>JACEFZ010017269.1:0-57515 GCA_014155875.1 Cepaea nemoralis
GCAAAAGCAACTAGATCAGGAGAAAGAACTAAAGCAAAAAGAGATAGATGAAATGGCAAGAGTTAAGGAAAAACAAATACAAGTGGAATCAGAGACACGGTTAAAGATGAAAGAGGTGGATGTAGATTCACACTTAGAGATCTCCGCTACTAAACTAAAGAGTCAGCAGGAAGAAAATAAATTAATAAATATAAGAATATTATTAAACCATTCTGTAAAGAAGACTCCATATCAGCCTGGACAGAAAATGTCGAATACCAGTTTAAGTACCACCAAGTACCAATCGAGATGTGGGCTATGATTTACATGAAGAATCTTAGTGGTGAGGCCCCTTAAGTGATAGAATCTATACCAACTGAGGTTAGATCTAACTATCAATACATCCATGATAGGATAATGCAACATTTCTTACTTGATGCCCCTGGGTATCAAGTACAGTTTTCCAACCTGAAACCAAAACCCAATGAGATTTTCATTGATTACGTCTCAAATGTCCAGAGCGTATTAAATAGATGGCTTTAATGCGGCAACATAGGGAAAGATTTTAAAAAACTTAAAAATTTAATAGCCATAGATAAAGTCATATCCACAATACCATCTCCTTTTGCTAAATGTCTTCAGCAGTCAGACATTGAGACCATAGAAAAATTTGAAAAAAAAGGCTCAGCTTATTTTTCCTCCAATAGGGAGATTTTTAAAACACTTAATAGCGACTCTGAAATAGTTTCTTTTGTTAAGGACCAACTTAAAAGCTATCAGAGTAATAAAAACCATTTCAGAGAGTCGACAAAAAAGACCATAAATTATCCAAATGTGTTTATTGCCAACTTTTTCATGATACTTATTCTATGTGTGATAAATCGCCTAACTACCCGGCACATCTTGAAAATGTCATTAAGAAGCAACAAAACAAGAGAACTGCATACAGGCGTGCAGTCAAATGCTTCTTCTGTTCCAGCTACGGCCATTATTCAAATACGTGCTTGGCCGCCAACGTATGAAAGCCAACAATGCAGTGTTAATTGATAAATCATCTGATGGTGAAAGTGAGACTGACTGTGAAGTTGAAAATGAGTTGCCTGTTAACCAAGCTGAAAATGTGTGTTCTGTAAATGATGTATTGTGCTTTGACAGTTGTGAACAATGTCACCAATTTCATGCAGACGGCAAACTTACATGTGGGCATATTGTAACATCCTCCTTGGAGAATGCAAATGCAGCTATAGCCTCCAGAGGCAATCTATTGTTCACTCTGCATTGATCAATAATAAGCCATGCCGATGTCTGCTTGACAGTGGGAGCTCTATTATTGGTGTGAAAAAGGAACTTATTAATCCAAAGGATTATACTGGTGACTTTGTAAAATGTCGTACTTTTTCTGGTAATATAGAAACCTATCCTCTGACAAGAGCCCGTATAAACACCCCGTTCCTTTCTGGTACCTTTACGTGCGCAATACTAGACAACCCTTGTACTGATTTAATTCTTGGGTGTCTACCCCAGCTAAGGCACTGTACAGATGAAGAAATATCTGTCTGGGAGGAGAAGAATGGATTCACTCCAGTGAACAGTTCAGATATCCTCAAACATCACAGTCCTAACAAAAGTGCTAGACCCATAATACTTGAAATTGATCAAGACGTAATGGTGCTACTACCAGACAAGCATAATAATATGGTAACTTCATGGCAAGGGCCTTTCAAGGTGATACAAAAACTTTCGGATGTTGACTATGAAATATCGATAAACGGACACTTAGAGATATTTCATGTCAACATGTTGATACCTTACTTTTCACGACAAGAGACAGGAGTAGAGACAGACGAACACAATGCATCCACACCGATTGATGAGACGACGGACATACACAACGCAACTACACTAGTTAGCGAGACTGGCAAATCCGACGATATCCATACACTTAGTGAGTTTACAGAAAACGCACTTAGCACCACATCTGTACTGAATCAGGTAGACGACGACGGGATGGAACTACCTGTTCCAATTGTTGACAAGACTGCGATATTAGATTCTATACGAGTAGAACAGGGACTAACAGACGAGCAACGACGACAGATAATAGAGCTAGTAACGGAATATAAGGACATAGTTTCCGACATTCCAGGTAGGACGGACAGAATCGAACACTCCATCCTTCTTTCGGACTCTAAGCCTATCAAATGCAGGCCGTACTCTATCCCACTCAGCTATAGAGAAAGTCTAAATAAGGAAATTCTTAATTTAGAAGCTAGTGGGATCATTCAGAAATCTACATCTGAGTACTCCTTTCCAATCGTCCTTATCAAGAAAAGGACTCCACCATTCGTCTTTGTGTGGACTATAGAAAGCTCAATAATGTCACTAAGATCGACGCAGAACCAATTCCTTCCTGCGAAGATCTTATTCTGGACATGTCCACCTCCAAAATCTTCTCTAATTTAGACCTTACTAAGGGATATTGGCAGGTCCCGATGCAGACAGAATCTATCCACCTCACTGCTTTCTCAACACCTTTAGGTTTCTACGAGTGGCGTTTTCTTCCTTTCGGACTTCGCAATGCTCCTGCCACTTTCGTACGCTTAACTAGAGATTTACTTCATGGAGTGACGAATACAGTGACATATATAGATGATATTTGTGTCCATACAGATGACTGGACAACACACTTACTGAAACTCAGACATGTCTTCGATAGGTTGCGACTCTTCGGTCTCACTGTCAAACCGAGCAAAGTCGAATTGGGCCTACAAGAAATTGAGTTTTTGGGTCATGTCATTTCACAAGGTCAACTAAAAACTTACAATAGAATTATTACTAAAATTATGAACCTGACCATGCCTACAACGAAAAGCAGGTCAGGAGTCTTTTGGGTTTAGTAAATTACTATAGTAAGTTCATACCTAACTTAGCTGAAATTACAAGTGTATTTTCAAATGTGTTAAAAGCATCAGTCAAATTAGATGTCAAAGATGCATTATTAATTTCTGCATTGACAAAATTGAAACTCCTATTTAATAATGTACCAATCCTCCGCTTGCCTAATCCTAGGCTCGTTTATTATCTTAGGACAGATGCCAGTAAGATCTCCATCGCTGCAGTACTAGGCCAGTTTTATGATGGCATCTTCCATCCGATTTGCTACGTGAGCCGCAAGATCACACCTGCTGAGTCCAGATATTCCATATCAGAGTTGGAAGCCCTAAGCGTCATCTATGCGGTGAGGAAGTTGCATCGATTTCTAGCGGGTGTTCACTTTGTGGTCCAGACTGACAACTCCCCGATCACGGTCATACAAAGTGGAGTACATCGCAACGACCGCATCTACAGGTGGTCATTGATATTACAGAATTATACTTTTAGTATAGAACATATTAAGGGTAAGGATAACATTCTGGCAGATACCCTGAGTCGACATCTGAGGTAGAAATACCTGACATTCCACATGAGTAGTTAGTATAAGAAAGGTTAATTAGTACTCTTAAAGGAGCCTGTGTAAAATATCCTAGTGAGTACATAAACATGATTTTCAGGACTGTGTGCTAAGAACATTAAACTACCATGTGTCCGTAGACAGCAAATAAGAACTATGCTCCAGGAACAAGTGTATCACCGTGTGTACATAGACAGCTCGTTACTTACTATGCTCCATTTTTGTGCCGGTGAATCACCTGTGTTAACCATGGAAGAACAGTGTCAGAACATTACATAAACAACAGACACGAATTTACTGGTCTACGTCACGTGCGGAATCTACAAGCGAAATAAGACCCATAGGACACAAGTATGACTGTGTAGTGTAATTAGTATACCCAGGATAATTATGTATATATAAACTATGCCAACGAAAATAATTTCTCAACATTGTGGCAACCAATAACCTGAGGTAAATAGATACCATGTATATATACCTAATATTGTGATATGTATTATAACAGTTTTAATATAGTGTTAAATTATAGCTAGATTAGTTACTGTAAGATAGAGTAGATTAGATTTAGAGAATATAAATAGATTTTTTTTTTTGGATGTAGGTTAAATAAATCATTAATTTACCCACTTACGTAGGATACAATTAGATTAGGACAGTACTTACACTTAATAATAGCTAATTAAAAAACCAGGATAGAAAGCTTAGATAAGACCAGTTTTATTTAGTGTAGATAGGAATAACACCATTTAGATCATTTCATTTCACTTTATTTCATTCCATCTTAATGAACACTTTAACAACATCATCATTTAATATTATATGTAGTTTACACCTTATAGGATTAAAGTATACAAATAACATTCATCAATTACACCATTGAGAATAAATATATCAATCATATATTTTTTTCGCATTTTAACATTATTTAGAATTTTGTTACATTTCACATCACCCATTTCATAAAGGTACATAACTCATCTCACATCATTTTCATTTTAGATAGTTAGATTACTTCCCATAAAGTAGATAGATTTTCTACAACAAGTTAGAATATAGAGATATAGAATTAGTATTAATATGTCATTAGAATATAGAGTGTAGTAATATCAGGGTACAATTCTATCAACCCTATTTCATCCATGTACATATTTTATAAATACATGACTTGTGCAATAAGTTAGGCACAGTCATGCAGCTCAACGTTTTCAAACGAGCTAAACTTGTACAGTGTCACTTCAAGGTTTTTAAACAGTTGGAAGGATAAAAGATGTGTGACAGAAGTGTGAAAGTAAGAGAAAATGGAAAATATACAGGAGAGAATGAGGACAACCAGCGGATTTTTTTCCGCCGCTCAACGCGACTTTTTATCTTTTGTCTGCGTCAAGCGTTTGCTTTCGATAGTGAAAATGTATTGTCTTCAATGTGGTGTTTATATTTTAGTGTAGTTTAGTATAGATCTTAGATACAGTATTTTAAGTCTCAGAAGACGGAAACGTAGCCACGAATTAGTGTTATACACTTGTTTGTGGCCACATGTAACCGAATTATGGCACTTGAAAACGAACTTACATACACATTATAGATAGACACATATGTTAGAAATTAAAACTATATTAGTAGTTACATAAAAACACACAAACAACCAGAAAAACAAACAGGTAAATTACATACATTTGTTAAAACAAAGAGGGATAACTCCAGGTCAGGGGACACAATAGACAACGAAACACTAACTTAACAGTGAAAGATAACTTTACACGCGGAAGTGAGATAGGTGAAGCCTGTCGCACACAGCTTGTGTAAAGGTTGTTTAATATTATATGGGGGAAATGAAGCAATTCATGTGTTGACCCTAGAAAGTCAACTTTGTATGGGTAGTGAGTTAATTTGCTATTTCAGGGCAGGTCTTATAAGACAATGGTCCGGTTCAGACAAACCTCTAATTATATAATATTGCGATTGAAAAAAGGGCTCACGCCAACCAGAACAGTTTGTGGCGATCACCAGTAGCCAAGTAAAGTGAGACTACATTGTGACAATAGTCAGTAGGAGTCTATTTAGTTACCCAGAACCAGGTTATCAATAGTCTTTGACAAAAATTAGAGACACTAATTTTTTAGAACCCTCTTGCGTCACAACCATGAGTCAAAGTTTGTAACGCAACACAGGAGGGGAGGGTGTGTGTCAAAGACTGAAGTATAGAATATCACTCAAGTAGTTTAGAGGTAACCCAGTGCCCCTACATGAGGGCAGGGTAGGTGATAGAGAGGGGAACTATTAACTAGTTCTCTCACGAGACACGGAGATGTTAACCACAGAGAGTAAGCACTCTGAGCACGGCAGAATCACGCCTACGTGATAGCCACGGAGAAGTGGACTGCCACTCATGTGTCAACGGCTACTCGAAGCGTGCTGAGTGTCGCAGCACGCAGAAAGCCGAATGACGCACAAGGTCCTTCCGCGTGGTGTGTAGCCACGCGAGTGAACTAGTCAGACGGGGACTGACTACCATAGTGATAACATCGCTTAGCGATGCGTGTTTCCTTAGCCATATAGATAGAGTTAGCTATAGGGTTAGGATATTGACTAGATAGGGAATTCTGTGGCTTTATGTGTAATTTAATAGCGACCGTTTTTGTGCAGTAATCCATTGTTAAAGAGCCAGTGATAATAAAATGCATACTCCATTTTCCTCTCGTCCGACTTGCAATATTTTGTGTGGTGCGGGAGAAGTGATCCTGTAATGCCTGACGCATTGGTTGCTGACATCAACCGACGTTCTAGTGACCACATCCCACATTGTGTGTATATTATATAAAGTAAAGCCAGCCGACGTTCTATCAACCACATCCCATATTGTGTGTATATTATATAAAGTAAAGCCGACGTTCTAGTGACCACATCCCACATTGTGTGTATATTATATAAAGTAAAGCCAGCCGTTCTAGTGACCACATCCCACATTGTGTGTAAATTATATAAAATAAAGCCAGCCGACGTTTTAGTGATCACATCCCACATTGTGTGTATATTATGTAAAGTAAAGCCAGCCGACGTTCTAGTGACCACATCCCACATTGTGTGTATATTATATAAAGTAAAGCCAGCCGTTCTAGTGACCACATCCCACATTGTGTGTATATTATATAAATAAAGCCAGCCGACGTTTTAGTGATCACATCCCACATTGTGTGTATATTATATAAAGTAAAGCCAGCCGACGTTCTAGTGACCACATCCCACATTGTGTGTATATTATATAAAGTAAAGCCAGCCGACGTTCTAGTGACCACATCCCACATTGTGTGTATATTATATAAAGTAAAGCCAGTCGGCGTTCTAGTGACCACATCCCACATTGTGTGTATATTATATAAAGTAAAGCCAGCCGACGTTCTAGTGACCACATCCCACATTGTGTGTATATTATATAAAGTAAAGCCAGCCGTTCTAGTAACCACATCTCACATTGTGTGTATATTATATAAAGTAAAGCCAGACGTTCTAGTGACCACATCCCACATTGTGTGTATATTATATAAAGTAAAGCCAGCCGTTCTAGTGACCACATCCCACATTGTGTGTATATTATATAAAGTAAAGCCAGCCGGCGTTCTAGTGACCACATCCCACATTGTGTGTATATTATATAAAGTAAAGCCAGCCGTTCTAGTGACCACATCCCACATTGTGTGTATATTATATAAAGTAAAGCCAGCCGTTCTAGTGACCACATCCCACATTGTGTGTATATTATATAAAGTAAAGCCAGCCGTTCTAGTGACCACATCCCACATTGTGTGTATATTATATAAAGTAAAGCCAGCCGGCGTTCTAGTGACCACATCCCACATTGTGTGTATATTATATAAAGTAAAGCCAGCCGGCGTTCTAGTGACCACATCCCACATTGTGTGTATATTATATAAAGTAAAGCCAGCGGCGTTCTAGTGACCACATCCCACATTGTGTGTATATTATATAAAGTAAAGCCAGCCGACGTTCTAGTGACCACATCCCACATTGTGTGTATATTATATAAAGTAAAGCCAGCCGTTCTAGTGACCACATCCCACATTGTGTGTATATTATATAAAGTAAAGCCAGCCGTTCTAGTGACCGTATCCCACATTGTGTGTATATTATATAAAGTAAAGCCAGCCGTTCTAGTGACCACATCCCACATTGTGTGTATATTATATAAAGTAAAGACAGCAGACGTTCTAGTGACCACATCCCACATTGTGTGTATATTATATAAAGTAAAGCCAGCCGACGTTCTAGTGACCACATCCCATATTGTGTGTATATTATATAAAGTAACGCCAGGCGTTCTAGTGAATACATCCCACATTTTGTGTATATTATATAAAGTAACGCCAGGCGTTCTAGTGAATGCATCCCACATTGTGTGTATATTATATAAAGTAAAGCAGCCGACGTTCTAGTGACCACATCCCACATTGTGTGTATATTATATAAAGTAAAGCCAGCCGACGTTCTAGTGACCACATCCCACATTGTGTGTATATTATATAAAGTAAAGCCAGCCGACGTTCTAGTGACCACATCCCACATTGTGTGTATATTATATAAAGTAAAGCCAGCCGACGTTCTAGTGACCACATCCCACATTGTGTGTATATTATATAAAGTAAAGCCAGCCGACGTTCTAGTGACCACATCCCACATTGTGTGTATATTATATAAAGTAAAGCCAGCCGTTCTAGTGACCACATCCCACATTGTGTGTATATTATATAAAGTAACGCCAGGCGTTCTAGTGACTACATCCCACATTTTGTGTATATTATATAAAGTAACACCAGGCGTTCTAGTCACCACATCCCACATTGTGTGTATATTATATAAAGTAAAGCCAGCCGAAGTTCTAGTGACCACATCCCACATTGTGTGTATATTATATAAAGTAAAGCCAGCCGACGTTCTAGCAACCACATCCCACATTGTGTGTATATTATATAAAGTAAAGCCGACGTTCTAGTGACCACATCCCACATTGTGTGTATATTATATAAAGTAAAGCCAGCCGTTCTAGTGACCACATCCCACATTGTGTGTATATTATATAAAATAAAGCCAGCCGACGTTCTAGTGACCACATCCCACATTGTGTGTATATTATATAAAGTAAAGCCAGCCGACGTTCTAGTGACCACATCCCACATTGTGTGTATATTATATAAAGTAAAGCCAGCCGTTCTAGTGACCACATCCCACATTGTGTGTATATTATATAAAGTAAAGCCAGCCGACGTTCTAGTGACCACATCCCACATTGTGTGTATATTATATAAAGTAAAGCCAGCCGACGTTCTAGTGACCACATCCCACATTGTGTGTATATTATATAAAGTAAAGCCAGCCGACGTTCTAGTGACCACATCCCACATTGTGTGTATATTATATAAAGTAAAGCCAGCGCGTTCTAGTGACCACATCCCACATTGTGTGTATATTATATAAAGTAAAGCCAGCCGACGTTCTAGTGACCACATCCCACATTGTGTGTATATTATATAAAGTAAAGCCAGCCGTTCTAGTGACCACATCCCACATTGTGTGTATATTATATAAAGTAAAGCCAGACGTTCTAGTGACCACATCCCACATTGTGTGTATATTATATAAAGTAAAGCCAGCCGTTCTAGTGACCACATCCCACATTGTGTGTATATTATATAAAGTAAAGCCAGCCGCGTTCTAGTGACCACATCCCACATTGTGTGTATATTATATAAAGTAAAGCCAGCCGTTCTAGTGACCACATCCCACATTGTGTGTATATTATATAAAGTAAAGCCAGCCGTTCTAGTGACCACATCCCACATTGTGTGTATATTATATAAAGTAAAGCCAGCCGTTCTAGTGACCACATCCCACATTGTGTGTATATTATATAAAGTAAAGCCAGCCGACGTTCTAGTGACCACATCCCACATTGTGTGTATATTATATAAAGTAAAGCCAGCCGACGTTCTAGTGACCACATCCCACATTGTGTGTATATTATATAAAGTAAAGCCAGCGCGTTCTAGTGACCACATCCCACATTGTGTGTATATTATATAAAGTAAAGCCAGCCGACGTTCTAGTGACCACATCCCACATTGTGTGTATATTATATAAAGTAAAGCCAGCCGTTCTAGTGACCACATCCCACATTGTGTGTATATTATATAAAGTACAGCCAGCCGTTCTAGTGACCACATCCCACATTGTGTGTATATTATATAAAGTAAAGCCAGCCGTTCTAGTGACCACATCCCACATTGTGTGTATATTATATAAAGTAAAGACAGCAGACGTTCTAGTGACCACATCCCACATTGTGTGTATATTATATAAAGTAAAGCCAGCCGACGTTCTAGTGACCACATCCCATATTGTGTGTATATTATATAAAGTAACGCCAGGCGTTCTAGTGAATACATCCCACATTTTGTGTATATTATATAAAGTAACGCCAGGCGTTCTAGTGACATGCATCCCACATTGTGTGTATATTATATAAAGTAAAGTCAGCCGACGTTCTAGTGACCACATCCCACATTGTGTGTATATTATATAAAGTAAAGCCAGCCGACGTTCTAGTGACCACATCCCACATTGTGTGTATATTATATAAAGTAAAGCCAGCCGACGTTCTAGTGACCACATCCCACATTGTGTGTATATTATATAAAGTAAAGCCAGTCGACGTTCTAGTGACCACATCCCACATTGTGTGTATATTATATAAAGTAAAGCCAGTCGGCGTTCTAGTGACCACATCCCACATTGTGTGTATATTATATAAAGTAAAGCCAGCCGGCGTTCTAGTGACCACATCCCACATTGTGTGTATATTATATAAAGTAAAGCCAGTCGCGTTCTAGTGACCACATCCCACATTGTGTGTATATTATATAAAGTAAAGCCAGCCGACGTTCTAGTGACCACATCCCACATTGTGTGTATATTATATAAAGTAAAGCCAGCCGTTCTAGTGACCACATCCCACATTGTGTGTATATTATATAAAGTACAGCCAGCCGTTCTAGTGACCGTATCCCACATTGTGTGTATATTATATAAAGTAAAGCCAGCCGTTCTAGTGACCACATCCCACATTGTGTGTATATTATATAAAGTAAAGACAGCAGACGTTCTAGTGACCACATCCCACATTGTGTGTATATTATATAAAGTAAAGCCAGCCGACGTTCTAGTGACCACATCCCACATTGTGTGTATATTATATAAAGTAAAGCCAGTCGGCGTTCTAGTGACCACATCCCACATTGTGTGTATATTATATAAAATAAAGCCAGCCGACGTTCTAGTGACCACATCCCACATAGTGTGTATATTATATAAAGTAAAGCCAGCCGTTCTAGTGACCACATCCCACATTGTGTGTATATTATATAAAGTACAGCCAGCCGTTCTAGTGACCGTATCCCACATTGTGTGTATATTATATAAAGTAAAGCCAGCCGTTCTAGTGACCACATCCCACATTGTGTGTATATTATATAAAGTAAAGACAGCAGACGTTCTAGTGACCACATCCCACATTGTGTGTATATTATATAAAGTAAAGCCAGCCGACGTTCTAGTGACCACATCCCATATTGTGTGTATATTATATAAAGTAACGCCAGGCGTTCTAGTGAATACATCCCACATTTTGTGTATATTATATAAAGTAACGCCAGGCGTTCTAGTGAATGCATCCCACATTTTGTGTATATTATATAAAGTAAAGTCAGCCGACGTTCTAGTGACCACATCCCACATTGTGTGTATATTATATAAAGTAAAGCCAGCCGACGTTCTAGTGACCACATCCCACATTATGTGTATATTATATAAAGTAAAGCCAGCCGACGTTCTAGTGACCACATCCCACATTGTGTGTATATTATATAAAGTAAAGCCAGCCGACGTTCTAGTGACCACATCCCACATTGTGTGTATATTATATAAGGTAAAGCCAGCCGACGTTCTAGTGACCACATCCCACATTGTGTGTATATTATATAAAGTAAAGCCAGCCGTTCTAGTGACCACATCCCAGATTGTGTGTATATTATATAAAGTAACGCCAATCGTTCTAGTGAATACATCCCACATTTTGTGTATATTATATAAAGTAACACCAGGCGTTCTAGTCACCACATCCCATATTGTGTGTATATTATATAAAGTAAAGCCAGCCGAAGTTCTAGTGACCACATCCCACATTGTGTGTATATTATATAAAGTAAAGCCAGCCGACGTTCTATCAACCACATCCCACATTGTGTGTATATTATATAAAGTAAAGCCGACGTTCTAGTGACCACATCCCACATTGTGTGTATATTATATAAAGTAAAGCCAGCCGTTCTAGTGACCACATCCCACATTGTGTGTATATTATATAAAATAAAGCCAGCCGACGTTTTAGTGATCACATCCCACATTGTGTGTATATTATGTAAAGTAAAGCCAGCCGACGTTCTAGTGACCACATCCCACATTGTGTGTATATTATATAAAGTAAAGCCAGCCGTTCTAGTGACCACATCCCACATTGTGTGTATATTATATAAAATAAAGCCAGCCGACGTTTTAGTGATCACATCCCACATTGTGTGTATATTATATAAAGTAAAGCCAGCCGACGTTCTAGTGACCACATCCCACATTGTGTGTATATTATATAAAGTAAAGCCAGCCGACGTTCTAGTGACCACATCCCACATTGTGTGTATATTATATAAAGTAAAGCCAGTCGGCGTTCTAGTGACCACATCCCACATTGTGTGTATATTATATAAAGTAAAGCCAGCCGACGTTCTAGTGACCACATTCCACATTGTGTGTATATTATATAAAGTAAAGCCAGCCGTTCTAGTGACCACATCTCACATTGTGTGTATATTATATAAAGTAAAGCCAGACGTTCTAGTGACCACATCCCACATTGTGTGTATATTATATAAAGTAAAGCCAGCCGTTCTAGTTACCACATCCCACATTGTGTGTATATTATATAAAGTAAAGCCAGTCGGCGTTCTAGTGACCACATCCCACATTGTGTGTTATTTATATAATATACACACAATGTGGGATGTGGTCACTAGAACGCCGACTGGCTTTACTTTATATAATATACACACAATGTGGGATGTGGTAACTAGAACGGCTGGCTTTACTTTATATAATATACACACAATGTGGGATGTGGTCACTAGAACGTCTGGCTTTACTTTATATAATATACACACAATGTGAGATGTGGTCACTAGAACGGCTGGCTTTACTTTATATAATATACACACAATGTGGAATGTGGTCACTAGAACGTCGGCTGGCTTTATTTTATATAATATACACACAATGTGGGATGTGGTCACTAGAACGCCGACTGGCTTTACTTTATATAATATACACACAATGTGGGATGTGGTCACTAGAACGTCGGCTGGCTTTACTTTATATAATATACAAACAATGTGGGATGTGGTCACTAGAACGTCGGCTGGCTTTATTTTATATAATATACACACAATGTGGGATGTGATCACTAAACGTCGGCTGGCTTTATTTATATAATATACACACAATGTGGGATGTGGTCACTAGAACGGCTGGCTTTACTTTATATAATATACACACAATGTGGGATGTGGTCACTAGAACGTCGGCTGGCTTTACTTTACTATAATATACACACAATGTGGGATGTGATCACTAAAACGTCGGCTGGCTTTACTTTATATAATATACACACAATGTGGGATGTGGTCACTAGAACGGCTGGCTTTACTTTATATAATATACACACAATGTGGGATGTGGTCACTAGAACGGCTGGCTTTACTTTATATAATATACACACAATGTGGGATGTGGTTCATAGAACGTCGGCTGGCTTTACTTTATATAATATACACACAATGTGGGATGTGGTCACTAGAACTTCGGCTGGCTTTACTTTATATAATATACACACAATATGGGATGTGGTGACTAGAACGGCCTGGCTGTTACTTTATATAATATACACAAATGTGGGATGTAGTCACTAGAACGATTGGCGTTACTTTATATAATATACACACAATCTGGGATGTGGTCACTAGAACGGCTGGCTTTACTTTATATAATATACACACAATGTGGGATGTGGTCACTAGAACGTCGGCTGGCTTTACCTTATATAATATACACACAATGTGGGATGTGGTCACTAGAACGTCGGCTGGCTTTACTTTATATAATATACACACAATGTGGGATGTGGTCACTAGAACGTCGGCTGGCTTTACTTTATATAATATACACATAATGTGGGATGTGGTCACTAGAACGTCGGCTGGCTTTACTTTATATAATATACACACAATGTGGGATGTGGTCACTAGAACGTCGGCTGACTTTACTTTATATAATATACACAAAATGTGGGATGCATTCACTAGAACGCCTGGCGTTACTTTATATAATATACACAAAATGTGGGATGTATTCACTAGAACGCCTGGCGTTACTTTATATAATATACACACAATATGGGATGTGGTCACTAGAACGTCGGCTGGCTTTACTTTATATAATATACACACAATGTGGGATGTGGTCACTAGAACGTCTGCTGTCTTTACTTTATATAATATACACACAATGTGGGATGTGGTCACTAGAACGGCTGGCTTTACTTTATATAATATACACACAATGTGGGATACGGTCACTAGAACGGCTGGCTGTACTTTATATAATATACACACAATGTGGGATGTGGTCACTAGAACGGCTGGCTTTACTTTATATAATATACACACAATGTGGGATGTGGTCACTAGAACGTCGGCTGGCTTTACTTTATATAATATACACACAATGTGGGATGTGGTCACTAGAACGCCGGCTGGCTTTACTTTATATAATATACACACAATGTGGGATGTGGTCACTAGAACGTCGGCTGGCTTTACTTTATATAATATACACACAATGTGGGATGTGGTCACTAGAACGTCTGCTGTCTTTACTTTATATAATATACACACAATGTGGGATGTGGTCACTAGAACGGCTGGCTTTACTTTATATAATATACACACAATGTGGGATGTGGTCACTAGAACGGCTGGCTTTACTTTATATAATATACACACAATGTGGGATGTGGTCACTAGAACGGCTGGCTTTACTTTATATAATATACACACAATGTGGGATGTGGTCACTAGAACGTCGGCTGGCTTTACTTTATATAATATACACACAATGTGGGATGTGGTCACTAGAACGCGCTGGCTTTACTTTATATAATATACACACAATGTGGGATGTGGTCACTAGAACGCGGCTGGCTTTACTTTATATAATATACACACAATGTGGGATGTGGTCACTAGAACGTCGCTGGCTTTACTTTATATAATATACACACAATGTGGGATGTGGTCACTAGAACGTCGACTGGCTTTACTTTATATAATATACACACAATGTGGGATGTGGTCACTAGAACGTCGGCTGGCTTTACTTTATATAATATACACACAATGTGGGATGTGGTCACTAGAACGTCGGCTGGCTTTACTTTATATAATATACACACAATGTGGGATGTGGTCACTAGAACGTCGGCTGACTTTACTTTATATAATATACACAAAATGTGGGATGCATTCACTAGAACGCCTGGCGTTACTTTATATAATATACACACAATGTGGGATGTGGTCACTAGAACGCCTGGCTTTACTTTATATAATATACACACAATATGGGATGTGGTCACTAGAACGTCGGCTGGCTTTACTTTATATAATATACACACAATGTGGGATGTGGTCACTAGAACGTCTGCTGTCTTTACTTTATATAATATACACACAATGTGGGATGTGGTCACTAGAACGGCTGGCTTTACTTTATATAATATACACACAATGTGGGATACGGTCACTAGAACGGCTGGCTTTACTTTATATAATATACACACAATGTGGGATGTGGTCACTAGAACGGCTGGCTTTACTTTATATAATATACACACAATGTGGGATGTGGTCACTAGAACGTCGGCTGGCTTTACTTTATATAATATACACACAATGTGGGATGTGGTCACTAGAACGCCGACTGGCTTTACTTTATATAATATACACACAATGTGGGATGTGGTCACTAGAACGCCGGCTGGCTTTACTTTATATAATATACACACAATGTGGGATGTGGTCACTAGAACGCGGCTGGCTTTACTTTATATAATATACACACAATGTGGGATGTGGTCACTAGAACGGCTGGCTTTACTTTATATAATATACACACAATGTGGGATGTGGTCACTAGAACGGCTGGCTTTACTTTATATAATATACACACAATGTGGGATGTGGTCACTAGAACGGCTGGCTTTACTTTATATAATATACACACAATGTGGGATGTGGTCACTAGAACGCGGCTGGCTTTACTTTATATAATATACACACAATGTGGGATGTGGTCACTAGAACGGCTGGCTTTACTTTATATAATATACACACAATGTGGGATGTGGTCACTAGAACGGCTGGCTTTACTTTATATAATATACACACAATGTGGGATGTGGTCACTAGAACGGCTGGCTTTACTTTATATAATATACACACAATGTGGGATGTGGTCACTAGAACGTCGGCTGGCTTTACTTTATATAATATACACACAATGTGGGATGTGGTCACTAGAACAATGGCTTTACTTTATATAATATACACACAATGTGGGATGTGGTCACTAGAACGTCGGCTGGCTTTACTTTATATAATATACACACAATGTGGGATGTGGTCACTAGAACGTCGGCTGGCTTTACTTTATATAATATACACACAATGTGGGATGTGGTCACTAGAACGTCGGCTGGCTTTACTTTATATAATATACACACAATGTGGGATGTGGTCACTAGAACGGCTGGCTTTACTTTATATAATATACACACAATGTGGGATGTGGTCACTAGAACGTCGGCTGGCTTTACTTTATATAATATACACACAATGTGGGATGTGGTCACTAGAACGTCGGCTGGCTTTACTTTATATAATATACACACAATGTGGGATGTGGTCACTAGAACGGCTGGCTTTACTTTATATAATATACACACAATGTGGGATGTGGTCACTAGAACGTCTGGCTTTACTTTATATAATATACACACAATGTGGGATGTGGTTCACTAGAACGTCGGCTGGCTTTACTTTATATAATATACACACAATGTGGGATGTGGTCACTAGAACTTCGGCTGGCTTTACTTTATATAATATACACACAATGTGGGATGTGGTCACTAGAACGCCTGGTGTTACTTTATATAATATACACACAATGTGGGATGTAGGTCACTAGAACGGCTGGCTTTACTTTATATAATATACACACAATGTGGGATGTGGTCACTAGAACGGCTGGCTTTACTTTATATAATATACACACAATGTGGGATGTGGTCACTAGAACGTCGGCTGGCTTTACTTATATAATATACACACAATGTGGGATGTGGTCACTAGAACGTCGGCTGGCTTTACTTTATATAATATACACACAATGTGGGATGTGGTCACTAGAACGTCGGCTGGCTTTACTTTATATAATATACACATAATGTGGGATGTGGTCACTAGAACGTCGGCTGGCTTTACTTTATATAATATACACACAATGTGGGATGTGGTCACTAGAACGTCGGCTGACTTTACTTTATATAATATACACAAAATGTGGGATGCATTCACTAGAACGCCTGGCGTTACTTTATATAATATACACAAAATGTGGGATGTAGTCACTAGAACGCCTGGCGTTACTTTATATAATATACACACAATATGGGATGTGGTCACTAGAACGTCGGCTGGCTTTACTTTATATAATATACACACAATGTGGGATGTGGTCACTAGAACGTCTGCTGTCTTTACTTTATATAATATACACACAATGTGGGATGTGGTCACTAGAACGGCTGGCTTTACTTTATATAATATACACACAATGTGGGATACGGTCACTAGAACGGCTGGCTGTACTTTATATAATATACACACAATGTGGGATGTGGTCACTAGAACGGCTGGCTTTACTTTATATAATATACACACAATGTGGGATGTGGTCACTAGAACGTCGGCTGGCTTTATTTTATATAATATACACACAATGTGGGATGTGGTCACTAGAACGCCGACTGGCTTTACTTTATATAATATACACACAATGTGGGATGTGGTCACTAGAACGCCGGCTGGCTTTACTTTATATAATATACACACAATGTGGGATGTGGTCACTAGAACGCCGGCTTGCTTTACTTTATATAATATACACACAATGTGGGATGTGGTCACTAGAACGGCTGGCTTTACTTTATATAATATACACACAATGTGGGATGTGGTCATTAGAACGGCTGGCTTTACTTTATATAATATACACACAATGTGGGATGTGGTCACTAGAACGGCTGGCTTTACTTTATATAATATACACACAATGTGGGATGTGGTTACTAGAACGCCGGCTGGCTTTACTTTATATAATATACACACAATGTGGGATGTGGTCACTAGAACGGCTGGCTTTACTTTATATAATATACACACAATGTGGGATGTGGTCACTAGAACGTCTGGCTTTACTTTATATAATATACACACAATGTGAGATGTGGTCACTAGAACGGCTGGCTTTACTTTATATAATATACACACAATGTGGGATGTGGTCACTAGAACGTCGGCTGGCTTTACTTTATATAATATACACACAATGTGGGATGTGGTCACTAGAACGCCGACTGGCTTTACTTTATATAATATACACACAATGTGGGATGTGGTCACTAGAACGTCGGCTGGCTTTACTTTATATAATATACACACAATGTGGGATGTGGTCACTAGAACGTCGGCTGGCTTTACTTTATATAATATACACACAATGTGGGATGTGATCACTAAAACGTCGGCTGGCTTTATTTTATATAATATACACACAATGTGGGATGTGGTCACTAGAACGGCTGGCTTTACTTTATATAATATACACACAATGTGGGATGTGGTCACTAGAACGTCGGCTGGCTTTACTTTACATAATATACACACAATGTGGGATGTGATCACTAAAACGTCGGCTGGCTTTATTTTATATAATTTACACACAATGTGGGATGTGGTCACTAGAACGGCTGGCTTTACTTTATATAATATACACACAATGTGGGATGTGGTCACTAGAACGTCGGCTTTACTTTATATAATATACACACAATGTGGGATGTGGTTGATAGAACGTCGGCTGGCTTTACTTTATATAATATACACACAATGTGGGATGTGGTCACTAGAACGTCGGTTGATGTCAGCAACCAATGCGTCAGGCATTACAGGATCACTTCTCCCGCTACCACACAAAATATTGCAAGTCGTACGAGAGGAAATGGAGTATGCATTTTATTATCACTGGCTCTTTAACAATGGATTACTGCACAAAAACGGTCGCTATTAAATTACACATAAAGCCACAGAATTCCCTATCTAGTCAATATCCTAACCCTATAGCTAACTCTATCTATATGGCTAAGGAAACACGCATCGCTAAGCGATGTTATCACTATGGTAGTCAGTCCCCGTCTGACTAGTTTCACTCGCGTGGCTACACACCACGCGGAAGGACCTTGTGCGTCATTCGGCTTTCTGCGTGCTGCGACACTCAGCACGCTTCGAGTAGCCGTTGACACATGAGTGGCAGTCCACTTCTCCGTGGCTATCACGTAGGCGTGATTCTGCCGTGCTCAGAGTGCTTACTCTCTGTGGTTAACATCTCCGTGTCTCGTGAGAGAACTAGTTAATAGTTCCCCTCTCTATCACCTACCCTGCCCTCATGTAGGGGCACTGGGTTACCTCTAAACTACTTGAGTGATATTCTATACTTCAGTCTTTGACACACACCCTCCCCTCCTGTGTTGCGTTACAAACTTTGACTCATGGTTGTGACGCAAGAGGGTTCTAAAAAATTAGTGTCTCTAATTTTTGTCAAAGACTATTGATAACCTGGTTCTGGGTAACTAAATAGACTCCTACTGACTATTGTCACAATGTAGTCTCACTTTACTTGGCTACTGGTGATCGCCACAAACTGTTCTGGTTGGCGTGAGCCCTTTTTCAATCGCAATATTATATAATTAGAGGTTTGTCTGAACCGGACCATTGTCTTATAAGACCTGCCCTGAAATAGCAAATTAACTCACTACCCATACAAAGTTGACTTTCTTAGGGTCAACACATGAATTGCTTCATGTCCCCCATATAATATTAAACAACCTTTACACAAGCTGTGTGCGACAGGCTTCACCTATCTCACTTCCGCGTGTAAAGTTATCTTTCACTGTTAAGTTAGTGTTTCGTTGTCTATTGTGTCCCCTGACCTGGAGTTATCCCTCTTTGTTTTAACAAATGTATGTAATTTACCTGTTTGTTTTTCTGGTTGTTTGTGTGTTTTTATGTAACTACTAATATAGTTTTAATTTCTAACATATGTGTCTATCTATAATGTGTATGTAAGTTCGTTTTCAAGTGCCATAATTCGGTTACATGTGGCCACAAACAAGTGTATAACACTAATTCGTGGCTACGTTTCCGTCTTCTGAGACTTAAAATACTGTATCTAAGATCTATACTAAACTACACTAAAATATAAACACCACATTGAAGACAATACATTTTCACTATCGAAAGCAAACGCTTGACGCAGACAAAAGATAAAAAAGTCGCGTTGAGCGGCGGAAAAAATCCGCTGGTTGTCCTCATTCTCTCCTGTATATTTTCCATTTTCTCTTACTTTCACACTTCTGTCACACATCTTTTATCCTTCCAACTGTTTAAAAACCTTGAAGTGACACTGTACAAGTTTAGCTCGTTTGAAAACGTTGAGCTGCATGACTGTGCCTAACTTATTGCACAAGTCATGTATTTATAAAATATGTACATGGATGAAATAGGGTTGATAGAATTGTACCCTGATATTACTACACTCTATATTCTAATGACATATTAATACTAATTCTATATCTATCTATATTCTAACTTGTTGTAGAAAATCTATCTACTTTATGGGAAGTAATCTAACTATCTAAAATGAAAATGATGTGAGATGAGTTATATACCTTTCTGAAATGGGTGATGTGAAATGTAACAAATTCTAAATAATGTTTTAATGTGAAAAAAAATATATGATTGATATATTTATTCTAAATGGTGTAATTGATGAATGTTATTTGTATACTTTCATCCTATAAGGTGTAAACTTACATTAATATTAGATGATGATGTTGTTAAAGTGTTCATTAAGATGGAATGAAATAAAGTGAAATGAAATGAACTAAATGGTGTTATTCCTATCTACACTAAATAAAACTGGTCTTATCTAACCTTTCTATCCTGTTTCTTAATTTAGCTATTATTAAGTGTAAGTACTGTCCTAATATAATGTGCGTAAGTGGGTAAATTAATGATTTATTTAAACTACCAAAAATTATTTTTATTTATATTCTCTAACTCTAATCTACTCTATCTTACAGTAACTAATCTAGCTATAATTTAACACTATATTAAAACTGTTATAATACATATCACAATATTAGGTATATATACATGGTATCTATTTACCTCAGGTTATTGGTTGCCACAATGTTGAGAAATTATTTTCGTTGGCATAGTTTATATATACATAATTATCCTGGGTATACTAATTACACTACACAGTCATACTTGTGTCCTATGGGTCTTATTTCGCTTGTAGATTCCGCACGTGACGTAGACCAGTAAATTCGTGTCTGTTGTTTATGTAATGTTCTGACACTGTTCTTCCATGGTTAACACAGGTGATTCACCGGCACAAAAATGGAGCATAGTAAGTAACGAGCTGTCTATGTACACACGGTGATACACTTGTTCCTGGAGCATAGTTCTTATTTTGCTGTCTACGGACACATGGTAGTTTAATGTTCTTAGCACACAGTCCTGAAAATCATGTTTATGTACTCACTAGGATATTTTACACAGGCTCCTTTAAGAGTACTAATTAACCTTTCTTATACTAACTACTCATGTGGAATGTCAGGTATTTCTACCTCAGATGGTCGACTCAGGGTATCTGCCAGAATGTTATCCTTACCCTTAATATGTTCTATACTAAAAGTATAATTCTGTAATATCAATGACCACCTGTAGATGCGGTCGTTGCGATGTACTCCACTTTGTATGACCGTGATCGGGGAGTTGTCAGTCTGGACCACAAAGTGAACACCCGCTAGAAATCGATGCAACTTCCTCACCGCATAGATGACGCTTAGGGCTTCCAACTCTGATATGGAATATCTGGACTCAGCAGGTGTGATCTTGCGGCTCACGTAGCAAATCGGATGGAAGATGCCATCATAAAACTGGCCTAGTACTGCAGCGATGGAGATCTTACTGGCATCTGTCCTAAGATAATAAACGAGCCTAGGATTAGGCAAGCGGAGGATTGGTACATTATTAAATAGGAAGTTTCAATTTTGTACAATGCAGAAATTAATAATGCATCTTTGACATCTAATTTGACTGATGCTTTTAACACATTTGAAAATACACTTGTAATTTCAGCTAAGTTAGGTATGAACTTACTATAGTAATTTACTAAACCCAAAAGACTCCTGACCTGCTTTTTCGTTGTAGGCATGGTCAGGTTCATAATTTTAGTAATAATTCTATTGTAAGTTTTTAGTTGACCTTGTGAAATGACATGACCCAAAAACTCAATTTCTTGTAGGCCCAATTCGACTTTGCTCGGTTTGACAGTGAGACCGAAGAGTCGCAACCTATCGAAGACATGTCTGAGTTTCAGTAAGTGTGTTGTCCAGTCATCTGTATGGACACAAATATCATCTATATATGTCACTGTATTCGTCACTCCATGAAGTAAATCTCTAGTTAAGCGTACGAAAGTGGCAGGAGCATTGCGAAGTCCGAAAGGAAGAAAACGCCACTCGTAGAAACCTAAAGGTGTTGAGAAAGCAGTGAGGTGGATAGATTCATGTCTGCATAGGGACCTGCCAATATCCCTTAGTAAGGTCTAATTAGAGAAGATTTTGGAGGTGGACATGTCCAGAATAAGATCTTCGCAGGAAGGAATTGGTTCTGCGTCGATCTTAGTGACATTATTGAGCTTTCTATAGTCCACACAAAGACGAATGGTGGAGTCCTTTTTCTTGATAAGGACGATTGGAAAGGAGTACTCAGATGTAGATTTCTGAATGATCCCACTAGCTTCTAAATTAAGAATTTCCTTATTTAGACTTTCTCTATAGCTGAGTGGGATAGAGTACGGCCTGCATTTGATAGGCTTAGAGTCCGAAAGAAGGATGGAGTGTTCGATTCTGTCCGTCCTACCTGGAATGTCGGAAACTATGTCCTTATATTCCGTTACTAGCTCTATTATCTGTCGTCGTTGCTCGTCTGTTAGTCCCTGTTCTACTCGTATAGAATCTAATATCGCAGTCTTGTCAACAATTGGAACAGGTAGTTCCATCCCGTCGTCGTCTACCTGATTCAGTACAGATGTGGTGCTAAGTGCGTTTTCTGTAAACTCACTAAGTGTATGGATATCGTCGGATTTGCCAGTCTCGCTAACTAGTGTAGTTGCGTTGTGTATGTCCGTCGTCTCATCAATCGGTGTGGATGCATTGTGTTCGTCTGTCTCTACTCCTGTCTCTTGTCGTGAAAAGTAAGGTATCAACATGTTGACTATGAAATATCTCTAAGTGTCCGTTTATCGATATTTCATAGTCAACATCCTGAAAGTTTTTGTATCACCTTGAAAGGCCCTTGCCATGAAGTTACCATATTATTATGCTTGTCTGGTAGTAGCACCATTACGTCTTGATCAATTTCAAGTATTATGGGTCTAGCACTTTTGTTAGGACTGTGATGTTTGAGGATATCTGAACTGTTCACTGGAGTGAATCCATTCTTCTCCTCCCAGACAGATATTTCTTCATCTGTACAGTGCCTTAGCTGGGGTAGACACCCAAGAATTAAATCAGTACAAGGGTTGTCTAGTATTGCGCACGTAAAGGTACCAGAAAGGAACGGGGTGTTTATACGGGCTCTTGTCAGAGGATAGGTTTCTATATTACCAGAAAAAGTACGACATTTTACAAAGTCACCAGTATAATCCTTTGGATTAATAAGTTCCTTTTTCACACCAATAATAGAGCTCCCACTGTCAAGCAGACATCGGCATGGCTTATTATTGATCAATGCAGAGTGAAACAATAGATTGCCTCTGGAGGCTATAGCTGCATTTGCATTCTCCAAGGAGGATGTTACAATATGCCCACATGTAAGTTTGCCGTCTGCATGAAATTGGTGACATTGTTCACAACTGTCAAAGCACAATACATCATTTACAGAACACACATTTTCAGCTTGGTTAACAGGCAACTCATTTTCAACTTCACAGTCAGTCTCACTTTCACCATCAGATGATGTATCAATTAACACTGCATTGTTGGCTTTCATACGTTGGCGGCCCAAGCACGTATTTGAATAATGGCCGTAGCTGGAACAGAAGAAGCATTTGACTGCACGCCTGTATGCAGTTCTCTTGTTTTGTTGCTTCTTAATGACATTTTCAAGATGTGCCGGGTAGTTAGGCGATTTATCACACATAGAATAAGTATCATGAAAAAGTTGGCAATAAACACATTTGGATAATTTATGGTCTTTTTTGTCGACTCTCTGAAATGGTTTTTTATTACTCTGATAGCTTTTAAGTTGGTCCTTAACAAAAGAAACTATTTCAG
Source organism: Cepaea nemoralis (assembly GCA_014155875.1). NCBI lineage: Eukaryota > Metazoa > Mollusca > Gastropoda > Stylommatophora > Helicidae > Cepaea > Cepaea nemoralis. The sequence goes on from JACEFZ010017269.1 coordinate 24,351, forward strand.
AGTCGCTATTAAGTGTTTTAAAAATCTCCCTATTGGAGGAAAAATAAGCTGAGCCTTTTTTTTCAAATTTTTCTATGGTCTCAATGTCTGACTGCTGAAGACATTTAGCAAAAGGAGATGGTATTGTGGATATGACTTTATCTATGGCTATTAAATTTTTAAGTTTTTTAAAATCTTTCCCTATGTTTGCCGCATTAAGCCATCTATTTAATACGCTCTGGACATTTGAGACGTAATCAATGAAAATCTCATTGGGTTTTGGTTTCAGGTTGGAAAACTGTACTTGATACCCAGGGGCATCAAGTAAGAAATGTTGCATTATCCTATCATGGATGTATTGATAGTTAGATCTAACCTCAGTTGGTATAGATTCTATCACTTTAAGGGGCTCACCACTAAGATTCTTCATGTAAATCATAGCCCACATCTCGATTGGTACTTGGTGGTACTTAAACTGGTATTCGACATTTTCTGTCCAGGCTGATATGGAGTCTTCTTTACAGAATGGTTTAATAATATTCTTATATTTATTAAATTTATTTTCTTCCTGCTGACTCTTTAGTTTAGTAGCGGAGATCTCTAAGTGTGAATCTACATCCACCTCTTTCATCTTTAACCGTGTCTCTGATTCCACTTGTATTTGTTTTTCCTTAACTCTTGCCATTTCATCTATCTCTTTTTGCTTTAGTTCTTTCTCCTGATCTAGTTGCTTTTGCTTTAATTCTAGTTCTTTTTGTTTAGTTATTTCAGCTAGTTGTGCCATCTCCTTCTGATGTTGTCTATCTCGTGCACGTTCATCTCTCTCAGCATCTTTGCTTCCTTCTGATGTTGTCTTTCTTGTGCACGTTCATCTCTCTCAGCATCTTTTGCTTCCTTAAATTTTTGGTCAGCATATTGCTCTAGCTCCTTTCCTTGTATTGTAATTCTTTGCCTGCTTTTATGAAATCAGCTAAAGTTGCCATATTGTTGGGTTATTAGCTAGCGTTGACAGGCACTTAAATATTTACTCACTTATTTATCTTAGATACGGCTTATTTATCTTAGATATGTTATGTTTCTTAATCCCTGAGCACAACGAACTGTACTCTTAGTTTATAATCTGGAAAATTTTATCCTGAAAAGCAGACCACAAAAATATGCTAATACATCACATGCTGAAAAAGAGATGCATTATTAATCATATTGCATGCAAAATCATTTGGTTATACTCATCTTTAAACTTCCAGATCAATCAGGTACAATCGCTTGGCACCTCAGGTCAAATTGTTAGGCACTATGGCATACACCTTGTGCTCTTCTTCCACACAGCTGTTGTTCTGCCTGGTTTACAGGAGCAGTAACAATTAATAACTTGCAAATGAGGTCTGAGCTTAAACAATTAGGTACAATCACATCACATGCCCCCGACAGAACAGTACAATGTAGTATAAATTAATATTAAATGTCAATGTCCGTGTCTTCGTTCTAACGTCGTATGCCTTGCTTTCCTATTCTAGTTTAATCTATGGAAGTGTTGTGCAGGCCAAGTCTTGTTTGCTTTGCAAAAGTAGTGCCATCGTGACGGTAACACATTAGAATAGGTATATAAATAATTAAATAAATGTTTTGAAATAAATATAAAGGTGATAATATTCTTTAAATAACTAAATATATTTAATAAATAATGTATTTGAACAAATAATGTTTGGTATAAGTAAATGATTCAGGCGAGCAGCCGATTTGCGATTTGTCAACAATCCGTCGCCGGTTGCACATGGCGTAATACAACTGTCTGTCAGCCGTAATACGTCAGAGGCGCAGAGCTATTTTTAGATTGGAAAATCAATAATGTTCTCGGCTCATTTTGTTTTGTGTATCGCTCCGCCATGAATCATATTTGACACAAAATCATAAACAAATAAGTAATTACATAAATAAATGATAGAAAACAATAATATCAATACTTACAACTTCGAAGAACACATGATTATAAGAATAACACATTTCATTAAGCACAAATAAATATTATTTGATCACGATAGGCACAGCACAGCTCGCAAATCGACCTAGTCTGCACACGTCATTATCACACTAGCACGAATTAAACCCCCGTGATTAAATAACAATAATATTATTTCAGAGCCGTGGGTGAGTGTTTTAGCTTGAACAATTGTCCAAGCTACACTTCTGACACCACTTTACTCCTTGCCTGTCAGCAACCAATGCGTCAGGCATTACTGGATTACTTCTCCCGTACCACACAAGAATATTGCAAGTCGTACGAGAGGAAAATGGAGTATGCATTTTATTATCACTTAATGGATTACTGCACAAAAACGGTCGCTATTAAATTACACATAAAGGCCACAGAATTCCCTATCTAGTCAATATCCTAACCCTATAGCTAACTCTATCTATATGGCTAAGGAAACGCGCATCGCTAAGCGATGTTATCACTATGGTAGTCAGTCCCCGTCTGACTAGTTTTACTCGCGTGGCTACACACCACGCGGAAGGACCTTGTGCGTCCTTCGGCTTTCTGCGTGCTGCGACACTCAGCACGCTTCGAGTAGCCGTTGACTACATGAGTGGCAGTTCACTTCTCCGTGGCTATCACGTAGGCGTGATTCTGCCGTGATCAGAGTGCTTACTCTCTGTGGTTAACATCTCCGTGTCTCGTGAGAGAACTAGTTAATAGTTCCCCTCTCTATCACCTACCCTGCCCTCATGTAGGGGCACTGGGTTACCTCTAAACTACTTGAGTGATCTTCTATACTTCAGTCTTTGACAGTTGGCTTTACTTTATATAATATACACACAATGTGGGATGTGGTCACTAGAACGTCGGCTGGCTTTACTTTATATAATATACACACAATGTGGGATGTGGTCACTAGAACGTCGGCTGGCTTTATTTTATATAATATACACACAATGTGGGATGTGGTCATTAGAACGTCGGCTGGCTTTACTTTATATAATATAAACACAATGTGGGATCTCGTCACTAGAACGTCGGCTGGCTTTACTTTATATAATATACACACATATTTATGTGGGGGGGGGGGGGGGTACGGGGTGTCAGGCATTGGTAGCACCTTTGGTAAGGATGGCTCTCATGTCCTTTCAGGACCCATCCCCCACTGGCCCAAGTCTGACACCCAGCTCGTGCCTGTGGCTCCTAGTAGCTGTCAGCATGCGACAGCGGCCACCCCCCGGGCAACAGCTGTGAGAGGCTGGCTAAACCAGGCATGGGTATCCGATTTGGTGTCAAACCAAGAGGTAAACTAGGGTATGCCTACCCAGCATGTGAAGACAGGATTCGGCAGACTGCGCGGAAGAAATCATTCCTGATTCAACGGGCAAGACGGCGTTTACCTGCAAAGCGTTGTGGAACGTAATGAGCACGGCAAGGCACGTAGAGCGCCCTGGTCATCCACTGCACCTGTATTCGTCTCCAATCGTCTCGACTTGTCTTGCCACTGGACTCAGATGGACTCAGGCGAGAGAGTGAGGTCGACGAATTGCGCAACTCTTCCTCACTTTAATCCAAGTCATCGCGCAAGTCATTCTTCATCCAACGTCACATATCACCTTCAAGCCCTGTGGCGATGGGCGAGCGGCAAAGCGGCAGGCGTGGGTACGCTGGCAGCCGTAGTCGCAGACCTGCACACAGGCGGCTCAGGCCATATGGTCGTCTTCTACTGACCGGAGCAGCAGTGGGATTCGGCAGCCCCCTGAGCGACTGAGCAGCCCTCTATAGGAACACACTGCTCACCTCCATAGCATGAGGAAGGGGCTAGAAAAGGTGCCCTAAACATTGTCTGCTTCATCACTACCTAACCAGCTAGCCGCGGTTGGTGGGTACCCTTAACTGCGGTCGACATACAAAGAAAGATAAAACAAGCAAAGCTAAAAGAGTAAACCATATTCCCTTAACAATTGGAACTTGGAATGTACGCACCCTACTTGACAGAGACGGCGCGTCAGGTCCAGAGAGACGAACAGCACTGATTGGGAGAGAGCTGGGCAGGTACAACATCGACATTGCAGCCTTGAGCGAGACACGACTTGCAGAAGAAGGCCAAATCTGTGAAATTGGTGCCGGCTACACATTTTTCTGGAGTGGAAGGAAAAGCGAGGAAAGACGCCAATCCGGTGTGGGATTTGCCATTAAGTCGGCCCTGGTCGGCAAATTAGCTGGATTTCCAAAGGCTATAAACGACAGGCTCATGACCATGAAGTTGCCTCTGCTGAATGGAAGGAAGCACGCAACCACTGTGAGTGTCTACGCACCAACTATGACCAACGAAGATGATGTCAAGAACAAGTTCTATGAGGACCTGCACAGTGTATTAACATCTGTTCCCAAAGGAGACAAACTTATACTCCTTGGGGATTTCAATGCCAGAGTAGGCACGGACACCACCTCTTGGAGTGGCATTATTGGAAAGCATGGAGTCGGAAATTGTAACAGCAATGGACTCCGCCTCCTTCAGACATGTGCCGAACATGATCTCGTGATTACGAACACAATTTTCCGTCTCCCCATGAGAAATAGGACATCGTGGATGCACCCTCGCTCGAAACACTGGCACCTCATTGACTATGTCATCGTCAGGAGGAGTGACAGACAAGACGTTCGAGTGACAAAATCCATGTGTGGTGCCGAATGTTGGACAGACCATCGTCTCATTGTCTCGAAAATGAACATCCACATCAGGCCACCACGGCGTCCTCAAGGGGCGAAAATGCAAACAAAGCTAAATGTCACCCGCCTAAACAGCAAGAAAATGCAGCAGTCGTTTGAAAATATGCTGGAAGACCGCCTCAAGCCCAATGCTGAAGCTAAACAGGATACAGAAACAGAATGGAGAGCCCTAAAGGACACAATTTACAACACTGCTATGGAAATCCTGGGTCCAGCCCCCCGAAAGCATAAAGACTGGTTTGATGAAAATTCCGAAGACATCAACCAATTGCTGGCCGAGAAACATCTTCTCCTCAAGGCACATTTGAATGACCCAAAGTCAACATCAAAAAAAGATGCTTTCAAGAACATTCAGAGAGTAGTGCAGCAGAAACTTCGGCACATGCGGGACTCCTGGCTGAGCAGCAAAGCTGATGAAATTCAGGGCTTTGCTGACAGACATGATATGAAAAACTTCTACGACTCACTGAAAGCGGTCTATGGTCCTTCATCACCAGGCATAGTTCCCCTCCTCAGTGCAGACGGGGGAACATTGGTCACCGATAAGAAAGAAATCCTCCAACGCTGGGCAGAGCATTTCAGCAAAATCTTAAATGCAACTTCCTTCTTCGATGATGAAACCATCAACTGCCTTCCTCAAGTTCCCACCAATGAGACACTTGGTGACCTGCCAACCATAGTGGAAATAAACAAAGCCATCCAGCAACTCTCCAGCGGCAAGGCACCTGGTCCTGACTCCATCCCAGCAGAGATATACAAGGCAGGTGGGCCGGTCCTAACAGAGCAGCTTCACCAAGTCTTCACAAACATATGGATGAACGAGACCATGCCACAAGATTTTAAGGACGCGTCAATAGTCCACCTTTACAAACGTAAAGGAAACCGCCAATCCTGTGACAACCACCGAGGCATCTCCTTGCTTTCAATTGCAGGGAAGATACTCGCCAGAATTCTTCTCAATCGCCTCACAGCCCATCTCGATCAAGGTCTTCTTCCTGAGAGTCAATGTGGCTTCAGAAAAGAACGTGGAACTGTTGACATGATTTTCGCTGCAAGGCAGCTGCAAGAGAAATGTCAGGAACAGAACTGCGAAATGTTCTCCACTTTCATTGACCTTACCAAGGCTTTTGACACAGTCAGCAGAGAAGGACTGTGGAAGATTATGGCAAAATATGGCTGTCCACGAAAGTTTGCCCAAATAGTGCGGCTATTTCATGACGGCATGCAGGCAAGAGTACAGGAAAATGGTGAACTGTCTGAACCCTTTCCTGTAACCAATGGAGTGAAGCAAGGATGTGTCCTGGCACCAACACTGTTCAGCCTCATGTTTTCAGCCATGTTGATGAATGCCTTCGAGAACGACGACATTGGAATAGACATCAACTACCGTATGGATGGAAAGTTATTCAATCTCAGAAGGCTGAAAGCTAAAACCAAAATTGACAGCGGCACCGTCAGAGAGCTCCTGTTTGCTGATGATTGCGCTCTATACGCCAACTCAGGGACGGACATGCAACATAATGTTTCAGCTTTCTCACATGCCTGTGCCAACTTTGGGCTCAATATCAACTTGGAGAAGACTGTAGTTATGTACCAGCCAGCTCCAGGGAATAATCACACTGTGCCTAATATCAAAGTGAATGATCATAGACTAAGTGTTGTGGACAAATTCACCTATCTTGGCAGCACTGTGTCACAAGCTGCCACAATCGATGACGAAGTGAATGCAAGAATCTCCAAGGCCAGTGCAGCCTTTGGCAGACTGTACAAGAATGTATGGGACAGAACTGGAATAAGCCTGCAAACAAAGCTAAAAGTCTACAAAGCAGTTGTATTATCCACACTGCTATATGCTTGTGAAACCTGGACTGTTTATCAGCGACACGCTAGGAAATTAAACCACTTCCACACAGTCTGCCTAAGGAAGCTACTGAAGATTAAATGGCAAGACAAGATTCCAGACACTGAAGTCCTAGAAAGAGCATCCATGCCCAGTATCCACACTCTACTGATGAAGAATCAGATTCGCTGGGCTGGTCACTTGACCCGCATGCCAGATCACAGGCTCCCTAAACGAATTTTCTACAGCGAACTGCGTTGTGGTAAACGCTCCCAAGGTGGCCAGAGGAAACGTTTTAAAGACACTCTGAAAATTTCACTGAATGCTTTTGGAATTCATCATGACATCAGGGAGGCTGCAGCCAGAGACCGAAATTCGTGGCGTGCATCATTGCGCAAAGGTGCAGTCATATGTGAGGCAACCAGGACTGCAAGAGCTTTGAAGAAAAGGCAGGACAGAAAAACAACTGCAGGAAATTCTCCTCCAGAGACGTCAAGCATTCTTTGCCCACATTGTCAAAGAACATTTCGAGCCAAAATAGGCCTTATCAGCCATCTTAGAACCCACGGCTCCATACCTTCAACCCCACTGGATGAAATGAATGGTCATCATCATTCTTGATGGACAAACAACATATAATATACACACATTGTGGGATGTGGTCACTAGAACGGCTGGCTTTACTTTATATAATATACACACAATGTGGGATGTGGTCACTAGAACGGCTGGCTTTACTTTATATAATATACACACAATGTGGGATGTGGTCACTAGAACACCGGCTGGCTTTACTTTATATAATATACACACAATGTGGGATGTGGTCACTAGAATGTCGGCTGGCTTTACTTTATATAATATACACACAATGTGAGATGTGGTCACTAGAACGTCGGCTGGCTTTACTTTATATAATATACACACAATGTGGGATGTGGTTGGTAGAACGTCGGCTGGCTTAACTTTATATAATATACACACAATGTGGGATGTGATCACTAGAACAGCTGGCTTTACTTTATATAATATACACACAATGTGGGATGTGGTCACTAGAATGTCGGCTGGCTTTACTGTATATAATATACACACAATGTGGGATGTGGTCATTAGAACGTCGGCTGGCTTTACTTTATATAATATACACACAATATGGAATGTGGTCATTAGAACGTCGGCTGGCTTTACTTTATATAATATACACACAATGTGGGATGTGGTCATTAGAACGTCGGCTGGCTTTACTTTATATAATATACACACAATATGGGATGTGGTCATTAGAACGTCGGCTGGCTTTACTTTATATAATATACACACAATTTTGGATGTGGTCATTAGAACGTCGGCTTGCTTTACTTTATATAATATACACACAATGTGGGATGTGGTCACTAGAACGTCGGCTGGCTTTACTTTATATAATATACACACAATGTGGGATGTGGTCACTAGAACGTAGGCTGGCTTTACTTTATATAATATACACACAATGTGGGATGTGGTCACTAGAACGTCGGCTGGCTTTACTTTATATAATATACACACAATGTGGGATGTGGTCACTAGAACGTCGGCTGGCTTTACTTTATATAGTTAGTCGACAGATCATCCTCGTTGCACATCGGACCATTCAGTCCATAAGTGCTCGGATCCCCTCCTCAGCAAATCCCGCAGCGTGTAGCGGCTAACGACACCAGTTCTGTGTTGGTTTATCAATCTTCTTTGGCTTCCTGCGTAGTGTTCTTGTTTGGCCACCCCTCTTTTAATTTGCTGCTCTCGCAGTCTGGCCATTGTTGTAGATTCACAGTCATCACTTGGTTCTTGCAAAAGTCTCACTTCTCGTAGAGCATTCAGAATGTCAGCCTGGTCCATGGCGCGTCCGCCCTCAACAGTAGCCTCACCTGCGAGCTTGTCAGCCCGCTCATTTCCTTGTACTCCCGCATGCCCTGGCACGAAGATGAAACTAATCTTTGCCAGCCGAGACCGCTTCAGAGGCAGCAACCATTCTCTTCGGATCGACCCCTCCTCTATCCTCTTGATCATGTTCGTTGAGTCGCTAAGGAAACAAGCCCTAGTGAATGTCTGTGTCTCGAGCCATGTTATTGCTTTACTTACTGCCATGACTTCCATGGTCAGGCTACTTGTGGTTTCAGTGAAAGCACCAGAGTCTTCCTTCACAATTCTCCCTCCGGCCCGAGCTGTAAAGGCCCATGAGCTTCTCACATGTCGGACGACCGACCCATCTGTGTAGATGACCGCGTCACTGTCTAGCGAATTCTCGAAAATCAACGCTTGTACTTCAGCCTCAACAGCAGCCGGATTTTCTTGTCTGCATTTTCTATCTAGTTGGATGCAAACTGAAAAGGATGTGCAGAAGTCTGTTGGCACTTGCACCCACTCCTCGCCAGGTTCTAAGTCCTCAAGTGAACACACCTGTTGAAGAATGTCCTCGGCTTGACCCATCCACGACCGTCCTCTTTTTAACCTGCTGCCCTTCACCTTCCTAATTTCACTATGCAGTGGATGTTGTGTGTTTGCGTTAATTCTGAGGTAGGCACGTGCCCTGCAAACTTGCATTCTCTCTTCAATGGTTGGAAAATCAAGAAGGTAGCGCATCGCCCTGCATGCTGTATCTCTTGTACATCCAAGAATAATGCGCATAGCTTCATTCTGTATCCTTTCCATCCTTTCTATCTGCTTATGGCTGACAGTCAGGATTGCCATTGCATACTCCAAAACAGACATGACCAGACCCTCGTACAGAAGACATAGATGGCGCTGCTCACAGTTTGCTGCCGCCATCACCCGCATCGCTGCCAAACCCCATACACACAATGTGGGATGTGGTCACTAGAACGTCGGCTGGCTTTACCTTATATAATACTAGAGCACCCAGTCCGGCTTGGCCCAGCCTTGGTGGGGATCTATCTATCTATCTATCTATCTATCTATCTATCTATCTATCTATCTATCTATCTATCTATCTATCTATCTATCTGTCTGTCTATCTATCGATCTATCTATCTATCTATCTATCTATCTATCTATCTATCTATCTATCTATCTATCTATCTATCTATCTATCTATGAAGCCAGCCAGTCAGCAACCGTTTCTAATTGGATACCTATATCGGAATCCGTGTGCTGGGTACAATTGGTATGACTGTTTCACTACAATGATTTATAGAGTGTTTACAGAAGGTAGAGAAATCATGATATTAGGTGACTTTAATATAGATATTACTAAATCCAACCAGACATGGGACGATATCATTCTATCTTACGATTTGAAACAACTAATAAACCGTCCCACAAGGGTTACACGCACCTCCTCAACTATAATTGATCATATATATGATACTTGTCCAGTTAATATTATCGAATGTTCTGTTCCTGGTAGTGCAGTTAGTGACCATTACCCAATATGTTGTACATGGTCGAAAACTGGGTTCAAATCTCCTAAAAATAAACATTTAATCATCAAATTTAGAAATCTAAAAGCTCTCAACCAAAGTTTATTTTTAGATGACTTAAAAAATGCAACCCTTGAACATGTTTACCAACTTCCTGATCCGGATGATGCACTAGCTTACTGGACAAAGACAGTCTACAGTGTGTTTGATAAACATGTGCCAGTTAAAGAAGTTCGAGTGAAGAATCAACATAAATCTCCATGGGTGACTCGTGAAGTTCTCGAAATCATGAGAGAACGAGATACAGCGCACAAAAATAAAGATTTTATCAATTACCGCAGACTAAGAAATAAAGTTAAATATGAAATTCGTAGGATAAAGAAAGATCATTTCAAAAATTTGATTGTAGATAAATCAATAACGCAAATATATGGAAGGCTATTAACTCGCTAACCAACAAGAAACACTCTTCAGAGTCAGCAATACCGAGCACTATAACATGCGAGGATTTCAGTTGCTTCTTTCAATCAGAAATAGAGAATCTAAAGTCCACAATACCAGACTCAGCTTGTAATTTAAGCTCACTGTCATCATTCTGTGAAGGGAAGTGTTCTAGAAATATTCCCCCTGAGATTCCCTTGATGTCTATTGCAGAAGTATATAAATATCTCTCGAATCTCAAAGCAACAAATTCAGAAGGCCTAGATGGTATCAGTAATAGAATTCTTCGGTGTGCTGCACCTATTATTAGTGAGTCCTTAACGTTCATATATAACCAGTGCCTGTCCAAAAACTACTTTCCATCTGCCTTTAAAGTTGCTAAAGTGTATCCTCTACTTAAAAATGGCTCAACTGATATTAGCGTCTTGGGTAATTATAGACCTATTTCCTTACTATCGTCGCTATCAAAGCCATTAGAAAAACACATGCATAAAATAACACTACATCATTTAATTAACAACGATCTAATAATTGACAGTCAATCTGGGTTTCGACCTAAATATTCTTGCCATAGTGCCCTTACAAAAATGACCGATAACTGGCATCTTTGTATCAACAATGGCAACATTTGTGGAGCAGTATTTGTAGACTTTAAAAAAGCCTTTGATATGGTAGATCATGATATTTTAATTAGAAAATTAAAACACATGAAGACTAGCACCAACATGGTGAACCTAATTACGTCATTTTTATCTGACAGACAACAAGTAGCGTCTTTCAATAACTGTCTGTCAAGACCCACACAACTTAATTTTGGGGTGCCTCAGGGCTCAATACTAGGTCCGCTGCTTTTTGCAGTGTATATTAACGATCTTCCTTTATACCTCAATACTTCGTGTGACCTATTTGCGGACGACTGTACTATTTACACAAGTCAAGAGAGCCTTTGTGACTTAGAGAGCTCTTTACAAAACGAACTTGACAACCTTAGTAGATGGAGCAATGAAAATCGCATGTTAATTAACATCGACAAAACCAAATCCATGCTAATAACGACCAGACAAAAACTACAGACCCTAGCCATAACCGGGACACCGCTCGAGCTCCAAGTGGACACGTTACCTATAATTAATGTAAATGAACATAAAACATTAGGTCTTTTAATTGTCAGACATTTAAACTGGAGCCGTCATGATCACGTCCTTACCAAGAGAATAGCACAAAAAGTTTACCAACTTGCTAAAATTCAACACTTTTTGGATGAAAGCACACGAAAAATATTCTATGCATCCTATATCCAATCACCTCTCGATTATTGTTCCACAGTCTGGGATGGTTGCCCTAAATCTAATATGAAACGATTGTGTTCGCTTCAAAACCGCGCTATACGTCTAGTTTCTAGCATAAAGCACGTTGAAAGTAATAAATTATACAGCCATCTAAGACTTCTACCACTTCAAAAGCGCTTCCTTTTTAACAAAGCCAAATTAGTGAATAAAATTATATCTGAAAATACCCCAGAGTATCTTCTACCGTTAATTCAATCTAATGCAATGAACAGTAAGCGCTTAAATTTATTACAGCTTCCTAAGCCTAGATTGGACTTATACAAAACTTGTTTCGCATATTCTGGTGCTCACTTGTGGAATAGCCTTCCACCAGAACTGAAAACACCAATGAGTCCCTACACATTCAACCGAAAACTCTTTCAATACTTACTTCATACCGACTATATGCCTCCATAAGTCACCTACTAGTATCATTTTTCCACTATCATTCTTCACTGTATGTGTGTGAGCGAGACAGTGGGTGAGAGAGTGAGTGAGAAAGAGTGTGAGTGGAAGAATTAGTATGAGTGAGAGTGAGTGAGTATGCATGCGCGTGTGCCTGAGTGAGTGTAAAAGTGAGTGGGTGTGTGTGGACATATGTGTGAGAGATTTAGTTAGAGAATGAGTGAATCTGAGAGAGTGGGTGTGTTGTGTGTCTGCCTGTCTGTGTGATAGAGTGTGAAAGTTAGTGAGTGAGTGTGAGTTAGAGAGTCAGCGAGTAAATGAGTGAGTAAGGGAGCGTGAGTGAGTGAGAGAGAATTTGTGGGTATGCGTGTATGTGCTCGAATGAGTGAGTGTGAGAGCGAGTGAGTGTGTAAAAGAGAGAGCGTGGGTGAATGAGAGAGTGCATGAGAAAGTGTGATGTATGTGTGTGCATGTCTGGATGGGTGTACATGTGTGTGTACATGTGTGTATCTGTGTGTGCCTCTGTGTGTATGTCTGTACGTGTGTTAAGGTGTGCGTTCATGTGTTTATATGCGTTTATATGCATGTGCGTGTGCATATGTGTGTATGGATGAGTGTGTGTGTGTGTGCTCGTGTATGTATTGTATATCTTTGTATGTGTAAGTGTGCATGCATGCAGTGTATGCGAGGGAGTGTATATTCGGGTGTTATGTGAGTACGTGTGAGTAAGTATATGGATGTGTGTGGGTGTGTGTATGTATATGTGTGTGTGTGTGTGAGAGAGAGAGAGAGAGAGAGAGAGAGAGAGAGAGAGAGAGAGAGAGAGAGAGAGAGAGAGAGAGTTGAACGCACGCATTTCATGCAACATGCTATTCCATATGTTTTATGTATTCTCATCTTTCATATTAAGAGGGGTCGTTTAATGCCACTTGATTGTCCTGTAACATGCCATTCCATATTTTTTTTTTTTTGTTTGTTTGTTTATTCTCATCTTATCATTTTGTATGCCATTTGATTTTATCATGTATAATATAACATTACTGTGATGTGAGTGAGAGAGTTAGTGAGAGAGAGAGAGAGAGAGAGAGAGAGAGAGAGAGAGAGAGAGAGAGAGAGAGAGAGAGAGAGAGAGAGAGAGAGAGAGAGAGAGAGAGAGAGAGAGAAGAGAGAGTTGAATTGCATCACTAATTTTTACGCTTTTTTTTGTTTGGGTGGGTGAATGGGTGTGTAGGAGATTGTGTGGGTTGGGGATGGGTGTGTAATGGGTGTGGGGGATGAGTGTGGGGGTGTCTGTGAATGGGATATGTCTGCGTGGGTGGGAGTGTGTGAGTGTGGATGGGGTAAATGTGAGTGGGTGGAGGATGTATGTGTGGGTGGCGAGAATGTTTGTAGGTGGAGGATGTGTGAGTTGGTGGGGAGATGTGTGGGCGGGGATGTGTATGGGGAAGGTATGTGGGGGGGGGGTGTGGGGGAATGTGTTTAAGGGTGGAGTTTTGTGTGGGAGGGGAGATGTGTGAGAGGTGGGGAGGTGTGGGATGTGCAGGTGATTGAAGGGTGAGAAAGAGAGAGTGGGTGAATGTGTGTGTGTCTGTGTACTTGTCTGTGCTTGTAAGAGAGTGAGTTAGTGTGGTTTAGAGAGTAAATGAGTGAGTGAGAGGGTGAGATTATGTGAGGCAGCGTGTATGTGTGAGTAAGTGTGTGGGTGGATGGGTTGGTGTGTACGTGTGTCCATATGTGTGTATGCGTGTGTTTATGTGTGTGTATGTGTGTGCACGTCTGAATGTGGGTGTGTATGTGTAAGTGTGTGTAAATGTGTGTTTGTATGTGTGCTTGTGTGTGTAAGTATGTTTATATGTGTGCGTAAATGTATGCGTGTGTTTATATGTATGTGCGTGTGTATATGTGTGTATGTGCGTATATATATATATATATATATATATATATATATATATATATATATATATATATATATATATATATATATATATATGTTCGTGTATGTGAGTGCATGATTGTGTGTATGTGTGCATGCATGCAGTGTATGCGAGGGAGTGTGTATTTGTGTGTGTGTGTAAGTATGTGTATATGGGTGTGGATGTGTGTATGTGTGCGTGGGGATATGTGTGTATTTGCGTGTGTATATTGTGTGTATGCTCGTGTGTGTATGTGTATATGCTTTCTTGCGCACGCGAGGGAGTGTGTATTTGATAGCGAGAGGGTGTGTGTCTGTCTGTGTGTGAGTTAGAGTGAAAGAGAGTGTGATATTGAGTAAATGAAAGATGGAGAGAGTGACTTAATGGGTGAAATAGTGATTGCGAGAGAGAGAGAGAGAGAGAGAGAGAGAGAGAGAGAGAGAGAGAGAGAGAGAGAGAGAGAGGGGAGTGAGCGAACGAGAGAAGACAGTGGAAGAATGGATTTGTTAATGTGTGTATGTGTGCGGCCATTGTTTGTGAGTGTCTATGGGTGTGTGTTAGTGAGAAGAGAGCGAGAAAGACAGAGAAGAGAGAGAGAGAGAGAGAGAGAGAGAGAGAGAGAGAGAGAGAGAGAGAGAGAGAGAGAGAGAGAGATTTAAGCGCACGAATATCATGTAACATGCTATTCCATATATGTTGTGTATTCTCATGTTCATATTACCATTTTGAATGCCAACTAATGTTATAAATTATAACATGAACACATGTACATCACTGTAGAGTGGGTGAGAGAATTAGAGAGTATGAGAGAGAGAGAGAGAGAGAGAGAGAGAGAGAGAGAGAGAGAGAGAGAGAGAGAGAGAGAGAGAGAGAGAGAGAGAGAGAGTTGAATTGCATCACTAATTTTTAAGTTACAAAATGTATATGTACAATTTTTCTCCATTTTCTTTACAATTTTGCGACAATGCTCACGACAATCGTCACTGTATGTGTGTGTAAAGTGTGGGAGTTTGATCATAATAGTAGGTTGGGGGATGGGGGGATGTGTGTGTGGGTGGGCGGGGTGGGATTGTGTGGGTGGGTGGGGGATTTGTGTGTGGGTACGTGCGGGATGTTTGGGTTGGCGGGGAGATGTGTGTGTGGGTGGGGATGTGTGTTTGGCTAGGTAGTTGTGGGTGAGCGGGTGGAGGAGGATATGTTGGTGGATGATTGATGGTGGGTTATGCGATGGGTGGGGGTATATGTATGGGTGGGGAGATGTGGGTGTGGGGATATGTGGTGGGTGGGAGATGTGTGCAGGTGGGGGTGGTTGTGGGTTTGGGGTGTGGGTGAGGGATGTGTATGGGTGTGGGATGTTTGGGTGGATGGGTGGGGAGTGTGTGTGTTGGTGAGATATGTGTGGGGGATGTATGTGGGTTGGGGAGGGGTGCATGATGGGTGTGGGTGATGGATTTGGAGATGTGTGTGTGGGTGGGGGATATGTCTGGCTGGGTGGGGGTGTGTGCTGGATGGAGGATGTATGTGTGGGTAGTGAGGGTGATTGTAGTTGGGGATGTGTGGATGGGTAGGAGATGTGTGTGTGTGGGTGAGGGATGTGTCTTTGGGATGAGTGTGGGTGTGGTGTTGTGTGGGAGGGGAGGTGGGTGTGGATTAATGCTGTGTGTGGGTGAAGGTGTGGTTGGGTTTGAGGGTGGGTGAAGGATGTGTGTGAGGGTGGGGATGTGTGCTTAGATGGGTGGTTGGGGTGTGTGAGTGTGGGTGGGTAGATAGGAGATGTATGTGTTGATGAGTGGGTAAGGGATGTGTGGGTGTTAGTGGTTGAGGGATAAGTACGTGTGTCTAGGGATGTGTGAGGGGATGAGTGTATGAGTTGGGGATGTGTGTGTGGGTTGTGTGTGTGCGTGGATGGGAGGTGTGTGTTTGTGAATGGGGGATGTGTTGGTGGGTGGGGATGTGTGTGAGGGATGTGTGTATGGGTGGCGAGATTGTGCGTGGGTGTGGATGTGTGTGTATATGAGTAGGGGTGTGTGGTTAAGGGATGTGTGGCTGGGGGATGGGTGGATGGAGGATGTGTGGTTGGGTAGAGGATGTGTGGGTGAGTGATTGTATATGAGTAAGGGTGTGTGGTGAAGGGATGTTTGGTTGGGGGATGGGTGGGTAGAGGATGTGTGGGTGGGTAGAGGATATGTGGGTGGGTGAGTGTGTGCAGGTTAGGAGATGGTGGGGGATGTTTGTAGGTGTGGGCTCGGGATCTCTGAGTGGGCTGGGGGAGATAGGAGATTATGTGGGTGGGTGCGGAAATTGTGTGTGGGTAGGTGCGGAATATGTGAGTTGACGGGGAAATGTGTGCATGGCTGAGGAATGTGTGTTTGGCTGGGTGGGTGGAGGTGTGTGGGTGGAGGAGGATATGTGGGTGAGTGATTGTTGGTGGGTAATGGGACGGGTAGAGGATATGTGAGTGGGTGGGGAGATGTGTGTAGGTGGGGGATGTGTGGGTTATTGAATGTATGTGTGCTTGGGGTGTGGGTGGATGGGATGTGTGGTGGGTGAGAGGTGTGTGTGGGTGGGGAGATGTGTAGGTGTAGGGATGTGGTGGATGGGTGGGGGAATGTATTTGTGTGTGGGTTATGTGTGTGGTTGGGTGGGGGAGTTGGAGTGAATGGGGGATGTGTGGGTGGGTGGTGGATGTGTCTCATAACATAGTAATATGCATTGTTTATGTTTACAAAATTCATGTGACAATGTTTTTTCCTATGCACTGTTGATGAAAGAAAGATGAGTGAATGGAAGGGCCGAATGTAAGACGGGCCTGCGTGCCCAATTTGTTACCCTTTGAAAATAAAGTCTGTTCGTTCGTTCGTTCTTTCTATCTATCTAATCTATATATCTATCTATCTATATATATATATATATATATATATATATATATATATATATATATATATATATATATATCTATCTATATATATATATCCATCTATCTATCCATCCATCCATCCATACATCCATCCATCCATCTATCTATCTATCTATCTATCTATCTATCTATCTATCTATCTATCTATCTCAAGAATCAACATAAGTCCCCTTGGGTCACTAGCGAAGTTCTCGAAATCATGAGAGAACGAGATACAGCACACAAAAATAAAGATTTTATCAATTACCGCAGACTAAGAAATAAAGTTAAATATGAAATTCGTAGGATAAAGAAAGATCATTAAAAAAATTTGATTGTAGATAAATAAAATAATACAAATATATGGAAGGCTATTAACTCGCTAACCAACAAGAAACACGCTTCAGAGTCAGCAATACCAAGCTCTATAACATGCGAGGATTTCAGTTACTTCTTTCAATCAGAAATAGAGAATCTAAAGCCCTCAATACCAGACTAAGTATGTAATTTAAGTTCGCTGTCATCATTCTGTGAAGGGAAGTGCTCTAGAAATATTTCCCCTGAGATTCCCTTGATGTCTGTTGCAGAAGTATATATCTCTCTAATCTCAAAGCAACAAATTCATAAGGCCTAGATGGTATCAGTAATAGAATTCTTCGGTGTGCTGCACCAATTATTAGTGAGTCCTTAACGTTCATATATAACCAGTGCCTGTCCAAAAACTACTTTCCATCTGCCTTTAAAGTTGCTGAAGTGTATCCTCTACTTAAAAATGGCTCAACTGATATTAGCGTCTTGGGTTATTATAGACATATTTCCTTACTATTGTCGCTATCAAAGCCATTAGAAAAACACATGAATAAAATAACACTACATCATTTAATTAACAACGATCTAATAATTGACAGTCAATCTGCGTTTCGGCCTAAATATTCTTGCCACAGTGCCCTTACAAAAATGACCGATAACTGTCATCTTTGTATCAACAATGGCAACATTTGTGGAGCAGTATTTGTAGACTTTAAAAAGGCCTTTGATATGGTAGATCATGATATTGTAATTAGAAAATTAAAACACATGAAAGACTAGCACCAATATGGTGAACTTAATTACGTCATTTTTATCTGACAGACAACAAGTAGTGTCCTTCAATAACTGTCTAAGATACTCCTCAAGGTCATACAAGAAAGAATTAAAAATAAAATAGTTGAGGGAGTAATTGAAAACAGTTTGGGTTCCACAAAAACAGCGGCACCAGAGAAGCAATAATCTCTTTGAGGGTTGTGGCATAACCACTAACCACTATTATTCAGTTGACAAGAATGCACGCCAAAGAGAGGGGAAAATGTAAAACAATTGACTGCACAAACTCAAACTGAAACCAGAACTTAAAAACTAACGCAACATCAAAACTGAAACTGAACAAGTGACAGATGACGTCAATTCTAGAAATATTTCATCAGCCAAAGCTCAGGAGATCATTGGATAAAAGCAGACATGTGACAACGCCTCCGTTCGAACGCCTGTTTAGAATATGTTAATCGCGCACTTCTACTGCAACCCGCCTGACGAACAGACGCGAAAGCTTGTGTGACCAAATTTTCAAATAGGGACGGCAGAATGTCTAGATCCGAGGTAGGCTTGTGAATCCTAAGATTAAACTGATGACCAGATGTATCAAGTATCAAGTAATGGTATTCAGTGTTTGTAACGTCAAATGAAATGTATTATTGTAAATTAAAACCTCTGAAGTGAAAAATGTTTGACTGTTAGATTCTGACGACGCAGAGCCGATTTCCGGGCAAACTGACAATCTACTACTCTCTTCGAATACTGCAATCTCTGATATTCTTAAAGATAGTTATTAACTTTAAGAAGTGCATAATAATAATACATTCTATTCTGGACAACTGTACGAAGTGATGATTCTAAGGCAATCTTGTGCATTTCATCAGAAACACCGCTAAAAATGCTATCACTATCTACAGCTAATAAGACAGTTCGTGTACTAGAATAGGTGCCTCGTTTTAAAACAGACTTATCTATGTCTATTTTCAATCTAGAAAGCTGAAGGAGAAATCAAATCTTCCCTTTCTCCTTCATCTATTGAATAAATAGTGTTTGATGGAATAAATATTTATATTTATGTCAGATTTTACTTAGATAAGGGCACTTATGAACTGCATTACATCAGAAAAGTTGTGCTTCGCGGAACTCCACCACCAGAAGTTAACTTAACTCATTACTCAACATAACTTAACACACAACACCACACAACTCAACACTCAACACCACAACAACAACAACAACAGATAATGGGAGAGGAGTTATTATACAAAAGAAGAAGAACAAGTTGGTTAATTGGGAAAACACAGAGAACCATTTATACACACTACAAACACTGAGCTGATCCACGACTCTGGTGATCGAGTGAAATGGCGAATCATGACCGCCCACGCTTTCCAGCATGGCACATGATTGATTGATGCTTTTCATATTGCAAAAGGCTACCTTCGGCATGGCAATTCTCGTTCCAACCTCTTCAAGGCATCTCCCATCAGATGTTATGAACGTTCCGAGATAGTTGTACCAATTCAGTTGTTCAAGAATATGCCCATTTACTTGTATATTACATTGTGATATTTCTTCCTTCCTAGTGACGACCATAATCTGTGTATTCTTACAATTCAATACTAACCCATTTTGTTCACTGTGTGCAACAACCGCATCTACTAAATTTTGCAGGTCCTGTTCATTTTCTGCAATTAAGACTGTATCATCTTCGTATCTAATGTTATTGATGTATCGTCCCCCAATGTTGATTCCTTCCATATCTTCTATATTTCTGAAAATATTTTAACTGTACAGGGAAAAAAGATCTGGAGACATTACACACCTCTCTTAACAGGCTGATACTGACCTACTTCATTATCAATTATTATGGCAGCTTGTTGTTTCCAATATATGTTTTTTACATGTCTAAGGTCTTTTCCATCAATTTGTAGATCTTCAAGCATCCTTGTCATGTCGACATGTCTCACTTTATCGAAAGCCTTTGTGTAGTCAAGAAAGCAAAGGTGTAGATCTTTGTTTACTTCTATAGATCGTTCAATTACTGTTCTAAGTATATACACAGCATTTATTGTACCCTTGCCTTCTACAAACCCACATTGTTCCTCTCCTATTTCAGGTTGTTTTTTCCTCCTAACTATTTGCATGATAATTCTTAGCAAAATTTTCGTAATGTGACTCATTATACTAATTGTTCTATGCTGATCACATTCCAATGCTCCTGTTTTCTATGGGATTGCAATAAATACAAAATTACGTAATTCATGAGATATATCTCCTGTATCATATATGGTATTCAGGTGTCTGGTTATATTTATCTATTCCGTAATCTTCTAACGCATTAATCATTTCTGTTGTGATGCTATCTGAACCAGGGGTCTTGCCAGATTTCATATTTTTCTTCACTGCATTCACTTGTTGGGGTATATATTTGAATGACATTTATTGTAAAAGGTCTTCCGTTTAATCTTACTAATAAATGTGATGTTTGCCGATCCAACGTAATGGCTATACCTCTTTGCCGTTATTCTCCTCCGGAAAAAATAATCTTACAATCCTCTCCTGTCCTGATCCCTGCCTCTATCATCTGATTTCACACATTCCTAATATATTGCCGTAATATTCTCTCAGTTCAGAAAAATATATATGTTTGTGTCATAGACTACAAGAAAGCTTTTGATAGAGTACAACATGAACGACTAATTACATGCCTTCAAGACCTAGGAGTAGACGGAGAGGACATCAGACTTATTAGAAACTTGTACTGGGAACACGTGGCGTCTATTAGATGCGGTAATAACTATTCGTCGCCTGTAGAGATAAAAAGTGGGGTACGGCAAGGATGTGTCTCAGTGTCTTAAGATTAAGTCGGCTCGTAATTACTATCCAGACGACATTCAAAACAACATCAGTCAAAGACCGATAAACATAGCAGTTTCTTAAGAATCACCGTTTAGTTTTAACACACCAATATATATATATATATATATATATATATATATATATATATATATATATATATATATATATATATATATATATATATATATATACAATCGTCTTCTGGCACGGCAAATCAGCCGTTCAAGCATAAAGTCGCTCTGACCCTAGCCAAAGCTAGCGCACACACAAACTGTTTCAGTAATTCGTCTCACAGCAAAAACTATCAGTCGTTCAATTCAGCTGTACAATCGCTCTATAGTCTCAGACACGTCCGTTCACATCCATCGCTCAGTCCAGTCTGTCTTGCTGTTCCTCAGCGTTCTGACAATGCGTTTTGTCTTCAAACCTCTTCGTTTACACAGAAAGCATGTTTAAACAAGTCGAACTGCTTGGACTTAACTTCAATGGAAGAATCATAAACAATATTAGGTATGCTGCCGATACAGTTTTCTTAACAGAAAGCGAACAAGAGTTACAAAAACAAGTGGAACAAGTAAACAGACAAAGTAAAAAATGTGGATATTAATAACCGAAAAACGAAAACTGATAATTAGCAGTGGAAAGGAGAGGTCATCAGTGAGCATCACGGTAAACGAAGAGAGACTAGAACAAGTAACACGTTTCTCTATCTTGGACATGTAATAACAGAGCATGGCAGAAGTGAAACAAGTCAAAAAGACAATAGGAATGGCCAAACGTCCTTTCACCAGCATGAAATCAGTATTAACATCTAGAGAGATTAACAACGATTAATTAGTGATTCCACATCGACGTGGATAAGCCTTAGGTTCATACCAGATATTCAGAAGAATATGCCGTATTTCATGGAAACAAAAACAATCAAATACAGAGCTTCTAGAAAAACTAGGAATGAAAAGAGAGTTGATGAAAGAAATAGAAAAGAGGCAAGCGAAATATTTCGGCCACGTTATAATACATAATTCTTATAAAAACCATACTGGATGGTAAGGTTGAAGATAAGCAAGCAAGAGGCAGACAACGGAGTAACTGAAAACAATTTGGTTTCCACAAAAACAGCAGCACCAAAGAAGCAATAATCTTTTTGAGGGTGTTAATTGAAAAATAATATATATACATATATATATATAAGTTCAGAAAAATATATGTTTGTTTCATAGATTACTTGAAAGCTTTTGATCGAGTACAACATGAGCGTCTACAGCGATACAAGTGGGAAAATAGAATCAACAGTTGGACGAACAGCAATCTGATAGAGTGTACAGCCAGGGCGAGAGACAGGCAGTGTTGGAGATCTATTGCAGCAAACCTTCATTATGGAGACACCACCTGATTGATTGACCACTGGTGTGGTGTTTTGCATATCAATTTATACCCCGGTAACTAAATGTGGCCTATTGATATGATACGGGCAGTCATGTTAGTCCTGCCGAACATACCAGTGTGAAGACATGTTCAGAGATGTTAAAAGTTATAATCAGATAAGAATAGTAATCAGTAACTATGCTGGTGGCGAAGATGATGATCATAATGTTAACGACAATAACCAAATTGTAGACATTGTGCGTCACAAACTCATTAAAAAATGTTCGTATTTTCATGCAGGAATAGCAGCATTGTATCATTTCCTCATTGTGTGCCTTCATCAAGTACTCCATTTTAAACCGTGCCTTGGACACTCATAGTAAAAAAGGTGCAAATATCTCTGTTTAAATGCTTCGATGATTTCCAATATGGCCCAATGTCAAATCCACTCACTTATATGTGAAGAGTTATAGAGAGAGAGAGAATGCAACTCTGTTTTTGCACTCTCTCTCTTTCTCTCTCTCTCTCTCTCTCTCTCTCTCTCTCTCTCTCTCTCTCATCATCACTCACACACACACACACACACACACACACACACACATACACACACTATATATATATATATATATCTTATATATAAAATAGGATGTATGTAAATATGTATGTCCTTTATACGTTCGCGAACGGTCCATCCGATTGAGATGAAATTTTCTACACGTCTTCCTTTCATTCCAGCGCTGCCAACTGTCGTATTTTTTTTCTTCTTCCTCCTCCTCCCTCCTCCCCCTCCCAAAATACGTACGTAAATATATGATGATGATGATGAAAGAATCCCCGAACCAAAACGCTAGGGAAAGCGAAGAAAATGACGTGACTACACAGAATCGTCACACGGCAATCATCATCATCATCATCAAGTGCCGTGCCGGCTGGCGTAGGCGTTCATGGCTCTCCGTAGATCTCGGTCTTTGGTTTTCTGGATCAACTCTGCTGCTGATATTCCTCCATGCCACGGCAATATAAATAACAATTCATCTCTTTATGTGTAAGGAAGTTATCTACAGTCATGTAAAAGGGAAGAACAATCAATGGAAGGACCGAAATTACAGAACCCAGACGAGTATGAATTCGGAATGGCAAACTTCCCTCCTCCTCCTCCTCTACCTCCTCCCTCCACCCTCCTCCTCCTCTCTCCTCCTCCTCTTACCTCCTCCCCTCCTCCTCCCTCCTCCCTCTCCCTCCTCTTTCTCCCTCTTCCTCTCCCTTCCTCCTCCATCCTCCTCCCTCCTACTCCTTCTCCCTCCTCCTCCTTCTCCTCCTCCCTCTACCTCCCTCCTCCTCCCTCTACCTCCTCCCGCCACCTCCTCCTCTTCCTTTCCTTCCGCCTCCTCCTCCATCTACCTCCTCCTCCTCCCTCTAACTCCTTCCTCCACCCTCCTCCTCCCTCCTCTTCCTCCCTCCTCCTCCTCTTCCACCCTCCCTTTTCATCCTCCCCTCCTATTCTCCCTCCTCCTTCTCCCTCCGCCTCCTCCCTTCTCCTCTCCCTTCCTCCTCCCTCCTCCCTTCTCCTCATCCCTCCTTCTCCGTCCTCCTCCTCCTCTCCCCTCCTCCAATTCCTACCCTCTTCCGCTTCCCCTCCCCCTCCTCCCTCTCCCTCTTCTTCCTCCCCTTCCTCCTCCTCCCTCTTCCTCCTCCTCCTACCTCCTCCCTCCTCCTCCTCTCTCCTCCTCCCTCCTCCCTTTTCCTCCCTCCTCCTCCTTCCTCCACATCCCTCCTCCTCTCCCCTCCTTCTCCTACCCTCTTCCTCTTCCCCTCCCCATCCTCCCTCCTCTTTCTCCTCCATCCTCCTCCTCCCTCTTCCTCCTCCTCCCTCTTCCTCCTCCTCCCTCTTCCTTCCTTTTCCTCCCCTCCTACCTCCTCCCTCCTCCTCCTCTCTCCTTTCTTTTTCTCCCTCCTCCTCCTCCATATACCTCCTCCGTCCTCCTCCCTCCACCTCCTTCCTCCACATCCCTCCTCCTCCATCTTCCTCCTCCTCCCTCCTCATCATTCCTTCTCCTCCTCCTCCCCCTCCTTCTCCTCCCTCCTCCTTCTCCCTTATCCTTCCACCTCTTCCCTACTCCTCCTCCTCTCTCCTCCTCCTCCCTCATCCTCTCCCTCCTCCTCCTCCCCTCCTCCTCCTCCCCTCCTCCTCCTCCTCCTCCTTCTCCCTCCTTCTCCCTCTTCTCCTCCTCTTCCTCCTCCCTTCTCTTCCCTCTCCCTCCTCCTCCCTCCTCTTTCTCCCTCCTCCTAATACCTCCTCCTCCTCCTCTCTCCCCCTTCCTCCTCCTCCCTCCTCCTCCCTCTTCCTCCTCCTCCCTCCTTCTCCTCTTTCCCCCCTCCTCCTCCTAATCCCTCCTCCTCCCTCCTCCTAACTCATATTCCTCCCTACTCCTCCTCCTCCCTCTTCCTCCCTCCTCCTCCTCTCTCCGCATTTCTCTTCCTCCTCCCTCCTCCTCCCTCTTCCTCCTACCTCCTCCCTCCTACCTCCTCTCTCCTCCTCCCTTTTCCTCCCTCCTCCTCCCTCTACCTCCTCCCTCTTCCACATCCCTCCTCCTCCCTCTTCCTCCACTTCCATCCTCATCATTCTTCTTCCTCCTCCCTCCTCCTTCTCCCTCCTCCTTCTACCTCGTCCTCCCTCCTCCTTCTCCCTCCACCTCCCTCCTCCTCCCTCTCCCTCCTCCTCCCTCTCCCTCCTCCTCCTCCTGCGTTCTCCTCCTCCCTCTTCCTCCTCCCTACTCCTCCCTCTTCATCCCCTTATCCCTCTTCCTCCTCCTTCCTCCTCCTTCCTCCTCCTTCTCCCTCCTTCTCCTTCCTCCTCCTCTCTCCTACTCCTCCTTCCTCCTCCTCCCTCTTCCACCCCTCCCTACTCCTCCTTCTCCTCTTTCCCCTCCTCCTCCCCTCTATTCCTCCCTACTCCTCCCTCCTCCTCCCTCCTCCTCCTCTCTGCGCCTATCTTTTCTTCCCTCCTCCTCTTCCCTCCTCCTCCCTCCTCCACCCTCTTCCTCCTCCTTCCTCCTACTCCTCCTTTTTCTTCTTCTTCTGCTGCTGCTGCCGCTGTTCCATTTACACAAGTTAATTGTTGGGGGAATATGTAAAGATCTTTCAAGTGCTCTTTCTAATGCTTTTTGTAAGTTGGTCTTCGTTTATCTAAGGTTGTTCTAACCGCAACCAATAAATGATCAGACAGACAGACAGACAGACAGACAGACAGACAGACAGACAGACAGACAGACAGACAGACAGACAGACAGACAGACAGACAGACAGACAGACAGACAGACAGACAGACAGACAGACAGATAGTCGGGAACGGGAACATATGAATTAAATTAGATGCTCCCCGTCAGGGACTGGGTGAAGCCGGGCCGGGTCAGACAGATAGACAGACAGACAGACAGACAAACAGACAGACAGACAGACAGACAGACAGACAGACAGACAGACAGACAGACAGGAACGGGAACGGGAGCTTATATGACTACTTATATGAATTAAATGAGATGCTCCACACCAAGATCCAGGCGATGCCGGGCAGGGTCAGGCAGACAGATAGACAGACAGACAGATAGACAGTCGGGAACGGGAACTTATATGACTACTTATATGAATTAAATGAGATGCTCCACACCAGGAGCTGGGCGATGCCGGGCCGGGTCAGACAGACAGACAGACAGACAGATAGTCGGTAACGGGAACGAGAACTTATATGAATTAAATGAGATGCTCCCCACCAGGAACTGGGCGAAGCCGGGCCGGGTCTGCTAGTATATATATATATATATATATATATATATATATATATATATATATATATATATATATATATATATATATATATATATATATATATATATATATATATCTGCATTCTCCAATGTTTGTTCTGAATTTGGTTTAACAATTAGCAAAAAGAAGACACAGATTATGTCGCAAGGTGCACATGGGGTACCATCAATCTTTATTGACGACGCCGAACTAGAGATAGTAGACCATTTTACATATCTAGGATCAGTGGTAAATAGCAAATTATGCCTAGATCAGGAAATCAACATCCGGATTGGTAAGGCAGCAATAACAATGAACAGGTTAAGAAAAAGAGTCTGAGGAGAACAGGAAGCTTACTGCCAAAACAAAAGTCCTTGTCTATCAAGCCTGTGTCCTTAGTACTCTTCTCTATGGCAGTGAAACCTGGACAACTTACTCACACCAAGAGAACAATTTAAACAGCTTTCATATGCGGTGTCTGCGAAGAATTCTTGGTATTAAGTGGCAAGACAAAATTACAAATACTGAAGTATTGGAAAGATCAGGTTGTGTGACAGTTTATTCCATGCTCAGTCTTCGTAGACTTAGATGGATAGGACATCTTAGGAGGATAGATGATGGTAGAATACTAAAGGATATCTTTTTGGTGAATTACAGATGGGTAAGAGATCTCAGGGTCGGCCTCTACTACGATACAAAGATGTGTGTAAGCGGGACATGATTGATACAGGCATTGATAATGCACATTGGGAGCAAGTCGCCGCTGAACGTGTTGCATGCAGGGCAAATATCAGAAATGGAATAAAGTAAAAAGGAGAAAATTATTGCAGAAAGTCCCACCCCCAAGCTTTTGGGGATGTAAATGGTGCTTGTGGTGGAAATGACCACGTGTTCACATGCACCCACTGTAAAACGGACTTTTAAAAGGGGAAAATTTGGGCCCTTTATCAGTCACACTCGCTACCCCCCATAGTTAAAATTTATTATCCCCTTTTTAAAGCACAAACTTGGGCTGTCAAGACGGCAAGGTGCCAATGATTATTTTTATATTATATATATATATATATATATATTATATATATATAATATTTTATATATATATATATATATAATATATATATTTTATTCATTCATTTCTTTCATTCATTCATTCTTCAGTACATGTCCTTTGCAAAACCTTCGCTACCAAAAAAACCTTCAGAAAAACCTCTCGATCATAAGCAAGATGTCCCGCTTTCGATGCACACATCTGGAGATCATTGGCCACATTCTGCACCCATCTTCTTTTTGGCCCTTCCTCTTCCTCTCTTCCCAGGCATATACCCCTCCATTATTTTTCTCTCCAAACTTTCATGACGTTTTAAGTCACCCAAATAGTTCAATTTTCTTTAGTTGTATCGTCTTTAATAGCCAACCTTCTTCAATATTAAGCCCTTGAAGTATGGATGCATTTGTTCTTTTCTTTACCCAAGATATTCTTAGAACTCGACTATAATATTTACATTCAAAGACAAGTATGCGCTGTTAAGCTTGTTTAGTAAGTGGCCAGGTCTCATTTGTGTGTGTGTGTGTGTGTGTGTGTGTGTGTGGCTGGGTGGGTGCGTGCGTGTGGGTGTGTGAGTGTGTGTGTGAGTGTATGTGTGTGTGAGTGTGTATGGGTGCGTGAGTGCGTGTGTGCGAGTTTGTGCGTTTGCGTGCGTTCGTGTCTATGTGTGTGTGTGAGTGTGCATGCGTGTGTGAGTGTGTGTGTGTGTTTGTGAGCATGTGTATGAGGGTGCGTGTGTGTCAGTGTGTGTGTGTGTGCGTACGTGCGTGTGTGAGTGTGTGTGTGGGTGCGTACGTGCGTGTGTGAGTGTGAGTGTGTGTGTTACAATGAACATAATAATCTGAATTCATAACATTCACATCAGGCAGAATGTGCCCTTATGTTACCATTGTAACAATGTGCGACAAGAACTACACTTACCCCCAGCTGCAGATAGTAATAGAAGTAGTAGTAAATCATTGTACGTACTGTTTAGAACTATTTATACAACAGCTAATGCTATGATATTTATATTTTGTTTAGAACTATTTATACAACAGCTAATGCTATGATATTTATATTTTGTTTAGAACTATTTATGCAACAGCTAATGCTATGATATTTATATTTTGTTTAGAACTATTTATACAACAGCTAATGCTATGATATTTATATTTTGTGTAGAACTATTTATACAACAGCTAATGCTATGATATTTATATTTTGTTTTGAAAGTAGAAAGTCCCAGAATTATATGTCAAATTGTTTCAGCTCAAGCCTTGCTTGATACTAGTACCAGACTCGTGGGTACAACTCAGTTCAAACGTTGTCTTTGGCCCTCACATTGTTCCATATCAAACTGTCTCACACTGAAACCTGGCCGTGTACGCTCACATTATCCCCATGCAGTTTTTTTTTTTTTAGCATATCCTTTACAGGACTTAGCTGTCAACGCCAGCATCTTTCAGTTGTATGTTGATCTCCTGGCAAGATTACGCTCAGTAGTTTGCCATTGCTTTCTGAGCGGCCGGCTCAGTATCCCGCAAGTCACCAGCGGGGGTCGAACCGCCTCAGCTCTCGCTCCGCTATGAGACTCTGCGTGATAAACGAGATTACAGAGAGAAAGTGTTGTAACCCCACAGCCAGAGAGACCGGCCCATGCAGTTTACCTCAGCTAAAAGTGAAAATGTCACATGAATGTGAAGGCCCGTGTTGTTGCCATGGTCTCTAAACAGTGTCTGACATCGCTATTGCTGATTTCAGTTTCAGTTTTATTTCTTGTGCACAATCCCAATTGTGATCGATTATAATTGAAAGCTAATGACTTTGTTATTGTATTCAGTGTCCATTGTGATTATTCCTCGTAATACTGTTTTTCATGTGGGCTTGATTATTGTTTTGTGTACATTTAAGAAAGATATGATTTTCATTATGGTTCTTAGCAGAAAGGATGAACTCTTCAAATATTTTAACAATTTGAGATTAGGATCGTGTTATTTGATATATAGTTGACATATAATAGTTTTGATCACATCTTATTTGATATTTTGACACTATTTCATAATGTTTTATGCATAAATGCTTTCTTTGATCATGATATGGAAGCATAGTTTGCTCTACCAAATTATTGCAGGTGACATTCCGATGTCATCGCTCAGTTATCATAAGTAAAGTTGATCACTTTATAAACCTTGTCATGTCGTTTTGTCTCACTTGAAATATCCGTAAAGACGACAATCATGCCCTGTCACTTTGTCTCACTTGATATTATGGCTTGATGGCTCCCACTCATCTCATCTCATCTCATCTCTTCTCATCTCATCTCATCAGGTTCATCTTGTACTTTGCGGTGTCGAGGTGACGTATAAACAGCGGGAGAGTACCCGCTTATGGGTTTCATGTATCGATATTCCCATGGACTGTTATTTCCTGCCTCCATCGTTTATGTGGTCGGCCTCTTCCTCTGCTTCCCTCTGGTCTGTGCATCATTGCTTGTTGTGGTGTACTGTTAGTTGGTAACCTCCTTGCATGGCCAAACCATTAGACTTGCTGCTTTCTAATAAAATCTAGTGCTGCTTTAACCCCCACTTTAGTCCTGATTTCTTCATTTCTGATCGTATCTCTCCTTGATACGTTAAGTATTCTTCTCAGTAATCTCATTTCTGTTGTGATGTTTCTTTTCTCTTTTTCTGTCATTGTCCGGGTTTGGCATTGGTAACATAGAGTTCGTAGAAAGATTGTGTTGTAAAGTGCTTTCTTAGTAGTTATTGATACATGTTTGCTTTTTAGTATTGGTGCCATTTGTCCAATGAGTTGGTTTGCCTTACTGCACCTATTTTCGATCTCGTCCTCTGATTTGCCATTTGATGATATTATACTTCCTAGGTACTTGAAATTCTTTACTTGTTTCAAGGGATATTCGTTTAGGTGAATCTTTGTTGCTTTTTCTTCTTAAGTTATAGTCAATACCTGTGTTTTACTTGTGCTAATTTTCATGTTATGTTCCCTACACATTTCGTTTAGACTATTCATGTGGTCTTGAAATTCAGCTTCTGATTTTGCAATTAGTGCTTGGTTGTCCACAAACAGGAGTTCTCTAAAGGTTAGATTTGCAGATGGTTCTTCTTCTGTGTTCTCGTCATGCGGTATTCTTGCTGTCTCTGCTTGGCTGGTTTCTTTACATATGTTGTTTATATATGTTATAAACAAGAGAGGGGACAGGACTCAACCTTATCGTACTCCAGATCTTATGGTGAAGGGTTCTGAGTGTCCTCCAGTTGCTCTCACTACGCATTCACTGTTGTTGTATAAACTTCTACATAGGTTTGTTAGATGTGTACTTACTCCATATTTATTAAGGATTTCCCACAGCTTGTTTCTATCTACTCTATCAAATGCCTTTTCTTGGTCGACAAAGGCTAAGTAGAGTGTTTCCTTGAATTCGATTGATTTTTCTATAAGCTGTCTAAGAGCAAATACGGCATCTGTGCATCCTTTGTTTTTCCGAAATCCAAGGTGTGTTTCGCTTAGCTGGGGTTCTATATTAGTTCGTAATCTTTTCTCAAGAATGTTGTAAAATATTTTCCCAGTATGATTCAACAGTGAAATGCCTCTGTTTTGTGTACAGTCTCTTTTGCTGCCTTTGTTTTCCAAATTGGGATAATTATGGTGTTTCCCCAGTCTCGTGGTGTCTGTTGTTATTCCCAGACATGGTTGAATAGTCTATGTAGCCATGTTGTTCTTACTTCTCTTGCTGCTTTAATTAGTTCATTTGGTATTTCATCTTGTCCCTGTGACTTGTTCAATGGGGCTAATCTGATGGCTTCTATAATTTCTTCTGTCACTATATCTGGTTCTAGATCTTTGGTGGCATCTGTGTCGGTTTCTTGAATTCCTGTGACATCCGATGGGATGTTGAGAAGTTGTAATAAGTACTGTTTCCATCTTATTAGGATTTGTTTTTGTTCACATATTGGTTCTCCATTTTCGTTGTTAATTATTTCAGTTGGGTTAAAGGGTTCTCCTCTGGTTCTCATTGCACTTATCTTTTTATAAAAGTTTCTAATTGCCTCTTTGTAGCTTTTATTTAGAGTTTCTCCATACTCCTCCCAGTATTTTTGTTTTTCTCTCATTCCTGTTCTATTCACATGTCTTCTCGCTATTCTATATTCTGTGTAATCGTATTCCTGTTTGCTCTTCGATCACTTTTTATATTTTTCCTTTTTGTCTTTTACAGCTTTCTTTACTTGTGCGTTCCATCATCTTGTTATATTCTTTATCCGTGTTTTGCGTTTTTTCGTGGTTCCACATGTTATCTTTGCAGGATTTAAAATACTTGATTTGAACATCTCCCATTCTTCTTCCACTGTCTTTCTTTCTATAGATAATATTACAAAGATTGCATTTAGCTCTTTTTCATAATTTTCCCTCACTGCCTCGTCTTTGGGATGTTTTAAGTTTTCTGATTCGCATGGCATTTATTTTGCTGGTCTTTGCTTCCCTCTACTGATGATTCTTATTGTGGCAACGACTGCTTTGTGGTCTATGTTTATACCTAAGTTAGACACTGCTCTTGCTTCTAATATATTTCTATTTATGTTATTTCTTGTTAATATAACATCAATTTGGCATTTAGTATCTAGATCGTTCCACTTATACCAGGTGTATATTTGTGAGTATTTGTGTTTATAGAATGTATTTGTTATATAGAGGTCGTGTTGGCTGTTTAACTCTATCAGTCTACTTCCGTTATCATTTATTCCATTATATTGGTCTCCAAATGCTCCAAAATGTTTTACTATGCCCGCTCTGTTGTGTCCTAGTCTTACATTGAAGTCTCCCATAACTATGATGTTGTCCTGCTTATCTATTTTATTTAGCACGTCATGGATGTCTTCATAGTAGTCCTCACATTCTTGCTCATTATTGTTTGCATTACATGGTGCGTATATTTGTACATATGTAGTAATTGTTTGTTCTTTTATTCTCACTGTTATGATTCTTTCTGATATATATTTTATTTCTAGTATTCCTCTTGCTAGCCCTTGTTCAGTGACTATTCCCTCACCGTGTCTTGCTCTTGCTTGCTGTTCCACTCCAGAGTAGACAAACGTGTAACTGTGGTGGATCTCCTTGCATCCTTCCCCCTTTATTCTGCTGTCCGTTATTCCCACAATCCAATTTTCCTCTCTTTCATTGTTTCTATAAGTTCTTCTTCTTTACTATTAAAATCGCTGACGTTCATTGTGCATATGTTTAATCGATGTTTATACTTCTTAGTTTTTCTACAAGCAGTATGAAGATCCCCTTGCCGGCATGCTAGGGCAGTCGCAGATTTACGACAAAAATCTGACTACAGGGAGGCCATTCCCTATGGCGAGCCATATCCCCGTTAGCCCATGACCTCGCTGTCATGGTTTCCCAGCCTACGCCACGTGGAGGTGGGGTTGACCTGTGTAGTCTGCGGGTCATCGGCAGGCTACTAATTTTCACTTTTTACCCCTCCTGGGAGAGGCTAGCCGATTCTAACCCTGCTGGCTGCAGAGCCAGGCGCAGTCCACACCTTGCTCACACTGTTGCTTATAAAATGGTATCTCCTGAAACACTGTCATACGAGCTCACGGTATTCTCTTTTAAATAGCCTTAGTTAACCTAAACAGTTACAGCAAGAACATGCAGCTTTGCCTTACTCCTGTCTGTCCCAACTAAAACGTGGCTGCTTTTTCACCGGTTTCCCTGGCAGCGGCTTATTGGTCAAGATAAAACAATCCAATTAAACGAATCACACACGCTTGCATTTCTATTTCCCTGATGATGTTTTACAATTTCTTTTGCTGAAAAGAGTCGAAG
Organism: Cepaea nemoralis; assembly: GCA_014155875.1. NCBI lineage: Eukaryota > Metazoa > Mollusca > Gastropoda > Stylommatophora > Helicidae > Cepaea > Cepaea nemoralis. The sequence goes on from JACEFZ010017269.1 coordinate 57,259, forward strand.
TCCTTACTGTAGTCTACAAAACAAGGATGCAGATCTACATACTATTCTTTACATTTCTCCACGTTCTGAAGACACGGTCACTGAATTATTCTGTCCTGTCAGACAAAAATGCCCTTTCTTCTTGTTATAGAATCGGTAGAGCTTTTTGCTCTATGTTAATTGTCCGAGAGCGATTACGGCATCAGTGTAACTGTTGTTTCCTCTGCTAGTAGTCCAGAACTTTAGTTAATCATTTATATGTGGTTCAAAAGCTTTTT
>JACEFZ010017270.1:0-32500 GCA_014155875.1 Cepaea nemoralis
AGTGGGTGTCAGTGAGAGGGAGAGAGTGAATGCGTGTGTGCGCACGTGCATGCGTGTGTGTGGAGAGAGTGATTGAGCGAGAAATGGTGGGGGAATGTGTCAGTGCATGCATTCGTATGTGTGAGAGTGAGTGAGGGAGTGTATGCGTGCGTGCATGCGTTCATGTGTATGTGTATGTGTGAGAGAGTGTGATTGAGAGAGTGAGTGGTGTGTGAAGGATTGTGTGTTAGAGAGTGAGACAGTGGGAGAGTTGATGTGTTAGTGTGTGTGTGTGTGTGTGTGTGTGTGCGCGCGCGCATGCGTGTGAGTGTGTGTATATGAAAGAATACAGAGAGAGAGAGAGAGAGAGAGAGAGAGCTGAGCAGATGCATGTCATGTAACACGCATGTTATGTAACACGCGAATCTATATGTTTGTGTATTCTCATCTGTCATATTATCAGTTAAATACCATTTGATTTTATCATGCAAAATATAAACTCATGTTCATTACTATAGTTTGAGTGAGTGAGTCAGTGAGTGTGAATGAGAGACAGAACGAGTGAGCGTGAGAGTGAATGAGTGAGCGGGAGAGTGAATGAGTGTGCGGGAGAGTGAATGAGTGAACGGGAAAGGGAATGAGTGAGCGGGAGAGTGAATGAGTGAGCGTGAGAGTGAATGAGCGGGAGAGTGAATGCGTGAGAGTGAATGAATGAGCGGAAGAGTGAATGTGTGAGCGTGAGAGTGAATGTGTGTGTGTGTGTGTGTGTGTGAGAGAGAGAGAGAGAGAGAGAGAGAGAGAGAGAGAGAGAGAGAGAGAGAGAGAGAGAGAGAGAGAGAGAGAGAGCATCACTATTTTTACGTCACATACATTTTATGTACACATTTTTCTCCATGTTTAACATTTTTATGAGACTGCTCATGACAAGTGTCAGTGTATGTGTGTGAGTAAAGTGTGGGAGTTTGTTCATACTAGTTTCAATACTAACGTGAGACATTTTGTATGTGTCTAGATGTGAGGAAGTGTGAGTGTATGTGGAGGATGTGTGTGAGTGTGGGGATATGTGTGGGTGGGGGGTGTGTGGGTGGGGGTATGCATTTGGATGGGTTGGGGTGTGTGGGTGTTGGTGGGTAGTGGTATTTGTGGGTGTTGGTGGGATGTGTGGATGGATGTGTGGGGGTGAAAGTACGGGTGTTGGAATGGGTGTGGGGGATGTGTGTATGGGTGGAGGATATGTGTATGGGACGGATGCAGGGGATGTGTGTTTATGTGGGTGGAGATGTGTGGATGGTTTGAGGAAGTATGTGTGGGAGGCGGGGTTGTGTGGGTAGGGGATTGTGTTGGGTGGATTTGGGATGGAAGGGCGGATGGGGTGAAGTGTATGGTGTGTGGGTTTGAGATATGTGTGCGGTGTGTTGGTGGGGGATGTGTGAATGATGTGTGGGTGGAGGGTATGTTTGTGGTGGTATGGGTGGAGGATAGTGTGTGGTGTAGGGGATGTGTGTGATGGGTGTGGGGAATGTGCGTATGGGTGGGGTATATGTGTGGGTGAGCAGGGGATTGTGGTGGTTGGGGGAAGTATGTGGGGGAGTGTGTGTGGGAGATGTGTGTATGTGGATGGGGAATGTGTGGGTGGGGGTGTGTGAGTGGCTTAGGGATGTGTAGGTGGGTGAGGGAGTTGTATGTGTCGGGGTGGGATGTGTGAGTGGGTGGAGGATGTGTGTGGGGGTAGGGGTATTGTGATCGAGAGATGTTTGGTTGGGAGTGGGTTGGTGGGGGTGTGTGGGTGCGTAGTGGAGGATGTGTGAGTGAGTGTGTGTTGGTGGACGGGTAGGGAATGCGTGTGTGGGTGGGGAGAGGTGTGTGGTGTGTTTGTTGGGGATATTGTGTGGGTGAGGTATGTGTGTGTGGGTGGGGGATTTTTGTGGTGTGTGAGTGGGGGTATGTGGGGTGGATGGGTAAGGGTAAGGCGCATGTGTGTGGGAAGGTGGGGGTGTTGTGTGGGTGGGGTGATGTATGGATAGGTGGGAGATGGGCTTCATACCATGGTAATTAACCTTGTTTATGTTTACAACATTCATTTCACAATGTTTATTTTTCTTCCTATGCAAATGTATAATGCTCTTGATGAACGAAAGACGAGTGATTGGAAGGGCCGAATGTAAGACGGGCCTGCGCGCCCAATTTGTGACCCTAATAAAGTTGATTTGATTTGATTTGATTTGTGCCTCGGGGCTCAATTCTAGGTCCGCTGCTTTTTGGAGATTATTTTAACGACCTTCCTTTATATCTCAATACTACGTGTGATCTATTTGCAGACGATTGTATCATATATCCTAGTCAAGAGGACCGTAGTGAATTAGAAAGTTCTTTATATAACGAACTTGATTATCTTACTAGATGGAGCAATGAAAACCACATGCAAATTAACATCAACAAAACCAATTCCATTCTAATAACGACCAGACAAACACTTCAGACACTAGCCATAACTGGAGCACCGCTCGAACTCGGCATGGACACGTTACCTATAGTTAATGTAAATGAACATAAAACATTAGGTCTTTGACCTGTGGTTGATAGACATTTAAATTGGAGCTCTCATGTCCATGTCCTTACCAAGAAAACAGCACAAAAGTTTACCAACTTGCTAAAATTCAGCACTTTCTTGACGAAAAATATTCTATACATCAAATATCCAATCGCATCTCGATTATTGTTCTACAGTCTGGGGTGGTTGACCTAAATCTAATATGAAACGACTTCGTTCTCTTCAAAAGCGGGCTATACATCTAGTTTACAGCACAAAGCATGTTGAAAGTAGTAATTTATATAGTCATCTAAAGCTTATACAACTTCGAAAGCATTTCCTTTTTAACAATACAGTAATAGCTCATAAAACCCCACAGTTTCTTCAGCTGATTCAATCTCATGCAATGAACAGCAAGCGCTTAAATTTATTATATGTTCCAAAACCTAGGTTGGACTTATACAAAAGATGCTTTGCGTATTCGAGTGCTCACTTATGGAATGACCTTCCATCAGATCTGAACATTCTAATAAGTCCCTGCACATTCAACCGAACATTATGTGGTGTGTTGCAGAAGTGTATATTCTGTCTAGTATGGGTGATGTGTTGTGTCCTATTGTTGTGTGTTATTGCAATGTTATTATGGTGTCTGTATGTGAAAGCGTGTGTTACATTGTGTGTGTCTATGGTATTCTGCAGCATATCTATTTAGTGCATTCCATTCCTGTCACCTCTCCTTAATTGTGTCTTTATTACTGCCTTCCTCCCCCCTATAATATTCCCATCTAATACTACACAACTGAAGTCCCTGCAAGGATAACACGTTGCCCTCTGTATGTTTGTGTGAGCAGGGTGTCTAATTCATGTTAAAACATTGTTTGATGATTGTAAGTTGGTGGAGCATGTATGTTCGCTATGGTGTATGCATATGTAGTATTTTCTACCTGTATTATGTACATTTGCCCCTGGTCATCTGTGTGTGTTCTAGTAATATCCCACCTGTATTATGCTTGCAGCATAGCTGAATCTGACCCGATTTTGTGTATGCCTAAAATAAAGTATGAGGGTCTAGGACCTACTTGTGTGGTGATTTGTTGTGCGAATGTTTTTGAATATGTTTGTTATTAGGGCAAAAAGAAAATCTTAACCTAGTTCGCGGTGACTGCACTTGCCAGGCGGCCTTAATTCCTCAGGCTCAAAGACCCAACTCTCCACCCTGCCATACACCGCAAGGTATTATATTGGCAGTAAATTACAGTTTTTGACAGTTTGTTAATTGTAGTAGTGTAAAGTCTGGTTTGTGTTTGCAAATCAGTGTGATGATGTGTTGTAACTGTGTACGTATACCACAAATATTTAAAGTAATAATAATTATATCACTAATCGTTGTAATTTGAGTAAAACAAATAAATGAGACATAATTACGAAATAAATTCGTACAGCAAGTTGTTTTCCACGATGGACATGTCCAGGCTTACAGAGGTTTATGCAACTGGATCTTCTTGATCCTCGTTCTTGTCACTTGTATCCGTGTCTACAAAGAGAATGTCTGTATGCTGTATATGCCCTATTTGTCTTGTTCTTGTTTTTTCTTCTTGTTCTTCTTGTTCATGTACCCTTGCCTTGTGATCTTCGGTAATGCTTTGTTTCTTTTTTTCCGGATGGATCCAGTTGGTGAAAGATCATCTGTGACAGTGTCTGAACTGTCTAGTGACTGCAGAAGTCTTTTGTCTTCCATTTTTCTCTTATTTGGATTACTGACTATGTGAAAACCGACAGTCTGTATGTTTTTTTTTTTGTTTTTTTTTTTTTTTGGGGGGGGGGGGGGGATTGTTTTATTATGTGTTGTTTTCTTCTGTGCTCCCGTCTTCCTGTGTGTTGATTTGAATATTGAAAATGTGTGTCATTTCTGTGCTTTTCTGCGGAGCGGTTGATCGCACGAGAGGCAGGTAATCTTTTTGACATTGTTCACTAATTGCTGCTGCTTGTGTTATTGTTGGTCGTTCGAAACACAGCTGTGTTGGTTTTGTACGAAATGGTATGGGGGCGGGGCGTTCTGAAAGCAGTGGCAAACTATTGAACGTACACTTGCCCAGGAATCACGAAGAGCCACAAAATGTTTGTTACGTCCGGTAAAGGACATGCAACTAACTTTTTTTAAAAATCTTGATCACACTTAGGACAGTTGGTCTTTCTCCCCGGCATCGTAATCAATTAGTTAGTTAGTCCTTCCTCTTGAACCCAAGGCAGCGCCATAGGGCAGAAGTCATGGCTCTCCATGCCTGGCGGTTCGCTGCTACCTGTTGTAGATCTTGGGTGTTTATTTGGCCGTTGAATGAGCCCTCTCTGATGATGGTTCTACGCAGGGTCTCTCGTGGTCTTCCCCGTTTTATTTTCCCTACCGGTGTCCATATGAGGGCTTGGTAGGGGGGTCTTGGCTTGTCCATTCTGAGTACATGGCCAATGAAGTTGCAACGGCGTTTTCTTATAAAATTTGATACAATATCTTGCTAAGTCTCTTGTCTTATTTGCGTATTGGTTCTGAAATCGAACCATTGGTGAATAAGAATACTTGGAGTATGAAAGAATTTCTATTGAATGATTTTAGTATGCATGAGAGCAGTTGATTACTCCACCGCCATCATCAACAAGTAATGTGTAGGTAATTACACCATGCCATAAATATAACATTAGCATATGTGTAAATGAATGCATATGGTGTATTCTCAAATGCAAAAAAAAAAAAAAAACACACACACACAAAACAAATTTTGAAAATACACACTCTTTTGTACGAAATGTTATCATCATCAAGTGCCCTGCCAGCTGGCGTAGGCGTTCATGGCTTTCCACAGATCTCGGTCTTTGATGTTATGGATCAACTCTGCTGATGATATTCCTCCATGCCACCGTCTCAATCCATCCAGCATCATTTCTCTTGGTCTGCCTCTGCCTCTCTTCTTCTCGATCTTTCCAGTTGTCACGATATTCTCCAATGCCCTCTTCTCATCAAATGACCGAAGAAAGCTGTTTGTCTCTTTCTTATTGTTCTGGCAGCCCAAAGAATTCGCAACATTCGTCTCGGGAATCACATCTCTGTTGCTGCTTCTATTTCCTTCTTAATATGTTTATTTTCATATCAAGATTCCATGACGTACGGTACAACTGGTTCTACATTGCATTTCAGCACTCTATTCCTTACATTCAGTGATACTGACTTATTGCATAAGATGCCCTTCATTTTCTAAAATGCGGCTTTTGCTTGCCCTATTGTGCTCTTAATCTCTGTTGTACATCTTCTATCTGATGTTATAAATGACCCTAAGTACTTAAAATGATCCACTTGGTTAAGTTTTGTCCCTTCTGTTTCTTTGTCACATTTTGGTGTCACCATTTTCTTTGATATTACCATTGTTACTATTCTCTTGATGTTCAGGGAGAGTGCACTCTCTGTTACTACAATGTTCAACAATTGTTGTAGATCTATTTCATTATCTGCCGCCAATACTGTGTCATCTGCATAGCGTATATTGTTTATGTTATAACCTCCCATTAGTATTCCTGGCTTCTCTTTGATCTCTTTCATTTTTACTTCGCTATAGAGGGAGAAGAGATCCGGTGACAAGACACACCCCTGTCCTACTCCTAGCTTTATCTGTTCGTAACTGCCCTCTTTATTTCCCATTTTAATTGGTGCTAATTGGTTCCAGTTTCTTAAATCTGTCCCATCAATGTTGATATCTTCCCACATTTTAATCAGTTCATCATGTTTTACTTTATCAAATGCCTTAGCATAATCTATGAAGGACAAATATATGCCTTTCTGTGTCTCTATTGACTTTTCTATTAGTGTCCGTAATGTCTATATTGCATTGTTTGTACCTTTTCCTTCCACATAAAACCACATTAAAAGGAACACATCCAATTAGAGTTGTGGAAAGGGACATAACAACATAACACCTAAATCAAGGGACAGTACATAAAGTTACATATGTGTATTTTCTGATTTAAATAATATTAATAGAAGTGTCTGTCTTATCTTTTATATGTTTCTATAAGCAACAGTAATATGCTGCATAAAAGAGGAAATTATAATTTTCTTCTATGTTTCTGTAAAAGTAAAGGAATTATTTTATAGGCGTGACAATTTTATATCCCATTTTGCTTCTTCTCCTCGATATTATATTTGTTTTCTATATACAGCTGGTACATAAGTGATGCATTGATATTATTCATAGTTTTTGTCCGGGCTTTAGTAAGCCTCAATCACCATCATGTGGGGGAAAAGGCTTCGGACAACGATCACCTTCAAATGAGAATGCAAATCTTATGTGCACTACCACACTAATGGGATAAGATTTATATTCACTCGATACAGAGTTGACAAACTTGGAGAAACATTGTGAATCTGCATTGTTAGAAGCATATTTTCTGACGTGGCTATTTACGCTATTTTAAAACCGGATTATTCACAATTTTTCAACTAAATTTTCAAGGACATACTGTGCGTGATATTCTTAAGGAAACTGTGTATTTTTTTCTTTGTATCCCGAATATGGAGTAGATGCATTGAAACAGTTAAGGCCTCTGGAGTGTTTATGCGTGTGGCTACCGTTGGCATTTGCAGTTTGCCTCATGTTGGACTGGAAGTGCATAGTTCCGTAGCCCTGCTACTGAGTTGAGTGCGTGGCGCGACACTGTGAGCTGTGAATTTCGTGTGAAATGCTTTTACATCTGTCCGCGGTTGTTTGGGGCGGGAACTGCATGTTCGCAGTCATGGCAGCTGGCTTTGTCGCAAAACGGACTGGTTTGCCTTATGCAGTAATGTGTGGCTGCTGCTTTTCTAGTGACTGCTGCTTCCATCGACGATGAACTGTATTTTTCGTGGAGGACTTTTGTGTTGGCATTCTGGCGTCGGCATTATGCACAGTGAACCTGTGGGGCTGTTGGTTTGTAGAGACTCCTGTCTGTTCCACTTTTCACATGGGGCAGAGAAGAGCATGTTGTGTTATATTCACTAGCACAGGAACGGAGCATAATGGGGCCGAACCGTTGCTGTGAAGTTGGAACCGCGACTAAGTTATTATTGCCGAAAATATAAAGTTGTCGATATGAATTGGAATATCGTTACATTTGCCGTTCCAAGGGACGACTACGAAGTAACGCAACTTCACCAGCCTGGTACTGTAGTTTACTCAATAACTGATCCATAGGCCCCAGTGACATCGACACCAGCTTTTATTTGTTAGTGTCTAAACTGGTCCAGGAAGTGTGCCTTCTGGGGAATTTCATCGATCTGTATAGGTTCAAGGTTCCCACTAGGTGGTACTTTCACCTGTCAACAGAAGGGCAGAAAGCCATGTATGACAAGTTACACGGATAAAAGTTCATTTTACCAAGCCTAGGGATATACATATCACTAGAGCATCTAAGAGAGACAGGCTGACCATTTACTGATTGACTGTCACGATTACTCGTGAAGGAGTTAAAAATATAAATACATAAACTGCTGCACAGTGTTACAGGGGAGGATAAAGCTGAAGTCTTCAGGCTGAACAATAGGTTTGGCAAGTGGGGTGCACTCTGCAACCCAAAAAGGAAGTGCCCCATTACATACGGATGTAAGCACCTGGGGTTACTAACAATAATCACAGTGTACTGACTACGATACTGTGGTGAAAGACCAAATTGCCCTACGTGTGGACAAGATAACCAATAGGCAAATAAATTTCCTAGCAGAGGACCACTGATAGCAATTGATGTACAAAGTCAATCAGATTTCCCGCCTCTAGTGCCTTAAAATGTAAAAATTCAGAAATAAACATCATAATAGGAGACTTCAATGCAAAAGTAGGAAATCAAGGTGATAGATACACAGTACGAAACTATGGTTTAGGTGAGAGAAATGAAAGAGGATACAGACTCGTAGAGTGGGCAAAAGAACAGGAAATAATTGTAGGAAACACCTGGTTTAAGCAACACCCTAGAAGATTATGGACATGGAGGAGTCCTGATAGCAGGATCAGAAACCAAATTGACTACATTCTGATTAGCAGAAGATTTAGAAACGCACTAACAATAGCAAAAACAGTTCCCAGTGCTGATTGTTATAGTGACCACAGACTATTTACAGGGAACACTGAGTATAAAGTTGAAGAAAGTCAAGTATATAACAGGAAACACTAAATATGATTTGTGTACAATTGAGTAATGACAAGGAAATACAAAACAAATTCAACATAGAAGTACAGAACAGATTTGATATATTGTCTGATCTAGAGATATTATTCCAGGATGTGAATGATCAATGGGAAATGTTGAAGAATTCAATCAGTTTGGCTGCAGAAACAACTATTTCAAAATTAAAGAAGGTGGGTCGTAAGACATGGATGACAGAAGAAATGTTACACCTAATGGAAACAAGAAGACTCAACAAATATAATCCTGCCAAATATGAAGAAATTCATAGACAAGTCAGAATATTATGTAAGGAGGCAAAAGAAGCATGGCTTGAGGAAAAGTGCTTAGACACTAAAAAACAACACAACAGTCAAAATACCAAATTAATGCACAAAAGAATTCAGGAACTTACTAATAAAAGAACAAGTACATCAACAGGCTGTCTAAAAACTAAAGATGGCAAAATCATAATAGAAAAAGATCAGATTCTACATGTATGGACAGATTATGTGAAAAACCTGTATACAGTGATAACAGAGAGGAACAGTATGATATTAGATTTAATAATGAAGGGCCGCCAATTTTGAACATGGAGGTTCGAAATGTTCTTAAGCATATGAAAGCTGGCAAGGCCCTCGGTGCAGATAACATCACAACAAAAATGATTAAAGCTGTAGAAGAATTTGGACTAGATCAAGTCACCAGACTGCTGAACACATTATATGATACTGGAGATATACCTTCTGAATTGTGTAACTCTGTATTTATTGCAATCCCAAAGAAATCAGGAACCTTGGAATGTGATCAACATAGAACAATTAGTATAATGAGCCACATCGCAAAGAGTGAGGAAGAAAATACAACCTGAAATAGGGGAAGAACAATGTGGGTTTGTAGAAGGAAAGGGTACAGTAAATGCTGTGTATATGCTGCGAACAGTTATTGAACGTGCTATTGAAGTAAACAAGGATATACACCTTTGCTTTATTTACTACACAAAGGCTTTTGATAGAGTTAGACATGTCAACATGGTAGATATGCTTGCAGATCTACAAATTGATGGGAAAGATATTAGACATTTAAAAAAAACATATATTGGAAACAACAAGCTGCCATAAGGATTGATCATGAAGTGGGACAATATCAACCTATTAAGAGAGGTGTTAGGCAGGGATGTGTAATGTCTCCAGATCTTGTTTCCCTATACAATGAAAATATTTTCAGGAATGTAGAAGATATAAATGTAATCAGCATTGGAGGACGAAACATCAATAACATTAGATATGCAGATGATACAGTATTGATTGCAGACAATGTACAAGATCTACAACAATTAGTAGACGCAGTTGTTGTACACAGTAAGCAGCTGGGGTTGCAATTACATCATTGATGTTGATTTCCTGATCGAGGGATAATTTGCTATTTACCTCTGTTCCTAGATATGTAAAATGGTCTACTTTCTACTTTCTCCAGTTCGGCGTCGTCAATAAAGATTGATGGTACACCATGTGCACCTTGTGACATAATCTGTGTCTTCTTTTTGTTAATTGTTAAACCAAATTCAGAACAAGCATTGGAGAATGCAGATAGTAGATGTTGTAATTCTTCCTCAGAGTGGGTCGTAATCGCAGCATCATCCGCAAAAAGCAAATCTCTGATTAGTACCCTCCTAATTTTGGTCTTAGCCTTCAATCTCTGAGCATTATAGAGGCCACCATCTGAGCGTGAGTGAATGTATATACCGTCATCCTGATCACGAAAGGCATATTTCAGTAGAAGTGAAAAGTATATGCCAAAGAGGGTGGGGGATAGTACACAACCTTGCTTAACTCCACTCTTGATTTCAAACTCTTCTGAAGTTGAGCCATCAAACTTGATTATACCCTTCATGCCTGTGTGGAACGATTCCACAATGGACAGAAGAGTTGGTGGGCAGCCAATCTTCTTTAGTGCTTTGAACAGACCCTCACGACTGACCAAATCGAATGCCTTTGTGAGGTCGATGAAGGCAATAAACAGTGGCTGATTTTGTTCCTGGCATTTTTCTTGCATTTGTCGGAATGAGAATATCATATCAATGGTAGACCGGTTCTGACGGAAGCCGCACTGTGATTCGGGGTAGACTTGATCTCCCAGGACTTGAAGTCTGCGCAGAACAATTCTGGCAAATACTTTCCCAACAATACACAGAAGTGAGATACCCCTATAGTTGTTGCAGTCGCTCCGATCGCCCTTGTTCTTGTACAGCGTTATGATGTTTGAATCTTTGAAATCCTGTGGGACTTTGTCCTTCTCGCCAGCATAGCTCTATTAGCTGGTGGATCTGTAGAGTGAGTGTGTCTTGTCCACTCCTGATTACCTCTATTGGAATCCCATCCTTACCTGGAGCCTTGCCAGACGCAAGTTCATTTATAGCACACTTAACTTCTGTTATGGTGGGAAGTGTGTCCAGGTGGTCAAGAGATGGCAGGGCCTCTATGGCGTTGAGGGCATCATCCGCAAGCTTGGTCTCACTTGAGTAAAGCTCTAAATAGTGCTCGACCCAACTATCCATCTGCTGTTTCTTATCAGTGATGATTTCTCCAGTCAAGGTTTTCAGCGGTGCACTTCTTTTGATCATTGGACCACAGGCTTTCTTTATCCCTTCATACATGCTTCTGATGTTTCCCTTATCACTTGCGATTTAGATGGACTCACATAACTTGATCCAATAATCATTTGCACACTGCCTGGCAGCCTTTTGTACATCCTTCCTTGCTTGCTTCAGCTCACTCAGAGTGTTACGTGTTCGTCTTTCCTTGTTTCTGATGCACAGTGTTACAGGGGAGGATAAAACTGAGGTCTTCAGGTTCAACAATGAGGCTGGCAAGTGGGGTGTACTCCTCAACCCCAAAAAGGAAGTGCCCCATTACATATGGATCCACACACCTGGCGTTACTAACAATAATCACAGAGTATTTATTAAGATGCCGGAGATACAGGCCAATTGCTCTACTAAGATAAGTCAAGATAACCACTAGGCAAATAAATGTCCTAGCAGACGACCACCGATAACACCAGCAGCAACAACAATTGGTGTACAAAGTCATGAAGATTTCTCCCCTCTCGTGCCAGAAGTTCCTCCACATAAAAAAACGGAACTGACACCAACTTTCAATAGTCAAATCAACACACATCAAGGCAGAAACACACAAGAAAACAATCCATGAAATAAAGACAGGCGGTTTTCAAATCGTCAGCAATCCAAAGAAGAGAAAACGGGCAGACAGAAGACTAATGCAGTCACTAGACAGTTTAGACACTGTCACAGACGATCTTTCACCAACTAAATCCATACCGGAAAAGAAAGAAAGTACTAAAGACATTACAGAAGATCACAAGACAACGGAAAACGAACAAGAAGAACAAGAGGATAAACAAGTACAAGACGAATAAGACATACACAGCACAAAATACATTCTCTTCGAGGACACCGTCGCAAGTGACAAGAACGAGGATCAAGATGATCCTCTTGTATAAACATTTGTTACTGGAAGACTTGCTAGCCTAGACGTGTCCATCTTGTATAAACATTTGTTACTGGAAGACTTGCTAGCCTAGACGTGTCCATCTTGTATAAACATTTGTTACTGGAAGATTTGCTAGCCTAGACGTGTCCATCTTGGAAAATGATTTTTGCTGTGCAAACGGATCTAGTGATATACGTACACAATTACAAACGATAACGGGTAGCTATCAATTTCTTGTGTAGTAATGATGAGTGAGCGCATACTGCATGATGTCAGGTCTTAGTCAGATATGACTGAGCTACCGTATGACAGTAGACGGTACTACCTGCTTTCTGTTGGCGCCGAATATTTGAGCGGCGCTTACCAAGCCCGACACCCCATATTGTGCCAACGGCTTCGGGCGGAGGATCGCAAAAATGTCAAGGCAGGGCAGACCAGGCCCTAAGCCTTGATTGGCAGCTAGTCTAGGATCGAAGCTCACAGGCGAACAGTTAGAGCTTCTGAAGCTTGTCTTGTTCCAGATGTATAGAAGAGACAAATGAAAACTGTAAATTGATTAGAGAAATTTGACGTAGACAGTAAAAAATTTTTGGTCACGGTATGTGGAGAAATAAAATGGAGAACTTGGTGACAACTAGCAAGATTGAAAGGAAAAGAGCAAGGGAATACCGCAGAGAAGTTAACACCTGGATGGCTTGACCCCGTGGCATAGACGAGACAAGAAAACCGAGGTGATCCACGACTCTGGAGATCGTGTGAGAATGCGAGACATAACCGCCCACGCTTACCAGCAGGCTTGTCCATGGGACATATTTTTCTGTCCCATCCCATCCTAAATTATAGACTGAAACAGGCCCATCACATTTTTGTTTTCGGAATAAAATAATAATAACAATGTTAAAGAACACAGCGTTAATTGTATGCATCAAATGTTAATTAAGGAGGAAAAAACATTGCTTATGAACATAGCTGTAAACATTTGTGTTTGAATGCCCTGAATATTAACCATTTGCTTAATGTTTAGAGCTCAGGGTTCCCCAGGGCCAAGAGCCGTCCCACGAGGCTCCAGGTCCCTGTATGTCATTGTGATGACCACCTTCGCTGGTGGCCATGGCCAGATCAAGTGCAGATACGTCAGCCTACCCTTAATCACTGACGTCATACAAGAACAGATACTACACTTTGAACTTAGCCAAAATACCTTGAAACAATTCAAAGTGCTGTAATGATGTACAGATCAGATAGAAACAGAGGAAGAGGCCGACCACGTAAACGTTGGACGGAGGGATTAGCAGAGTCCATGGGAATATCGATACAATGAAGCCCATAATCGGGCACTCTCACGAAGTTTTTACTTCACCTCGACACCGCAAGGTACAAGAGGAACATGATGAAATGAGATGAGATGAGATGAATAAACGTTTATTTCGTACAAAGCCGTTTGTATTTACAAGGTACATTGTGTGTGTTTTTGTTGTTACATTTTCGAATACAACATATACATTCATATACACATGATAATATTACATTCATGGCATGGTGTAATTACCTACATATTACGTGTTGATGATGGTGGTGGAGTAATCATTTGCTCTAATGCATACTAAAATCTTTCAATAGAAATGCTTTCATACTCCAAGTATTCTCATTCACACTTAGTTTTACTTAAACAAGTTTAACGGTATGACTGAATCATTCATACTCCAAGTACTCTCATTCACCCTTGCTTTCTGAAAATGGTATGTACCTAAACAATTGTCCGTACATTACACATCTCAACAAGCATCCCATATCCCATTTTACAGAGTAAACTGTAGAACAAGCATATTTAGCATTTGCTTGAGCGTTCACACGATTGAGGGGGGAGGGGGGGGGGGGGGGGGGAGAAGAGACAGACAGACAGGCAGGCAGGGAAAGTCTAAGGAATGTATGAAGTTAGCTACATTAGATAACAACACAAAATGCTGATTATTTAGCATTTTTGGCCTTTTACAGGCCGGACAAAAATTCCATACGCCCCATAAATAACCTGAAATTATTGAACAATAAGACATTTAATATAATATTGAAGAGAAATAAGAAAATGCTTTATAAAATTATCAAACTTCTAAAATAAAGCCTTTAATTATACACACACTTTAAAGATCACTAAAACTTTTACTTCGTTATTTCTGTAGCATATATCTGTCGTTAATGTATGTGTAAATTACATAACAAATAAGATAAATGCTCAATTATTTAAATCACATAATACATGTATGCTGTTTTTAGTAATGCCCCTTGAAATAACTGTTATTTTGTAATATTTGGTGGCGGGGTAAGGGTATCCCCTATCAAAGGAGTAGTAAGGTGCTTCCTTCCATCCGCTAGCCTACGGGACACCCTTGGGCAAGCTGGAGTACCCGTTTAGCCCCCCCCCCCCCTCTCAGGGTTACGCGAAGCTATGTGTGCAGGTGGTGGATGAAGTTAAAGAGCAGCCACAGATAGTTGTATGTTATGGTCTCCAACTTCATGACGGTAGGCAGAGGATCTCTTGTTGGGAGACAATGGCTACGGTCATCGACCTGTATGGTCACTACTAAGAAGGAAAGCAATGGCAAACTACCTTCTTTACGGATGCCAAGAATAGCATGTATTGCAATCTCATAGAAAGTCCCCAGGTCATTTTTCCCCTTTACAGTGAAAATATTTTCAGAAAAGTAGAAGATATGAAAGGAATCACCATTGGAGGAAGAAACATCAATAACGTTAGATATACAGATGATACAGTATTGACTGAAGACACTGAGCAGGATCTGCAACATTTAGTATATGCGGTTGTTGCAAACAGTGAACAGCTGGGGTTATAATTAAATTGTAAGAAGATTGTGGTTGCAATTAGGAAGAATGAATAACAACAATGTAATATACAAGTAAATGGGAATATTCTTTAACAAGTAAATTGTTACAATTATCTCGGAACAGTCTTAACATCTGATGAGACATATCTTGATGAGATTAGAACAAGGATCGCCATGGCAAAGGTAGCCTTTTGTAAGATGGAAAACATACTGACGAATAAAAATATGTCATTTGCAACGAGAAAAAGATTGTTGAGGTGCTACATAGAATCTGCGCTTTTGTATAGACCGGAGGCGTGGACAATGAGCAAACAGGCTGAAAAACATGATGGCCGTGGAAATGTGGTTTCTTAGGAAAATGCAAAGAATACCACGAACAGACAGAAAAATCAATGACTAAGGCCTACAAGAAACTAATAAAAATTGTAAACAGATTAGAGAAACTAGACGTAGACAGTCAACATTTGTCGTCACGTTATGAAAAGAAATATATTGGAGAACTTGGTGACAACGGGCAAGACTGAGGGGAAAAGAAAAAGAGGAAAGCATAGAAGTGAATACCTGGATGGCTTGACCAAGTGGTATGGTCGAGACAAGAACACTGAGAAGATCCACACTCTGGTGATCGAGTTAGATGGCGATACATGACCGCCCAAGCCTATCGGTATGGCACATGATGATGATGATGATGATGATGATGATGATGATGATGATGATGATGATGATGATGATGATGATGATGATGATGATGGTGGTGGTGGTGGTGGTGATTTTCTGTCCCTTTTAACTATTTTGTTTACATTTCTTCCTTTTAATGTGATTTTATTTCGCTCAAAACAGTGTATATTTACAAGATTTTGTGTTTTCTTAAACATTTGCAAACACAACAAGACACACCACGTCAAATGCAGCAAGATTCTCTAAATTTATGTGTAATAACTGCATACTATTTATTATTGTGGAACGGCAAATGTAGCCATGTTTGAATTCATATCCATAAATTGTTATTTTCCGTAATTGAAATTCCAAAGAAAATGTTACAGTATCCTTTAGAATAACATAATTGAATCCTTGTAGATTCTTCAGTTCAACAGATGGACGGACGTGACTCTGTAAAAAATGTTGAATGTTTTATATGAAATAATGTTTTCATATGGGCTTTTCCAAAGTGCATCGAGTCTTTTTAAATGTTAATGTTGTTAAATAAGGGCTCGCGGTTCACCACGGGGTCAGACCCGCCCCATTAGGTCCCAGGTCCCTATTTGTCATTCGGATGACCGCCTTTGCATGTAGCCCTGGTAAGATAAGTGCATATAGTACACTTTGATCTTAGCCAAGAGGCCGTATTCAGAAGTTCTTGTCGAGTAAGACCATAGTCTGCTCTTGCAAAAGATAGGTGCTGAAGACTGAGGCAGCCAGCCAGGAGACGCAGCACAGAAATCAGGCTGCCACGCAACTACCCGCAATGAAATATGTCGATTACTGCTATATGTTATGGTGCTCGCCCTGCTTTGGACCCCTGGGCAGGTGCAGTGCCGAACCTTATGTCTCGTAAGATTCTAACCACAGCTAATGGAGGTCCTTCCCAGATGTCCTATGGAGTCAGGGAGTCTGACAATAGACCGTCTGGCCGTACCACACAAAGACTTAAAATAATGCACTGGAATGCAGAGGGTGTCAACAAGAAAAGAATAGAACTAAAAAATATCCTGGCCTAAGAACATGTAAGCATATGTTGCTTGCAAGAAACACACCTCAACGAAAATATAGCCTTCAAAATTAGAGGCTACCAGTGTTACCGATCTGACCAAAAGGGCAGGCGAAAGGGTGGGATACTGACCCTTGTCAAAATTAACATCCCTGCTTCCCAAATTAAAGTTTACATGGAAGAGGCTGAGTATCAGGCACTTAAATTTAAGACACACAATACAGACCTTCACCTGATCAATTACTACTGTCCAAATGACCGCCCACAGGCACTGGAAACACTACCATTAAACGGAAAAATGATTGTGTGTGGCGATTTTAACAGCCACTCGCAGAGCTGGCGCTATGATGATATGGATCAGAGAGGAGAGAGAATGGAAGACTGGCAAGATGAGAATAGATTCATCCTGATTAACAAGCCGTCTGACCCACATACCTTCTACTCGAGATCATGGCACACTACAACTACACATGACCTGGCTTTTCATTCACCAGACCTGGAGTGGAACATTAAAAGAATTGTTAGGAAACAGTTAGGTGGCAGTGACCATCGGCCACTCTTTCTAACTGTAGAAAATGAGCTTGTAAGTGAAAGCAGCACCCTCTCGATGTGTAACTACAAGAAAGCAGACTGGGCAGTGTACAAGCTTCGCACCAGCATGCTGGATAGAAACCTGAACACTGAGAGGAACATAAGTAAAGTTGTTGAAGAGTTTGGGAAATGCATACTACAGGCAGCACGAGAAACTGTACCAGGAGGGGCCAGTAAACATTATAAACCCTACTGGAGTAGTGAACTGGAACAGTTGCATAATGATGTGGAAGTGTGTAGAAGGCAAGCAGAAGCCAACCCCTGCCAAGAGCACCACAATAAATACCAGCAAGCAAAAGCCAAATTTGCAGCTGCAGGCTAGACGGAAAAGCTGGCAGGAGAAAACAGGGTCACTGAACTTTGAAAGAGACACGAGAAAGTTGTGGAAGCTAATAAAACAGCTTAACGATGAGGGTGCAGGGAGAAACTCAAAAATTGCACTACATATAGACGGAAACATCTTAACAGGAAAGCAAGCAGCTGACCATTTTGCGGACTCATTCGCACAAGATAACAATATCGAAATTAGTCCAGAGAAACAACAAGAGATTCGAGAGAAATGGCAACATACAGGACAGAAGGAAATAGTACATGAGGTTATGGAGCACCTATCACAGTCGGTGAACTAGAGCTAGCCATATAAAAACTGAAAATGAGAAAGTTACTAGGAGCTGATGGTATCTAGAATAAACTGATCAGAAACCTAGGACCAGAGACCAAAGCAAAGCTGTTACAGATCTTCAATAACACCTGGAACCTTAGGCAGTGTTCCACAAGCCTGGAGAGAAGCAATCATGATACCCCTCCTAAAATCTGGGAAAGATAGCTCCATTGCCTCCAGTTACAGACCAATTAGCCTCACCAGCTGTCTCTGCAAAACAATGGAACGCGTTATCAATCACAGACTACAGTGGTACATTGAAAGTGAAAACATCCTTGTGCCACAACAGGCTGGCTTTAATCAGTGCTACTCTACGGAAGATCAGACAACCTATCTCTCTGAAGAAGTTGAGGATGCATTCCAAGAGAAGAAGCTAGTACTTGTGGCATGGATAGATCTGAAGAAATCCTTTGACAAATTCTGGAAAGAAGGTCTTATGAAGAAACTGAGAAACTGTAAAGTCAGTGGACGAATGTACAAATGGGTGAAAGCATACTTGCACAACAGAAGAGACCGAGTACAGATAGAAGGTCTCAAGAGCAAGAAATTACTAAGCGACACGGTGTTCTGCAGGGTGGAGTCTTGTCCCCCACACTTTTTCTAATCTTCATCAATGATCTTGTTGCTAATCTACCCAATGGAATTAAAGCGGCAATGTACGCTGATGACCTGGTTTTGTGGAGCACAAATGAACATGCATCAGTGACCACCATAATGCTACAGAGAGCTGCAGATAAATTTGTTGCATGGGCGGATAGATGGTGTGTCAGCATAAACACTGACAAGTGCAGCACCACTCTATTTACCATCTCTCCGAAACAAAAGGCAGGGATCATCCAGATAAATGGAACGCCTCTAAGAGAAGATAAAGTATCAACATACCTTGGTATAACATTTGATGACAGGCTGACATGGAGAAAACACATTTTAAAAAAACTGTAGCAAAAGACAGAAGGAATATATCCATCCTGAGAAAGCTATGAAAGCTATGGAACCACATGGGTGCCAGTGGGAAAATAATTAGCAAAGTTTATCAACAGAGCATACGACCACACCTGGAATACGGGTCAACTGCTTGGTGTTCAGCATAAAAAAAACCACACTACAAGTGCTGGACAAGGTGCAAAATCAAGCTCTTAGAGTCATCACAGGAGGGATGAGATCAACCCCTATAGTAGCAATGGAGAAAATGGGGAGGACACAAGCACTGAGAGAACGCAGAGATA
This sequence comes from Cepaea nemoralis, assembly GCA_014155875.1. NCBI lineage: Eukaryota > Metazoa > Mollusca > Gastropoda > Stylommatophora > Helicidae > Cepaea > Cepaea nemoralis. The sequence continues at coordinate 19,225 of JACEFZ010017270.1, forward strand.
CAAAAACACTAATTCAAGCAGACAAGTTCCTCAGCTTGCCAGGCCATCCTATAAAGAACTGATTTGAAAACTTAGTTATGGGGCGATTGAAATTAAGTAGTTTTATCTACCAGGCCAAACGACGCTGAAGAGAAACCACCGATCTTCCCATAGCTGGTATCCCACTGATAACTATTCCATAGCGAACTCCATGGAAAGATGAACATATACTATCGCTACAAATCCAGACAAAAGTGAGAGGAATATTTGACAAGGAAGAACAGAATCCAAATAATACTAAGGACACGGCCAGAGTGCCAACAGGAAAGTACTGCCATAACTATAATGCTGAAATTGATTCAATCAAGATAGCAATAGAGAAATTACAAATTACTAGCCATGGTAAACAACCTGTAGTGATATTGACAGATGCAAAATCAGTAATAGAGGCACTCCTGTCTGGGAAATTACCAGTTCTGAGGACACTACTTTCTTAACTTAGCAGTCAGCGTAAGATCACCATACAGTGGATACCATCCCACTGTGGAGTCCCCGGAAACGACAGAGCTGATCGATTGGCTAAGGAAGGAGCAAAAGAAGAACAGCCTGATTACATTCCACCAAAAGAAAAGAATAATCAATTCAGCCAGAAGGCCACCAAACTCTACTCAGGACGACTACCACGTTATGAACAGACCAGAACAAGACACAATAGATTACGCAACCACGTGTATACACAATTCAAGATTGGTGACTCAGCCATGTGCACATGTCGTTTGGCGTCGCAGACAGCAGAGCACATACTCCAAGACTGCCCAAACTGCCAAACTACAACATATCCAGGCGAACCTTCTGGCCTAGAGAGACAACAGTGGAAGATAAACTCTATAGACCGCTGAGTGAACTAAATAAGACTGTTAGATTCATACAAGAGACAACATTGCAGTTATAAACATATTTCAAGCGAACGAAAAAAGAAGAAGAAGAAGCCAAGAGACCGAGAAGCGAGATCCATTCTTTTATTATGGTACATGGCCTGAAACAAGCCCATCACATTTTTGTTTTCTGAATTAAATAATAATAACAATGTTAAAAAACAGCGATAATTGCATTCACCATATGTTAATTAAGGAGGACATAACGTACGCATTGCTTATGAACATAGCTGTAAACAATTGTATTTGAGTGTCCTGAATATTAAACATTTGCTTATTTTTTAGGGCTCAGGGTTCCCCAGGAGCAAGAGCCGTCCCATGATGTTCCAAGTCCCTGTATGTCATTGTGATGACCACCTCTGCTAGTGGCCATGGCCAGATCAAGTGCAGATAGGTCAGTCTACCCTTAATCACTGACGTCATACAAGAACAGATACTACACTTTGATCCTAGCCAAAATGCCGTGAAACAATCCAAAGTGCTGAATTTTTTAATTTTTTTTTTATATAAAAGTTTATTTCGTAAAGAGCAGTTTGTATTTACAACGTGCTTTGTGTGTGTTTTTGTTTTTACATTTTTGAATACAACAAATACATTCATATACACATGATAATATTACATTCATGGCATGGTGTAATTACCTACATATTACGTGTTGATGATGGTGGTGTAGTAATCATTTGCTCAAATGCATTCTAAAATCTGTCAATAGAAATTCTTTCATACTCCAAGTATTCTCATTCACACTTAGTTATATTTAAACAAGTTTAACGGTATAACGGAATCTTTCATACTCCAATTATTCTCATTCACCCTTTCATTCATTCATTCATTCATTCATTCATTCATTCAGTAGCATGCCCTTTGCAGAACCATTTTTCTTTCTTTTATCTTCTGTAATTGCCAACCTTCTTCAATATTCAGCTCTTGAAATATGGATGCATTTATTAATTTCTTTACACAAAATACTCTTAGAACTCGTCTATAACACTTATATTCAAAGGCATTTATGCGCTTTTCAGCTTGTTTAGTAAGTGTCCAGGTCTCACAGGCGTATGTTGCAATGGAAAAGATGCATGCTCGTAAAAATCTAATTTTTGTAATTCTGACTGTCCCACACCATAATTTATTTAGTTGTTTTAGTCTTTGAAGAGCAATTGATAGTCGTTTAATTTCTTTCATTGTGTCACCGTTGTGGGTAATCAATGACCCAAGATATTCAAAATTTTCCACCACCTCCAGTTTTTCCTCATTAACATACATTTCTTTCTCCATAGTAGTTTTGTCTGTATGCATTATCTTTGTATTTGCTATGTTATGATATAAGCTGTGATTTTTACTATTCAGTTGGGTTGAGGCTATTATGTTTTATATACCATTCTGTTTTGTGGATAGCAATACTGTATCATCAGCATACCAAATCTCTGGTATGTCATGACCTCTGATATTTAGGGCATCATATAGCTCCCTATTTATATCATCTCTTACATTTCTCATTATATTTTCGGCGTGCAATTTAAACAAATAGGGGGACAGCACACATCCCTGAAGGACTCCTTGTTTGATGTCAAACCAATCTGATGCCTCGCCATCTATTCTAACCGCTGCTTGTTGGTCTAGATAGAGCATTCTTATGTGTTGTATTACATGTGATGCAAAGCCCATATTCCTCATGATTTCCCAAAGTTTCTGATGTTGCACACAGTCAAATGCCCTTGAATATTCCACAAAACATGATAATAGGTTTATATTAATTTCTCTGCACTTTGACCCTTGCATTCTGAAATATTATATACCTTCAAAATTGTCCATACATTGAACATCCCAAGAAGCATCCCATTTTACAAGGTAAACTGCAAAACAGGCATATATGGCGTTTGCATGTGTGTTTACAAGGGGAGAGAGAGAGAGAGAGAGAGAGAGAGAGAGAGAGAGAGAGAGAGAGAGAGAGAGAGAGAGAGAAAGAGAGAGAGAGTAAGTCTAAGGAATGCATGAAGTTAGCTACATTGGATAACAATACAAAATGCTGTATATTTTGGACTTTTGGCCTTTTACAGGCCTGACAAAAACTCGCTTAAGCGTACGATATACCCCAATATCAAAAGTATAGAACCTTTAACGTAATATCGAACCGAATTACAAAAATGCTTTATAAACTTCTCAAATATCTAAAATAAAGCATTTACTTGTACATAAACATTAAAGATAACCTAAAATTATACTTAGTCAGATATGAATGAGCTACCGAATGACAGTAGACGGCACTACCTGCTTTCTGTCAACGCCGAATGTTGGGCGGCGCTTACCAAACCCGACACCCCACATTGTGCCAACGGCTTCGGGCGGAAGAGCGCAATTGGGAGGGTACTAGCCTTATTCTGGTGCGAGGAAATGCAACCCAAAGACAAAATAAGTCATGGCAGGGCAGACCAGGCCCTAAGCTTTGGTTGGCAGCTGGTCTAGGATCGAAGCTCCGACAGGCGGACAGTTAGAGCATTGCTTTGCTGATCCGGCAGCTTCTACAGCTTGTCTTGTTCCAGATGTAGAGGTGTTACCTTTCCTCTGGAGTAAACTAGGCAGGCCAAGAGAGGGATCATGCTGCATGGGCAACACATGGTTTCTTTATTTTAGCCCAGGCTTTGTGCTATGGAGAGGCAATAACTCCATCCCTGGTCTTAGTTAGACTGAGACCAAAGAGAATCTACACAGCTAAACACAAGTCTAGCCCCAGGATTAATATTACTACCACTCACGATCCTGGAAAGTGCTTTGAATTTCAACAGCAACTTGAAGACGCTTTCAATGATACATCAGAAAATTGTATAGTAAATGATAAATGGAGTAAACTTAAGGAAACTATCTATAAAACAGCGGTAGGGGTTTACGGCACTGTGGATCATAAGAGGCAGGACTGGTTTGCGGCAAACAGCCAGATACTGCAGCCCTTGATTGATAAAAAGAAGATAGCTCTCTTAAGAAACAAGGAAAAACCAATGCGTAACACTCTGAGTGAGCTGAAGCAAGCGAGGAAGGATGTACAAAAGGCTGTCAGGCAGTGTGCGAATGACTATTGGATCAAGTTATGTGAGTCCATTCAAATCGCAAGTGATTAGGGAAACATCAGAAGCACGTATGAAGGGATAAAGAAAGCCTGTGGTCCAGTGATCAAAAGAAGTGCACCGCTGAAAACCTTGACTGGAGAAATCATCACTGATAAGAAACAGCAGATGGATAGATGGGTCGAGCACTATTTAGAGCTTTCCTCAAGTGAGACCAAGCTAGCGGATGATGCCCTCAACGCCATAGAGGCCCTGCCAACTCTTGACCACCTGGACACACTTCCCACCATAACAGAAGTTAAGTGTGCTATAAATGAACTTGCATCTGGCAAGGCTCCAGGTAAGGATGGGATTCCAATAGAGGTGATCAGGAGTGGGCAAGACACACTCGCTCTACAGGTCCACCAGCTGATAGAGCTATGCTGGCGAGAAGGACAAGTTCCACAGGATTTCAAAGATTCAAACATCATAACGTTGTTCAAGAACAAGGGAGATCGGAGCGACTGTAACAACTATAGGGGTATCTCACTTCTGTGTATTGTTGGGAAAGTAGTTTGCCAGAATTGTCCTGCATTGACTTCAAGTCCTGGGAGATCAAGTCTACCCCGAATCACAGTGCGGCTTCCGTCAGAACCGGTCTACCATTGATATGATATTCTCATTGCGACAGATGCAAGAAAAATGCCGGGAACAAAATCAGCCACTGTTTATTGCCTTCATCGATCTCACAAATGCATTCGATTTGGTCAGTCGTGAGGGTCTGTTCAAAGCACTAAAGAAGATTGGCTGCCCACCAACTCTTCTGTCCATTGTTGAATCGTTCCACACAGGCATGAAGGGTAAAATCAAGTTTGATGGCTCAACTTCAGAAGAGTTTGAAATCAAGAATGGAGTTAAGCAAGGTTGTGTAATAGCCCCCACCCTCTTTGGGATATACTTTTCACTTCTACTGAAATATACCTTTCGTGATCAGGATGACGGTATATACATTCACTCACGCTCAGATGGTGGCCTCTATAATGCTCGGAGATTGAAGGCCAAGACCAAAATTAGCAGGGTACTAATCAGAGAGTTGCTTTTTGCGGATGATGCTGCGATTACGACCCACTCTGAGGAAGAATTACAACATCTACTATCTGCATTCTCCAATGCTTGTTCTGAATTTGGTTTAACAATTAACAAAAAGAAGACACAGATTATGTCACAAGGTGCACATGGTGTACCATCAATCTTTACTGACGACGCCGAACTGGAGATAGTAGACCATTTTACATATCTAGGATCAGAGGTAAATAGCAAATTATCCCTCGATCAGGAAATCAACATCAGGATTGGCAAGGCAGCAACAACAATGAACATGTTAGCAAAAAGAGTCTGGGAGAACAGGAAGCTTACTGCAAAAACAAAAGTTCTCGTCTACCAAGCCTGTGTCCTTAGTACTTTTCTTTATGGCAGTGAAACCTGGACAACTTACTCATACCAAGAGAAACGTTTAAACAGCTTTCATATGCGGTGTCTGCGAAGAATACTTGGTATTAAGTGGCAAGACAAAATCACAAATACTGAAGTATTGGAAAGATCAGGTTGTGTGACGGTGTATTCCATGCTCAGTCTTCGTAGACTTAGATGGATAGGACACGTTAGGAGGATGGATGATGGTAGAATACCAAAGGGCATCTTTTTTGGTGAATTACAGACGGGTAGGAGATCTCAGGGTCGGCCTCTACTACGATACAAAGATGTGTGTAAGCGGGACATGATTGATACGGGCATTGATAATGCACATTGGGAGCACGTCGCCGCTGAACGTGTTGCATGGAGGGCAACTATCAGAAATGGAATAAAGACAAAGGAGAAAATGATTGCAGATAAAGCACACACAGAGCGTGAGAGACGTAAGATGGTGCAAAATGGTGGAAATGACCATGTTTTCACATGCACCTACTGTGGGCAAACATTTGCAGCAAGAATTGGCCTTACCAGCCACACTCGCCACCGCCATGGATCGTAGTTATTAAGCCTTTTTGAAGCACAATGTACCAAACTAAGACGGAAAGGTGTCAATGATGTATGATGCATATAATACTCGTTAATATATATATGAAAATTAAATCAAAATTTAAGATAAATACTGAGTTATTTAAATCACACATTACATGTATGCTATTTTTAGTAATGTCACTTCAAACAACTGTTATGTTATAGTGAGTTGCCGGCTAGGAGTATCCCCCATCATCGGAGACGTAAGCTGCCTCCTCCCCTCCGCAATCCTACGGGACACCCTTGGGCAAGATGGAGTGCCCATTTAACCCCCCCCCCCCCCCAGATCAGGGTTTCATGAAGCCATGTGTCACGTGACAGTAAGGGAGTAATTGATCTGCACACATATAAAATAGAAATAAACATACAAGTTAAGCCTACATGTAACTAGCGAAAGCACCGCTATAGTTCCGTCACAAGCTGTGTCGTTTGACAACGGCAACGTTGTAGCGACACTTCAGCACATAACTCACACCAGGAAACATCAACTCCTCTACACTACAACATGAAACGCTCACACGAACGCGCCCGTTAGATTAGGCTCCAACACATAGGGCCGTTCGCATCAACTCACCGACAGATTGTCAGCAGACACTGGTACAGTATTCCATTACGGCGCACGGACATCAAATGCTAACCGTGCCTGAGTCGAAATCACAAGTGTTAGCTGATTAGCTGACCAACCGTCTGGGGCACCCAGTAGCACACTACGCCATGCATACGTCGGGCATATACACTCACATGACACGGCCACGATAGGATGGATGGAAGAATTGGTTGGATCGTCTGTGGCGGGAGCATGTTGCATTCAGTAGTGCAGTAGGTAACGTTTCTCATATAAAGGTCATGTTGACTGTGGAGCGGCTGGCTGGATGGCATGTTTTGTATCCGTGTGTAATACAGAACAGCCAAGAATAAAATACCCATCAATCGTCCTTTTGTCTGCTCGAGTTTGTATCCTTTCGTCAAGTGCTGTCCGTCTGGTGAAGAGAGGCTGATTAGGGCGTTGTGCCACCCCAAGGTCTTGGCATCCTGGAGAAAGTGCTCAGATACTTCATACCCATAGACCAGCAACGAGTTAGACAGATAGATACATGACTGCTTTGGGAAGTAAGCATCCGATCACCTTGGCTTATTATATATGTATTATAGAATACACACATCAAAATCAAAGCGAGAGGCAACTGTTACGGGTTATAAGTCCTTGTCAGTTGGCGTAGACATGGGGCGCCACGCGTTGCCTCTGACGGTGGGAGACACCTATAGGTGTCACTGATCAGCTACCGCCCGCCTCAAGCTGGGCAGCCCCCAGCCAATTGGGTGCTGATCCGCCACAGCCTGCCTGCTTCAATGGGTGCTTGGGGCTAGGACAAAATCTGAATCGCAGGCTGTAAAACCAATGCACCAGGTACAAACAAAAATAAAAATAGAAACCTCAAGCTACGGCTTGCAACCTGGAACGTGAGAACCATGTGTCCAGGATTTTCCACTGACTTGACCAATATTGGCGATGTGAGAAAAACGGCTGTGATTGATGCCGAACTCAATCGTCTTAACATTGATATTGCTGGCCTGCAGGAGACTCGCCTCGCTGAGGAAGGGTCACTCAGGGAAAACAACTACACCTTTTTCTGGAAGGGTAGAGGGCAGGCAGAAAAAAGGCAACACGGTGTGGGCTTTGCAGTGAAGAATTCGCTACTGGGGACTATTGAAATTCCAGCAGGAGGAAATGAAAGACTATTATCCCTGCGCTTGGCAACCTCTTGTGGGTTTGCCACCATTATTACTGCATATGCACCGACACTCGATTCCTCTGATGATGTGAAGGATTTGTTCTATGAGGAGTTAGACTCCGTGATCAAGGCAGTTCCAAAATCTGACTACATTTATATGCTCGGTGATTTCAATGCTCGTGTGGGCAAGGACTCGAGTTCATGGCCAGTGTGCCTTGGAAAATACAACATCGGTCGCATGAATGAAAATGGGCAAAGGCTGCTGGAGCATTGCACCAGTAATGACCTATGTATTACAAACTCTTTTTTTAAAACAAAAGAGATGCATAAGGTCACATGGAAACATCCAAGATCCGGCCATTGGCACCAGCTGGACTTCATCATCACACGGAGACAACATCTGAACCATATATCATTGACTCGTAGTTACCACAGTGCTGACTGTGATACGGATCATTCTTTGGTTGTTGCAAGGGTTAGGCTGAGACCAAAGAGAATCTACACAGCTAAACACAAATCTAGCCCCAGGATTAATATTATTAACACTCATGATCCTGAAAAGTGCTTTCAGTTTCAACAGCAACTTGAAGACGCTTTCACTGATACACCAGAAAATTGTACAGTAAATGAAAAGTGGGGTCACATTAAGGAAACTCTTTATAAAACTGCCGTAGGGGTTTACGGCACTGTGGATCATAAGAGGCAGGACTGGTTTGCGGCCAACAGCGAGACTCTGCAGCCCTTGATTGATAAGAAGAAGAAAGCTCTCTTAAGAAACAAGGAAAGACCAACGCGTAACACTCTGAGTGAGCTAAGGCAAGCTAGGAAGGATGTGCAAAAGGCTGCCAGGCAGTGTGCAAATGATTATTGGATCAAGTTATGTGAGTCCATTCAAATCGCAAGTGATAAGGGAGACATAAGAAGCATGTATGAAGGAATAAAGAAAGCCTGTGGTCCAGTGATCAAAAGAAGTGCACCATTGAAAACCTTGACTGGAGAAGTCATCACTGATAAGAAACAGCAGATGGACAGATGGGTAGAGCACTATTTGGAGCTTTACTCAAGTGAGACCAAACTAGCGGATGATGCCCTCAACGCCATAGAGGCTCTACCAACTCTTGACCACCTGGACACACTTCCCACCATAACAGAAGTTAAGTGTGCTATAAATGAACTTGCATCTGGCAAGGCTCCAGGTAAGGATGGGATTCCAATAGAGGTTATCAGGAGTGGGCAAGACACACTCACTCTACAGATCCACCAGTTAATAGAGCTATGCTGGCGCGAAGGACAAGTCCCACAGGATTTCAAAGATTCAAACATAATAACGCTGTACAAGAACAAGGGCGATCGGAGCGACTGCAACAACTATAGGGGTATCTCACTTCTGTGTATTGTTGGAAAAGTATTTGCCAGAATTGTTCTGCGCAGACTTCAAGTCCTAGGAGATCAAGTCTACCCTGAATCACAGTGTGGCTTTCGACAGAACCGGTCTACCACTGATATGATATTCTCATTGCGACAAATGCAAGAAAAATGCCGTGAACAGAATCAACCACTGTTTATTGCCTTCATCGACTTCACAAAGGCATTTGATTTGGTCAGTCGTGAGGGTCTGTTCAAGGCACTAAAGAAGATTGGCTGCCCACCAACTCTTCTGTCCATTGTGGAATCGTTCCACACAGGCATGAAGGGTATAATCAAGTTTGATGGTGCAACTTCTGAAGAATTTGAAATCAAGAGTGGAGTTAAGCAAGGTTGTGTACTAGCTCCCACCCTCTTTGGAATATACTTTTCACTTCTACTGAAATATGCATTTCGTGATCAGGATGGTGGTATATACATTCACTCACGCTCAGATGGCGGCCTCTACAATGCTCAGAGATTGAAGGCTAAGACCAAAATTAGGAGGGTACTGATCAGAGAGTTGCTTTTTGCAGATGATGCTGCAGTTACGACCCACTCTGAGGAAGAATTGCAATGTCTACTATCTGCATTCTCCAATGCTTGTTCTGAATTTGGTTTAACAATTAGCAAAAAGAAGACACAGATTATGTCACAAGGTGCACATGGGGTACCATCAATCTTTATTGACGACGCCGAACTAGAGATAGTAGACCATTTTACATATCTAGGATCAGTGGTAAATAGCAAATTATCCCTAGATCAGGAAATCAACATCCGGATTGGTAAGGCAGCAACAACAATGAACAGGTTAAGAAAAAGAGTCTGGGAGAACAGGAAGCTTACTGCCAAAACAAAAGTCCTTGTCTATCAAGCCTGTGTCCTTAGTACTCTTCTCTATGGCAGTGAAACCTGGACAACTTACTCACACCAAGAGAACAATTTAAACAGCTTTCATATGCGGTGTCTGCGAAGAATTCTTGGTATTAAGTGGCAAGACAAAATCACAAATACTGAAGTATTGGAAAGATCAGGTTGTGTGACAGTTTATTCCATGCTCAGTCTTCGTAGACTTAGATGGATAGGACATCTTAGGAGGATGGATGATGGTAGAATACCAAAGGATATCTTTTTTGGTGAATTACAGATGGGTAAGAGATCTCAGGGTCGGCCTCTACTACGATACAAAGATGTGTGTAAGCGGGACATGATTGATACAGGCATTGATAATGCACATTGGGAGCAAGTCGCCGCTGAACGTGTTGCATGGAGGGCAAATATCAGAAATGGAATAAAGTCAAAGGAGAAAATTATTGCAGAAAAGTCACACACCAAGCGTTTGAGACGTAAGATGGTGCATGATGGTGGAAATGACCACGTGTTCACATGCACCCACTGTGAACGGACATTTACAGCGCAAATTGGCCTTATCAGTCACACTCGCTACCGCCATAGTTAAAAGTTATTATGCCTTTTTAAAGCACAAACTATCGTCTGTCAAGACGGCAAGGTGCCAATGATGATTATAGAATACACACACGACACCCCGTGACACCATGTGTGCTGGTGGTGGATAAAGTTGAAGAGCAGCCAACAGATAGTTGTAGGTTATCGTCTCTAGCTTCACGACGGTAGGCAGAGGATCTCTTCTTGGGGGGGGGGGGGGGGGGGGGGGCAATGGCTACGGTCATTGACCAGTATGGTCATTGCTAAGAAAGAAAGCAATGGCAAACTACCTTCTTTAAAGATGTCAATAATAGCATTTATTGCAATCTCATAGAATGTCACCAGATCTTTTTTTGCCCTGTACAGTGAAAATATTTTTCAGAAATGCAGAAGATATGAAAGGGATAACCATTGGATGAAGAAACATCAATAACATTAGATTTGCAGTTGATACAGTATTGACTGAAGACAATGAGCAGGATCTGCAACCTTTAGTAGATGCGGTTGTTGCACACAATGAACAAATAGGGTTATAATAAGATTGTAAGAAGACGCAGATGGTGGTTGTCATTAGGAAGAACTAAACACCACGATGTAATACACAGTGCCGTTCTCCCTGGCGAAGGCGTTAACGACTTTCTCCATAATCCCGTATATTCACGTGGGTAACGCAGCTACGCGAGATTCGATAGCGGATCGCGTCGCGTTGGTTACTTACAGGGGTAACTCTGTCGCTCAGAAAGCAAAGGCAAACAACTGAGCGTAATCTTGCCAAGACATCAACAACAGCTTAAGAATGGTGGTGTTGACTGCAATGTCCTGTAACGGATATTCGAACAAAAAAAAACATATACAAGTATATGGGAATATTCGTAAACAAGTAAATTGTTACAATTACCTCGGAACAGTTATAATGATCTGATAATAATGATCTGATAATGATGAACAGTCAAAATAATACAATAATCTGATGGGAAATGTCTTGAAGGGATTAGAACAAGAATGGCCATGTCGAAGGTAGCCTTTTGTAAGATGGAAAGGGGCTGAGTGTTCTCGAGGTATGGTGTCTGCGTCGAGTGCTGGAGGTCCCGGGTTCAAGTCCCGTTGAGGGCCGTAGACTTCTAGTAACAAAATTTCACCTGGTCTTTGGTGTGACAAGATCACCTTGGGTAGTGAGAGTTAACCACCCCCGAGGTGTCTCTAGCACTCCCGTGTATTCTACCCCAGGGGTTGGACAGGTAGATACACTGTTTACTCTGCGGTTGACCTCGTATTAGTTAAATATGTCTACAAGCCCCTCCAGATTTTAGACCCCCACTAACTACCTACTCCCTTAGAACAATGAACACTGAGGCATCGTCCGAGACCACACTCAATAATTATACAAAGAGTCAGTCAACATACACAAAGTTTATTCTACCCTTGAGAATAAAGAACTGAAATGAACACCCTGATAGAATAATCTATTTACACAAGTAGAGGATAGAGTAGAGACAGAATAAGAGATATGGCTTCTTCATCATAAGGCTGAGAAGTAGATTGGACGCAGATGTCCCGTCGAGTCGGTCCGCCACTCACCCGGCTTCCTTCCAGTGAGATGACTAGAACCTGGGAGACCACTCCGTCCCCAGAGCTTGGATCGACAACAAGAGCGTTAACCCTGGACCTCACTCAACTGGACGAACTGCAACTTCATCACTTCCTAATGAGTCACAGCTAAGTTAATACACAGTTCTCTGTAGACAGCTTGGCTGGGAGACCCTCCTCCTTGAGGTGACCCCAGTTACTCTTGACGATAACAAATGTCTGTAGCCAATGACCAATCTAATGGTCCCAAAGTAATAGCGAATACCCCTGGTTGGGTAATAAACCAATGACCAATCTAATGGTCCCAAAGTAATAGCGAATACCCCTGGTCGGGTAATAAACCAATGACCAATCTAATGGTCCCAAAGTAATAGCGAATACCCCTGGTTGGGTAATATACCAATGACCAATCTAATGGTCCCAAAGTAATAGCGAATACCCCTGGTTGGGTAATATACCAATGACCAATCTAATGGTCCCAAAGTAATAGCAAATACCCCTGGTTGGGTAATATACCAATGACCAATCTAATGGTCCTTAAATCACAGTACATTACCCCTGGTTGGTTAATCAGATAGTTCTGCTGATGCTTCACTAGAGTCCTACAAGAAAACAGTTCACAGTTTCTATACTCTATAAGTACACCATTTGGATCACACATCTATTTCATACGGTAGTAGCACTGTCCAGTCTGGACAATAATTAGTTGTCCGCTATACCTGACAACACTTGCAATAAGTCTCTATACGTAAGCTGGTGTAGGTCTCATCATGACCTGCCACTAAAGCTGAGGTAGGAACCGCACAAGGTTATCGATCAATCTTGCTTCATGTTTCCGGCGTTTAGGCGGAACCACCATAGACTTGGACTGGATGAGCTCCCTGAGCTGAGCGTATCCCACCTTGATACACTTCACTGGGTGAACCTAGCCACATCCATCTGCATACAGTTTATTTTCTATGATAAGTGAGCTTGATTGCTCAGGTTGCTGATCTCATTGCTGAAATAGAGCATCTTCTTATTCAGAAAAACGACACAAACCATCACGTCCCACATGTGCACTTTCAGGGATCTTGGATGTTTCCATGTGACC
>JACEFZ010017270.1:37500-62183 GCA_014155875.1 Cepaea nemoralis
TTGTCTGTATCTAGTGGCCCATGACCTGACTTTGGTCCATGGCAGATGGTATCCACTGTATGGTGATCTTATGCTGTCTGTTAAGTTCAGAAAGTAGTGTCCTTAGTACTGGCAATTTCCCAGACAGGAGCGCCTCGAGTACTGATTTTGCGTCTGTCAATAGCACCACAGGTTGTGTACCATGACTGCTATTTAGTAATTTCTCTGTTGCTATCTTGATTGCCTCAATTTCAGCATCATAGTTATGGCAGTACATTACTGTTGGTACCCTGGCCGTGTCCCTAGTATTATTTTGGTACTCTATGCACACTCCAGCTCCTCCATGTCGAACAGCATTATGTTCTGACCCATCTGTGTAGACTCGAATCCAGAGGTTCTGTGAGTATTCTTCATCAAGGAAGCTGAGAGTGGCTGTTCTGCGCTTTACACTGTTCTGTTCTTCCTTGTCAAATATTACTTCTCACTTTTGTCTGGATTTGTAGTGATAGTCTTATGCTCAATTGTCCATTGAGTTCGCTCTGAAATAGGTGTTAGGGGGATACCAACTGTGGGCATATTCGTGGTTTCTCTGCAGGGTCGTTTGGCTAGTGGATAAAACTTCTTCGTTGCAACCACCCCATAGCTAGGTTTTCAAATCTGTTCTTCATAGGGTGGCCTGGCAAGTCGAGGAACTTTTCCACTTGTATTACTGTTTTCGTATCTCTGCGCTCTCTCAGTGCTTGTGCCATCCCCAACTTCTTCACCTCTGCTATAGGGGTTCATCTCATCCCTCCTGTGGAGACTCTAAGTGCTTGATTTTGCACCCTGTCCAGTTCTTGTAGTGGGCGTTTTATGCTGAAAACCACGCAGTTGATCCGTATTCCAGGTGTAGTTGTATGCTCTGTTGATAAACTTAGCTAAGTATATCCCCACTAGTTCCCCATGTGGTTCCACTTAGTTTTCTCAGGATGGTTATTTTTCTTCTGGCTTTTGCTACTGCTTTGTTGATGTACTTACTCCATGTCAGCCTGTCTTCAAATGCTACTCCAAGGCTTGCTGATTCTATATCTTCTCTTAGGGGTACCCCGTTTATCTGCATGATCCCTGCCTTTTGTTTTGGAGAGAGAGTAAATAGAGTGGGCTGCACTTATCCGTGTTTATGCTGACACACCATCTATTTGCCCATGCATCAAATGCATCTACAGCACTTTGTAGCGATCTGGTGGCCACTGATGCATGTTCATTTGTGCTCCAAAGAATATGGTCATCAGCGTGCATTCCCGCTTTAATTCCACGCAAGATTAACAACAAGGTCAGTGATGCAGATTAGAAAACGTGTGGGGGACAAGACTCCGCCCTGTGGAACACCGTGACGCAGTAGTACTTTCTTGCTCTTTAGTCGGTCTATCTGTACTCGAGCTCTTCTGTTGTGCAAGTATGCTTTCACCCATTTGTACATTCTTCCGTTGACTTTACAGTTTCACAGTTTCTTCATCAGACATTGTTTCCAGACTTTGTCAAATGTTTTCTTCAGATCTATCCATTCCGCAAGCACTAGCTTCTTCTCTTGGAATGCATTCTCAATTTCTTGGAAGAGGCGGGTTGTCTGATCTTCCGTAGAGTAGCACTGCCTAAAGCCAGCCGGCTGTGGCACAAGTATGTTTTCACGTTCAATGTACCACTGCAGTCTGTGATTGATGATGTGCTCCATTGTTTTGCAGAGACAGATGGTGAGGCTAATTGGTCTATAGCTGGAGGCAGTGGAACTATCATTCCCTGATTCTAGGAGAGGTATCATGATTGCTTCTCTCCAGGCTTGAGGCACACTGCCTAACTTCCAGGAGTTATTGAAGATCTGCAACAGATTTGCTTAAGTCTCTGTTCCTAGGTGTTTTATCATTTCATTGGAGATACCATCAGCTCCTGGTGACTTTCTCATTTCAGTTTTGATATGGCAAGCTTCAGTTCGTTGATAAGTGCCTCCATAATTTCATGTACTATTTCATTCTGTTCTGTATGTTGCCATTTCTCTCGAATCTCATGTTATTTCCTTAGACTAATTTCTATATTGTTATCTTGTGTTAATGAGTTCGCAAAATGGTCACCTGCTTGATTTCCTGTTAAGTTGTTTCCGTCTTTATGTAGTTCAATTTTTGAGTCTCTCCCTATGCCCTCATCGTTAAGTTGTTTTATTAGCTTCCACAACTTCCGTGTGTATCTTTCAAAGTTCAGTGTCTGTTGTCTCCTACCAACATTTCTTTCTTGCCTGCAGCTTGGACCTTTGAAATGTGACTTTTGCGTGTTCGTATTTATTATGTTGCTATTGGATGGGTTTGGCCTCTGCTTGCTTCTACACACTTCCACATCATAGTGCAACTATTCCGGTTCACTACTCTAGTAGGGTTTATAATGTTAACGGGCTCCTCTTAGTACTGTTTTTCGTGCTGCCTTTAGTATGCATTTCCTAAACTCTTCAACTACTTTATTTATGTCTTTCACAGTGTTCATATTTCTAACCAGTATGCTGGTGCAATGCTTGTACATAACCCAGTCTACTTTCTTGTAGTTCCACCTCGAGAGGGTGCTGCTTTCACTTACAAGCTCATTTCTACAGTTAGAAAGACTGACCTATGGTCACTACCACCACATTCTTACGGAACAATTCATGTAATGTTCCACTCTAGGTCTGATGAATGAATAGCCAGGTCAATTATAGTTGTAGTCTGTCATGATCTGGGGTAGAAAGTATTGGGTTGGGCGGTTTGTTAATCAAGATGAATCTATCCTCATCCTGCCAGTCTTCCAGTCTTACTTCTTTCTGGGTTATATGATAATAGCCCCAGCTCTGCGAGTGGCTTTTGCAATTGCCATACACAATCATTTTTTTTTCTTTTAATGGTAGTGTGTCCAGTGCCTGTGGCGGTCACTTATATAGTAGTAATTGATCAGATGTATCTCTGTATTTCTTGTTTTAAGTTTAAGAGTCTGATACTCAGCCCCTTCTATGTAAACTTCAATTTGGGAAGCAGTGATGTTATTTTTCTACAAGGGTCAGTATCCCACCATTTTTCCTGTCTTTTCGGTCAGATCGGTAACATTAGTAGCCTCTGATTTTTAAGGCTATATTTTCGTTAAAGTGAGTTTCTTGCAAGCAACATACGCTTACCTTTTCTTGGTTCAAGATGTACTCAGGTACTATTTCTTTGTTGCTGACTCCCTCCGCATTCCAGTGCATTATTTGTAGTATTTGTTTGGTATGGCCAGACGCTATATTCTCAGGTCCCCTGGCTCCACAGGACATCTGGGAAGGACCTCCATGTAGTTGTGGTTGGACCCTTTCGACACATAGCTCCGGCACTAGCACCTCCTAGGCCTCCAAAGCTGAATGATCACAATAACATTTAGCAGTAGTCGACAAATTTCATTACGAGTAATTCCGTGGCATCCTGATTTCTGTGGTGCGCCTCCTGTCTGGTTGCCTCCGTCTTCAGCACCTTCCTTTACTAGAGCAGACTCTGGTCTTACTCGAGTTTAAATGTGTAGGCACGCACACACATGTCTTCGCATCCATTTAGTGCGCACACATCTAGAGATTTATGGTTATTTCTCGGCACCAGTGACTCGTCGCCGCGCCTTCTCCTGTTATAATAGGTCCGCCACGTGAAAGCCAGGAGTTGGACTTTTGCTGCAGAAGTGATGAATGCACCGAGCCATTGGGGTATTTATGCAAGGTTGGGCGCTCACCCCAACCTGCCTCCGGCTACATAACAGCAACATTTGGAACCCATTGGATAAGTTTTCTAACATTTTATTTTCACATAAAGAGTTATAAACATTGTATGTTTTTCTGTGTTTCTTCACGCCATTGTCTGAGTAGGTTGGTTCTTCCGACAGGTAGCCTGGTAAGTTTATGTCACTTGGCGTGTAGACATACGACTAGTCTCCTGCTTGATGGGTTGCAAGAAATCAAAGACATCACCAATCCCTATTCATATAATCCCAAATTATTCGAACACTATCTCAATACGGATTACTTTCCCCCTTAATAATAGAGATAATAATAATAATAACAAAACCCTAGTATAATAGCCAGTCCCCTTTTTGTAGGCCAGTATATTCCACATGGCTAATAACAAGTGTCAGACCATTATCTAATATTACTGTGTCGTGTAGTTTTGATGTTCGCATTTTGCCCATGCCTTTGTAATGCATATCTTTTATATTGTTGCTGTTCTTTGTTAGCCTTGAATGATGTGTGAATGAAATAATGTATGAAAGAGAGTGATAGAAGGGCAGAATGTTAGACGGGCCTGCATGCCCAATTCTTAACCCTTTGAAAATAAAGTTTGTTCGTTCGTTAGTTTGTTCGACATCTGAGTATTGTTGACAAAAGGAGCATCAAACATCTGACGTGTCGGGCTCGTCAAACACCTGGCTGTCATTCACATCAATCATCTGGCTATTGGGCTCATCACACATCTGGTTGCTGGGGTAATCACACATCTGACTGTAGCTGGTTTGAAAACTGGAGGTATGGTATGCGTCTATTGGTTGCTTCGTTTAATACCCTGTTGGCATGAGCACTGATTTGAGTGTTTTGGTTACTGACATGATTGCTGCGGTTAGTGCCTTGTTTGATTTGGTTACTGACTTGGTTAACTTGATTGGGTCGATCACAGTCAGCTAGGATCTCGCGCTGCATAACTATCATCGTAGGAGTCATTGTTATTCCCATCTTCGTAGGAAACTCGCCAAGAATCGACGGATGAGTAACGTGGTCGTTCCTGTGTAGGATGAGACAAACACGACATTACCACCAGCGTCTACTGGTTTAACAGTATCACCATTGCGAGTCATGTAGACACAGTTAGCAGGCACACTCTCGAGGTCTGTATTCATCTTCTGATCACAATGAACGACTGTTAACAGCCTCGGGGTTATATAATTCTTTTTTAGCCATGCGTAAAACCGGTTTCAGCCAGTCTCTTGGGTCATGTGTCTCAGATTACGCTGACACTGCTGTCCGTATGGCGTGACTAACGCGACCTACTACTCGCTTGTAGACCCACTGTATGTTTGAGACGGACTGGAGAATGCGGGTCATGCTCGCCCATGACCTTTCAGCATGATGAAATAGAAATTGTAGAGGTCGCAGCGTTAGATCGAGATATTTACAAGTTTGGTTAAAATATTTCTTTACTTGTCCAATATGTTTTCCCCTTTGAGTAACACATTTTCCTACTTTTTATAAGGTTGGATGAGATGTTTCTTTAAGTGACCGATGTTTTTATTTTTACCCATGGTCTAGTAACTGTTATTACTTTTATAAGTTTGGATGAGATATTTCTTTACTGGACCATTAACTTTCCTCTTTGGCTAAAAAACTTTCCTACTTTGTAAACGTTTGATGGGCATATTCATAAGTTTAGTTGAAATATTTGTCTCTTTGACCGCTATTGTTCCCCCCTTTGGGTAACAAAGTTTCCTACTTTTCATAAGCTTGGTGGAGATATTTATAAGTTGGATGAAATATTTCTGTACTTGTCCAGTATTTTCCCCCTTTGAGTAACAAAGTTGCCTACTTTTCATAAGTGTGGCGGAGATATTTATAAGTAGGTTGAAATATTTCTTTACTTGTCCAATATTTTCCCCCCTTTGGGTAGCAAAGGTTCCTACTTTTTCATAAGTTTGGCGGAGATATTTATAAGTTACTTGAAATATTTTTTTACTGGGTAAATATTTTTCATTTTTAGTTAACAAACTTTCTTATTTTTCATACGGACGAGATATTTCAGTATTTGGTCAATATCTTTTCCCATTTGGCTAAAAAAAATTCCTACTTTCACATGTTTAGCTGACTATTTATAAAGTTAGTTGAAATATTTCTCTCTTTGACCGATATTTTTTCACAATTGGTTAATAAAGTTTCCTACTTTTCATAAATTTGGTGGAGATATAAGTTTGATCGACATATTTGTGTATTTGGCCAACATTTTTAATAATATGTATAACATATTTTCTTATTTGAATAGTTGAAGTGATGTAATTTGTACATCTGTCTGACTGTGAAACGTAGAATAATGAGCAGACAAGCTGTAAAACATATATTGGGATTTGAAATGGATTTCTGGGGAAAGCTGAAAAATTCCGTATAGACACACAGAGCGGTAGTGAAACGTGTAAAGTGCTTTGATCCGTGCTAACATCACTGGTCAATTCAGCGGATACGTGACATGGCATGTTACACGAGACACATAATTCGAGAAGTTGGTCGTGTTCGTGTGTAACATCTTATAACATGCGCTATCCACTCGTCGCTGTTAGTACGGATACGCCTTCCTCGACTGGCTTCGGTGATCAAATCTCTCTTCTATGTCTAGGAGAACGATTTAGTCGGACACTGTGATGGATTGTTTACACTCGTGTCGTGTACACTACAGTCTAAATTACCTATGTTGTATTGTTGCTGGGATGTCATTTTGGTGTTACCCGGTGATACTAGGCCGACACAGTCCATAGAAAAGACAGAAAAGGGAGACCATTTTTAACTTCGGATGCTATTCAATTCAATTCTATTAAACTTTATTTTCAAAGATTTACAAATGCTCTGTTGACGAGGCAGTGGAGTCACTCACATACATGGTGATAATCATGAGTTAGCTCCCTTGGTTCGACAACCGACAGGACACACTTTTTGTAGTACCCCTCTTAACCACGTGTTTCGGATGTACCATAACACATGTGACCGGATGCGAAGCTATCTTTGACCGGATTTACCCACGTGTCCCAGCTGTATCTTTATTCATGTGACATGAAGCAGCGTCAACACGTAGTCCGGTCGAAGCCATTACCCTAAAGTCTCCGATGTATCTTTATGCATGTGACAGGAAGCAGTGCAACCACTTGGTCCGGTCGTAGCCATTACAATCGTGTCTCGGATTAACATTACACATGTGACGGGGTGCAACACCATCTTTGACTGGAGGTAACTATTACCCAAGTGTCTCGGATGTACTCTAAACATGTGACCGGAAACACCACCATCTTTTACCGGATGTACCCATTACCGTGAGTACAGGATGTACGCTTATGAATGTGATCTGGTGTATGTAACTCCCCCCCCCCCCCCCACGTGGTCCCGATTAGTCATTAACATCGTGTCCTGATGTATTACTTAGACCGTGTGACTGACTGTACACGATCACACAGCCCGATGACGAATCTTGTGTCTCAACCACATCGCTATTGGTACGATTATAGTCTTTAATTCCCATCCGCTACAGACAGTAATAACCGCCATTATAATATACAATCCTTCACTTTTCATTAGATATATAATGGAAAAACCCAAGGGCTTCTGACGATTGGATCCGTCAATATGCATCGAAATTGTTAATGGTAGACCTCCTAACCCATGCCGCCATCTTTACTTTTCAGTTCTTACATCAAAAATACTATTTTTAATATTACTTTTATTCATTAAAGTTTATCTTTTTACATATAAAAAATCTTACGACATGCGTGGTAGGCTACAGTGATGCTATTCTTTGCTTCCCTTATGGGCACCGGCAACACACGGGAGTACTAAGGAGGCTTGATGGTTCCGTCGCCCTGCTACTGAGTAAGTGCGTGGCGCCACAAAGTGAGCTGTGAGTTTCGTGTGAAGTGCTTTTGAATCTGCCCAAGTGTTTTTTTTTAACGTGACTGCATGTTCTGAGCGATGGCAGGTGGCTATGTCCCAGAGTTGACCGGTGTTTGTCTTATGCAGAATTGCGTGGCTGCTGGGCTTCTGGTTGACTGTCACTACAGTCGGTGATGAACTGTATTTTCGTGGTCTGTGTGGGTGAACATCTAGGAAATATCCAGATAGGAAAATGACTGCCGATTCCATCAGAGATGAATTGGGTGTATCGTGGGGGACTGGTGTGTTAACATTCTGGCGGCGGCGTTATGCACAGTGTATTTGTGCTGGCTGTTGTTTGTCGAGACTCCTGTCTTTTCCACTTTTCACATTGGGCAGTGGGGAGCGTTTTGTGTGATATTCACTGGCACAGGAACGGAGCATAATGGGGTCGACCCGTTGCTGTGAAGTTGGAACTGCGATTGACTAACTAACTAACTAACTAACATATAAAAATCGGTAGCGGTTATGTATTCTAACGTGTGAGCTTTGCAAATTCAGTTTCTTAAGGCTTGTTGTGCCAACACATAAGTGATATAAGAAATTATTTTGGATTCAGAGGTCCTTCAGAAATAGGGTTTTATAACCACCTCCCATACTAATACCTTTCACACATATGTGATATTTATGTCAAACTCCCGGAATGGAATCACACACACATAATTACGAATGGTTCGGTTTTCGCTTACTTTTACAAGTTGACCCGTTGTTGTGATAACATTGTAGATCTGTTTGGCGATCAGTCACACACACACACACACACACCCACCCACACACAACACACACACACACACACACACACACATTTTATGTTTACATCTGATCATCCAGGAATGTTTTGTAATTTCTTGTCCTAGAATGGGAAGAGGCGGGGAAGGAAATAGGAGATTGAAGTTGAATAGTAACACACATTCCCCAAAACATGTTAAAACATACTTTCAGTGCCCAGATGCCCGGTCAAAAAGCGATGAATCATCCTGGATTTTCCGAGTTCTGGCCACCCACAAAGATGCCTGCCACCTGCGCGGTCGTGCTAATTTCAGGGCAGATAGACACGTTTGTCGGTTGTCGGTTCGCCACCGGGGCAGAGCGGTTCTAAAAACGTTGCGACTATACGTTTGTATTACCTACTATTAATAGACGCCCAGTCATTTAATACTGACATCACATATGCAGACAGAGAGAGACAGAGATAGCTAGAAAGAAAGAGAAAGAAAGAAAGAAAGAAGGAAAGAAAGAAAGAAAGAAAGAAAGAAAGAAAGAAAGAAAGAAAGAAAGAAAGAAAGCAAGAAAGAAAGAAAGAAAGAAAGAAAGAAAGACAGACAGAAAAGACAGACAGACAGACAGACAGACAGACAGACAGACAGACAGACAGACAGACAGAAAGCCAGACATAAAAGATAGGATTACGCATAGGAAGAAAGAAAGAAAGAAAGAAAGAAAGAAAGAAAGAAAGAAAGTCAGACATAAAAGATAGACATGATCATGCATACACAGAGACACGCAGTATAAATCTTTAAACCCCTTGTGCACAGCATAGTGAATTATTACTATCTACATTATCCCCGTTTTGACGCTGAGCCGCCAGCGTCTGCAGCCTACCTTGTTCCAGACGTATTGGGTATCCATTCCTCTGGAGTAAATAAGGCAAGGCCGAGAGGGGGAACATGTATTTTGGGCACCACATGTTCTCTAAAGCTCTGCCCAGGCATTGTGATGGAATTTTGGCCACATTCCAACTCACATACTTTGGTCTGTCAAGACTGTAAGGTGCCACTCACCTCACTCACTTACATTATCCCGAAGACAGTTCTTATCAGTATTTCACATGTCTTGAGTAGACTGCTGTATGACTTTTCAATAACAATGGTCGACTGCGCACGCATAAAATGATTAATGGAGAAAATATCAAGGTGAGACAGATAGTGCTGGTATGCGCAAGGGAAATAACTCGCATTAGTATAATACTATTATAAATTAACAATTATTTTACGAAAGTGACTAAGTATTATATTTCAACTGAATTAATTTGTTTAAAATTACAATAAGTATTTATGTTAAACCTAATAGGAATAAGACACTTTTATATGTTAGCTGGCTTATTTATCTATGGTATTCAATTCCTTTGATAATATTTTTAAAAATGCTGGGCTCGTACTTTATTGAATAAGGTTGTACACGGCCATACCGTTACCCTACATAAATAAAATTCACCGTCGGTTTAACATACCTGTAAACAGAACTATCATTCTGTTGTCCGCTGAAAGCGTTATAACTCACATAAAAGGATTTACGAGCAACATACACCCGTCGCGAACCCCATTTGGGGATTAATTACCACATCCCTTACTACTATTGTGTGTGTTTTTGTTTTTACATTTTCGAATACAACATATACATTCATATACACATGATAACAGTACATTCATGACATGGTGTAATTACCTACAAATTACGCGTTGATGGTGGTGGTGTAGTAATCATTTGCTCAAATGCATCCGAACATCTTTCAATATAAATTCTTTCATACTCCAAGTATTCTCATTCACATTTAATTTTATTTAAACAAAACACGTTTAGCGATATGACTGAATCGTTCATATTCCAAGAATTCACATTCATCTTTGCTTTCTGAAAATGGTATGTACCTGCAAAGTTTTCCATACATTAAACATCTCAACAAGTATCACATTTCACAGAGTCAACTGCAAAACAGGAATATATGGCGTTTACTTGAGCGTTCAAACGAGAGAGAGAGAGAGAGAGAGAGAGAGAGAGAGAGAGAGAGAGAGAGAGAGAGAGAGAGAGAAGAGAGAGAGAGAGAGAGAGAGAGAGAGGTCTAAGGAATGTATGAAGTTAGCTGCATTGGATAATAATACAAGGTGCTGAATATTTAGGATTTTGGGCTTTTGAGAGACCTGACAAAATTTCCGTGGAGCATAGTAGATAAAATTATATTTAAACAATCAGACATTTAATATAATATCGAGGAGAAATAGAAAACTTCTTTATAAAATACTCAAATATCTAAAACACAGCCTTTACTTTTACAGAAACTTTCAATATAACCTAAAATTTTACTCCATTATTTCTGCTGCATATAACTGTTGTTAATGAATTATATGTAAATTATATCAAAAAGTAAGATAAATACTCAGTTATTTATATCACATAATACATGTATGCTATTGTTAGTAATGTCCCTTGAAATAACTGTTGTGTTGTTATATTGGGTGGCTGGGTAAGGGTTTTCCCTATCAAAGGAGAGTTAAGGTGCCTTCTTCCCTCTGCTAGCCTGCGGGACACCCTTGGGCAAGGTGGAGTACCCGTTTAGCCCCCGATCATGGTTACTTGAAGCCATGTGTGCAGGTGGTGGATGATGTTTAAGAGGATAGTTGTAGGTTATGGTCTCTAGCTTCACGACGGTAGGCAGAGGATCTTTATTTTTTTATTTTTTGTGGGGGGGGGGGGGGAGACAATAGCTGCATTCATCGACCAGTATGGTCATTGCTAAGAAGGAAAGCAATGGCAAACTACCTTCTTTAAAGATGCCTAAGAATAGCATTTATTGCAGTCTCATAGAAAGTCCCAATACCTTTTTTCCCTGTACCATGAAAATATTTTCAGAAATGTAGAAGATACGAAAGGAAACACAGTTGGAGGAATAAGCATCATAACATTAGATATGCAGATGATACAGTATTGACTGAAGACAAAGTGCAGGAACTGCAACATTTAGTATATTCGGTTGTTGCACACAGTGAATAACTAGGGTTATAATTAACTTTAAGAAGACGCAGATGGTGGTTGTCACTAGGAAGAACGAAATACCACAGCGTAATTTACAAGTAAATGGGAATTTTCTATAACAAGTGAATTGTTACAATTATCTCGGAACAGTTATAACTATATTATGTGAAATGTCTTGAAGAGATTTGAACAAGAATCGCCATGGCTACGGTGGCCTTTTTGTAAGATGGAAAACATACTGTCCAGTAAAAAAAAATATGTCATTTGCAATGAGAAAAAGAGTGTTGAGGTGCTACATGGAACCTGTGCTTTTGAATAGATTTCAGTCGTGGACAATGAGTAAACAGGTTGAAAACCATCTGATGATTGTGGAAATGTGGTTTCTTAGGAAAATGCAAAGAATACCATGGACAGACAGGAAAAGAAAAATGACCAATTCCCAGAAGAAACAATTGTAAACTGATTTGAGAAATTAGACGTAGACAGTCACAATTTTTGATCACCTTAAGAGAAGAAATAAATTGGAGAACATGGTGACAACTGGCAAGATTGAGGGGGAAATAACAAGAGGAGGGCAGTGAAGAAAATACCTGGATGATTTGACCACGTGACATGATCGAGACAAGTATACTGATGAGATCCACGACTCTGGTGATCGAGTGAGATAGCGAGACATAAATGCCAACGCTTGGCGGCATGTAACATGATGATGATGATGATGTTATGTTCCTTTTCACTATTTTATTTCTTTGTCTTCCGTTTAATATGGTTTTATGTCCCACAAACAAGTGTGTTTTTATTAGGTGCATTGTGTATTTGCAAACACAACAAACACCCCAGACGTCAAATGCAGCAAGATTCACTAAATGTCTGTGTAATAACTGCATACTATTTATTATTCTGGAACGGCAAATGTAGCGATGTTTGAATTCAAATCCATAAATTGTTGTTTTCGGTAATTGAAATTACAAAGAAAATCTTACATTATCCTTTAGAATACCACAATTGGATCCTTGTAAATTCTTCAGTTCAACAGATGGACGGACGTGAATCTGTAAAATATGTTGAATGTTTTATATGAAATAAGGGTTTCATAAGGGTTTACCCAAAGTGCATCGAATCTTTTAAGTTTTAATGTTGTTAAATAAGGGCTCGCGGTTCACCAGGGGTTCAGACCCGCCCCATCAGGTCCCAAGTCCCTATTTGTCATTCGGATGACCGCCTTTGCATGCAGTCCTCGTAAGATTAAGTGCAGATACTACACTTTGATCTTAGCCACGAGGCCGAGAAGTGAGATCCATTCTTTTATTACGGTCTATGGCCTGAAACAGGCCCATCACATTTTTGTTTTCTGAATGAAATAATAATAACAATGTTAAAAAACAGCGATAATTGCATGCGTCAAATGTTAATTAAGGAGGAAAACACTTACACATTGCTTATGAACATAGCTGTAAACATTTGTGGTTGAGTGTCCTGAATATTAAAAGTCTGCTTAACTTTTAGGGCTCAGGGTTCTCTAGGGCCTAGAGCCGTCCCATAAGGTTCCAAGTCCCTGTATGTCATTGTGATGACCGCCTCCGCTGGTGGCCATGGCCAGACCAAGTGCAGATAAGTCAATCTACCCTTAATCACTGACGTCATACAAGAACAGATGCTACACTTTGATATAAGCCAAAACGCCGTGAAACAATCCAAAGTGCTGATATATTTATATATTTATATATTTGTAAATAAACGTTGCTTTCGTACAAAGCAGTTTGTATTGACAAGATGCATTGTGTGTGTTTCTGTTTTTACATTTTCGAATACAACATATACATACATTCACGCATGATAATATTACATTCCTGGCATGATGTAATTACCTATATATTACGTGTTGATGATGGGCGCTGGAACGTAAATTATTCCTCCCTACGAAGCTTGACTGCAGAAGTGGAAGATGATGATGATGATGATGATGATGATGATTATGATGATGATGCTGATGATGATGATGATGATGATGATGATGATGATGATGATGATGATGATGATGATGATGATGATGATGATGGAGTAATGATTTGGATTAATGCATAATAAAATCATTCAATACAAATTCTGTCATACTCCAAGTATTCTCATTCACACTTAGTTTTATTTAAACAAGTTTAGCGGTATGACTGACTGAATCTTTCATACCCCAATTATTCTCATTCACCATTGCTTTCTGAAAATGGTATGTACCTATAAAAGTGTCCATACATTGAGCATCCCAACAAGCATCCCATTTTACAAAGTAAACTACGAAACAGGAATATATGGCGTTTGCTTGAGCTTTCACACTGAGAGAGAGAGAGAGAGAGAGAGAGAGAGAGAGAGAGAGAGAGAGAGAGAGAGAGAGAGAGAGAGAGAGAGAGAGAGAGAGAGAGAGAGAGAGAGCAAGTCTAAGGAATGTATGAAGTTAGCTGCATTATATAACAATACAAGGTGCTTGATATTTAGGATGTTTAGCCTTTTACAGGCCTGAGAAAAATTATTGCTGTTATAATGGTTGAAATGTTAAAAATAATAGAACTTTAATATATTTGATTGAGGAGAAATCTATAATATGCCTTATAAAATTATCAAATACCTAAAATTGAGCCATCCTTTTACATAATCTTATAAGATCACTTTAAATTATTACACCATTATTCCGCCGACTATAACTGTCGTTGCTTTCTATGTAAACTAAAATCAAAATGTAAGACAAATACTCAGTTATTTAAATTACATAATACATGTATGCTATTATTAGTAATGCCCCTTTAAATAACTTTTATGTTATACTGGGTGGCGGGCTAGGGGTGTTCCCCTATCAAAGGAAAGGAAAGGTGCCTCCTTCCCTCCGCTATCCTACTGCACACCCTTTAGGCAAGGTGGAGTACCCGTTTAGACCCCCGATCAGGGTTACGTGAAGCCATGCAGCAGGTAGTGGATGAAGTTGAAGAGCACCCAACAGATAGTTGTAGGTTATGGTCTCAAACTTCACGACGGTAGCTAGAGGATATCCTGTTTCTGTGAGACAATGGCTACGGTCATAGACCAGTATGGTCACTGCTAAGAAGGAAAGCAATGGCAAACTACCTTCTTCAAAAATGCCAAGAAAAGCATGTATTACAGTCTCATAGAAAGTCCCCAGATCTTGTTTCCCTGTACCGTGAGAAATTTTGAGAAATGCAGAAGATATGAAAAGAATCACCATTGGAGTACGAAACATCAATAACATTAGATTTGTAGATGATAAAGTATTGACTGAAGACAATGAGCAGGATCTGCACCATTTAGTAGATGCGGTTGTTGCACACAGTGAACAACTTCTTCTTCTTCAGCATTCCGAGCCATTGAGGTTCTTTGCTGCAAATACAATCTGTCTCCATTCGTCTCTCTGGTGGACCTTCTCTTGCCAGTCGTTGATTCCAAGTGCTTGTAGGTCTGTATGTATATTATCTCTCCACCGCCTTCTTGGTCTACCTCGGTGTCTACGGTCATTTATTTCCTGAGTGTAAGCGAGTTTTGTTTCCCTATTATCTTCCATTCTTTCTATATGCCCCAGCCATTGTAGTCTATTAGCCTTCATGATACCAGTGATTAGCGGGGACTTAAACAAATCATAAATGTCTTTGTTACTTCTTCTTTTCCACTCTCCACTTTGTGTATCCCTAATGGGTCCAAAGATGCGTCTTAAAATTTTGTTCTCAAAGGTTTGTAACAAGCTTCGTCTCCTTTCGTTGTACTCCAGGTTTCAGAGCCATACAGCACAACTGGTCTGATCAGTGTTTTGTATATTGTGATTTTGGTGTTACGAGATAGCGCCTTTGATTTTAGTAGATGTTGTAGTGCATAGTATATCTTATTTCCAGAGTTGATTCTAGTTTGTATTTCTTCCCTTATGATGTTGGAGCAGTTGAAGATTGTACCCAGGTATTTGTATGTTTCCGTTCTTTTAATGGTCATATTATCTATTTGTATGTGGCCAGAGTTTTTAGCCATTCCGTCTCTTGAAATTACCATATATTCTGTCTTATCTTGGTTGATAACCAGCCCCATCTGTTGGGCTTTTTCCTTTAAGTGAGTCAATATTTCTAATGTCTTTTGTTCACTTTGCCCTATAATATCTATATCATCTGTATAACCAAGCAGCTTGGATGTTCCTCCAATATCACATTCCTCCTTTACCTTCCTTACAACTTTCTCTAGAGCCAGATTGAAGAGTAGCGGCGATAGTGCATCACCCTGTTTCAAGCCAGATGTTATTTGGAAGGGGTCTGATTTCCTGCCTTTATATGTTACTATATTATAAGTATCTTCCATGCATAGTTTGGTCATGTTAATTAACTTCCTTGGTATTCCAAATTCCTGCATAACATTCCATAGACTATTCCTATGGACACTATCATAAGCCTTTTTAAAATCCACAAAAATGTTATGGAGATCTCTTTTATATTCCCAATGTTTCTCGGCTAATTGTCGTAAGATAAATATCTGATCTATTGTTGATCTGTTTTGTCTAAAACCCGCCTGGTAGTCACCTAATATGTCTTCTGAATATGGTTTTAGTCTATTTAGTAATACTGCGGATAGTATAGTGAACAACTAGGTTTATAATTAAATTGTAAGAAGACGCAGATTGTGGTTGTCATTCCATCCATCCATCTTGTGCCATGCCGATAAGCGTCGGCGGTCATGTTCTGCTATCTCACTCTATCACCAGAGTCGTGGATCAGCTCTGTGTTCCTGTCTCGACCATTCCACGTGGCCAAGCCATCCAGGTATTTACTTCTATGCCTTCCCCTTGGTCTCTTCCCTTCGATCTTGCCAGTTGTCACCAGTTCTCTGATTCATTTCTTCTCACAACATATCAAAAACATGTTGACCATCTACGTCAATGACTAATCAGTTTACGATCTTTATTTGTTTCTTGAAATATTTGTTCTTTGGTTTTCCTTTAGGAAGAACGAAATACCACAATGTAATACACAAATGCCGGTCTCTCTGGTGAAGATGTTAACGACTTTCTCCATAATTCCGCATATTCACGTGGGAAACCTAGCTGCGCGAGATTAGGTAGCGGATCGCGTCGTGTTGGTTACTTACGGGGGTATGTGAGCCGGTCGCTCAGAAATCAATGGCAAACTACTGAGCGTAATCTTGCCAAGACATAAACAGCAGCTTAACAATGCTGGTGTTGACTGCAATGTCCTGTAACAGATATTCGAAAATAAATATACAAGTACATGGGAATATTATTAAAGAAGTACATTGTTACAATTATCTCGGAGCAGTCATAACATCTGATGGGAAATGTCTTGACGAGATTAGAACAAGAAACACCATGGCGAAGGTACCTTTTGCAAGATTGAAAGGGGCTGAGTGTTCTCGAGGTATGGTGTCCGCGTCGAGTGCTGGAAGTCCCGGGTTTAAGTCCCGGTGAGGGTCGGGGTGTGTTTACGTGGACTTTTAGTAACAAAATTTCGCCTGGTCTCTGGGTAGTGAGATCGGACACCGTGTGTATTGTTGCCCAGGTAAAATATCCCTTTGCTGTTGGAAATCGAAAAAGAGTAGCCTAACAGCGATGCCCGGGCAAAATTTCGAGTTAAAGATTTACCCAAAGTATTTCAGGATCCTCGCCCGTGCTACGGAGTTCGTACACTGAACTGAGATTATCTGGACTCAGGTTTGAGTTAGGGATAGAACGGAGCACTTATGGGTTACACCCGTGTCTGTCTGTCTGTCTGTCTAATAGACCCATCCCTCCGTCTATCCCTCCCTCCCTCCCTGTCTTTTTGTCTATCTATCTATCTATCTATCTATCTATCTATCTATCTATCTATCTATCTATCTATCTATCTATCTATCTATCTATCTATCTATCTATCTATCTATCTATCTATCTGTCTGTCTGTCTGTCTGTCTGTCTGTCTGTCTGTCTGTCTGTCTGTCTGACCCGGCTTGGGTTCGCCCAGTCCCTGGTGTGGAGCATCTCATTTAATTCTGAGTAGGTAAGAATCCGCTCTGCCTTCAAAATGTTGACGTGAAGATTTTCTTCCTGCAGCTGCTTCTGTATTTGTTGATCAGTAAGCTCCATTTTTAGCCGCTTGACCACCCATCTGACTGTGTTTGAATCAGTGTTTCTGATTCTGGTGTCTTGGTCCTCCTTCCTCTCACAAGTTTTTGTGTTCGTCTGTGGGTAGTCGTCGCTCTTCTTATTGGTAGTTTCATTGACTGTAGGTTCAGATACTTTATTACAGCTTGCATGCAGACTCTCCAAAGGCAGGTTCGTCTTCTTGATAGTCTGGTCGGTTTTCTCACTATGCATCTTGGAAGCTGCTTGTTTCTTTGTGCTATTACGACGTGCCATTTTCCCCCCGCTGCTTGAAATGTGTAAGGCGTCTTGGCTTGATAGCGCTGAGAAGTGCTGTCAAGCGAATCGTGTCGATATGATGGCGGAAAACACTAAAGATGCGATGATATTGTTCAACATCTTTTAGATAACTTCTTAAGTATAGAAAGATGAGTTACAATGTTATGCATTATGCATTATTTTTATGTAAACTTTGAAAATGTCTAAAAGATTGTATCATTATTTATTATAACTCATATGCCGGTACATAACTATAGACAAAGAGTTTATAAATCTTTGCTTGCTTGCTTGTGTTCGTTGGCTTGAGCTCCAACGCGAAGTCCTGTATGTCGGATGAAGGCATCCTGTTGTCCAACATCAGTGTGATGTCATACAGGACCTGAGGTTTGCGTGAGTATCCGTTGTCCCATGTCTGGCTTATTGGTGTGCAGAGGAGGAGGGGAGGAGGAGTAGGGAGGAGGAGGAATGTGAAGGGAGGAGGAGGGAGGAGGTAGAGGGAGGAGGAGGAGGAGGGAGGCGGAGAGAGGAGGAGGGAGGAGGAGGAAGAGGGAGGAGAAGGAATGTGAAGGGAGGAGGAGGGAGGAGGTAGAGGGAGGAGGAGGAGGGAGGAGGAGGAGTGAGGAGGAGGAGAGAGGAGGAGGAGAGGGAGGAGGAGGAAGGAGGAGGGGAGAAGGGAGGAGGAGGGAGAAAGAAGGAGGATGAGAGAGAAGGAGGGATGAGGAGGAGGATGGAGGAGGCGGAAGAGGGAGGAAGAGGAATGTGAAGGGAGGAGGAGGTAGAGGGAGGAGGAGGAGGGAGGAGGAGAAGGGAGGAGGAGGGATGAGGAAGAGGGAGGAGAAGGAAGAGGGAGGAGGAGGAATGTGAAGGGAGGAGGAGGGAGGAGGTAGAGGGAGGAGGAGGAGGGAGGAGGAGGAGTGAGGAGGAGGAGAGGGAGGAGGAGGAAGGAGGAGGGGGAGGAGGGAGGAGGAGGAGGAGGGAGGAAGAAGGAGGAGGAGGGAGAAGGAGGGATAGGGAGGAGGGGGAGGGAAAGAGGAAGAGGGTAGGAGGAAGAGTGGAGAGGAGGAGGGAGGAGGTAGAGGGAGGAGGAGGAGGGAGGAAAAGGGAGGAGGGAGGAGGAGAGAGGAGAGGAGGGAGGAGGTAGGAGGAGGAGGAAGAGAGAGGAGGAGGGAGGAGAGGAAGGAGGAGGAAGAAGGAGGAGGAAGAGGGAGGAGGATGGAGGAGGAGAGGGAGGAAGAGGGAGGAGGAGGAGGAAAGGGAGGAGGGAGGAGGAGAGAGGAGGAGGAGGGAGGAGGTAGGAGGAGGAGGAAGAGAGAGGAGGAGGGAGGAGAGGAAGGAGGAGGAAGAAGGAGGAGGAAGAGGGAGGAGGATGGAGGAGGGAGAGGGAGGAAGAGGGAGGAGGAGGAAGGAGGAGGAAGAGGAAGGAGGAGGAAGAGGGAGGAGGAGGATGGAGGAGGGAGAGGGAGGAGGGGAAGAGGAAGAGGGTAGGAGGAGGAGGGGAGAGGAGGAGAATAAGGGAGAAGGAGGGAGGAGGAGAAGGAGGAGGAGGAGGGAGGAGGAGGGGAGAGGAGGAGGGAGGAGGCAGAGGGAGAAGAAGGAAGGAGGAGGAAGAAGGAGGGAGAGGAAGGAGGGAGAATGAGGAGGGGAAGAAGGAAAGGGAGGTGGAAGAGGAGGAGGAAGGAGGAGGAAAGAGGTAGGGGAGGAGGAGGTAGAGGGAGGAGGAGGAGGAAGGAAAGGGAGGAGGAAGAGGAGGAGAAGGGAGGAGGAGGGTGGAGGGAGGAGGAGGGAGGAGGTAGGAGGAGGAAGAGGGAAGAGGGAGAAGAAGAGAGAAGGAGGAGGGAGGATGATGAGGGAGAAGGAGGCAGGAAGAGGAGGAGGGAGGCAGGAGGAGGAGGGATGAGGAGGGAGAGGAGGAGGAGGGAAGATGAGGGAGGAGGGGGAGGAGGCGGAGGGAGTAGGAGGGAGGAGGATGGAGGAGGAGGGGAGAGGAAGAGGGAGAAGGAAGAGGGAGAAGGAGGAGGGAGGAGGGAGAGGGATGAGAGGGAGGAGGAAGAGGAGAAGGGTGGAGGGAGGAGGTAGAGGGAGGAGAAGAGAGAGGGAGAGAGTTCGCCATTCCGAATTCATACTCGTCTAGTTCTTCCCTTCTACACGACTGTAGATAACTTCCTTACACATAAAAAGATGAATTGTTATTGATATTGCCGTGGCATGGAGGAATATCAGCAGCAGAGTTGATCCAAAAAACCAAAGACTGAGATCTACGGAGAGCCATGAACGCCTACGCCAGCCGGCACGGCACTTGATGATGATGATTGCCGTGTGACGATTCTGTGTAGTCACGTCATTTTCTTCCCTTTCCCTAGCGTTTTGGTTCGGGGATTCTTTCATCATCATCATCATATATTTACGTACGTATTTTGGGAGGGGGAGGAGGGAGGAGGAGGAAGAAGAAAAAAAACTATGACAGTTGACAGCTCTGGAATGAAAGGAAGGCGTGTAGAAAATTTCATCTCAATCGGATGGGCCGTTCGCGAACAAATAAAGGACATACATATTTACATACATACATATATACATATATACATACACTTTGTTTTATAGATATAGATTGACTGAAGACAATGAGCAGGATCTGCAACATTTAGTATATGCGGTTGTTGCACACAGTGAACAACTGGGTTTATAATTAAATTGTAAGAAGACGCAGATGGTGGTTGTCATTCCATCCATCCATCATGTGCCATGCCGATAAGCGTCGGCTGTCACTCTATCACCAGAGTCGTGGATCAGCTCTGTCTTAGTGTCTTGACCATGCCAGTGGCCAAGCCATCCAGGTATTAACTTCTAGGTCTTCCCCTTGGTCTCTTCCCTTCGATCTTGCCAGTTGTCACCAGTTCTCTGATTCATTTCTTCTCACAACATATCAAAAACATGTTGACCATCTACGTCAATGACTAATCAGTTTACGATCTTTATTTGTTTCTTGAAATATTTGTTCTTTGGTTTTCCTTTAGGAAGAAGGAAATACCACAATGTAATACACAAATACACGTCTCCCTGGTGAAGAGGTTAACGACTTTCTCCGTAATTCCGTATATTCACGTGGGAAACGCAGCAGCGAGATTAGGTAGCGGATCGCGTCGTGTTGGTTACTTACGGGGGTATGTGAGCCGGTCGCTCAGAAATCAATGGAAAAATACTGTACGTAATCTTGCCAAGACATCAACAACAGCTTAAAAATGCTGGTATTGACTGCAATGTCCTGTAACGGATATTCGAAAAAAATATACAAGTACATGGGAATATTATTAAACAAGTACATTGTAACAATTATCTCGGAGCAGTCATAACATCTAATGGGAAATGCCTTGACGAGATTTGAACAAGAAACACCATGGCGAAGGTAGCCTTTTGCAAGATGGAAAGGGGCTGATTGTTCTCGAGGTATGGTGTCCGCGTCGAGTGTTGGAAGTCCCGGGTTTAAGTCCAGGTGAGGGCAGGGATTTGATTTTCGTGGACTTTTAGTAACAAAATTTCGCCTGGTCTCTGGGTAGTGAGATCGAACACCATGTGTATTGTTGCCCAGGTAAAATATCCCTTTGCTGTTGGAAATCGAAAAAAAGTAGCCTAACAGCGCTGCCCGGGCAAAATTTCGAGTTAAAGATTTGCCCAAGGTATTTCAGGATCCTCGCCGGTGCTACGGAGTTCGTACACTGAACTGAGATTCTCTGGACTCAGGTTTGAGTTAGGGGTAGAACGGAGCACTTATGGGTTACACCCGTGTGCCGTGATGTTGATCTGTTGACTAAACTCAATGCCATGGACCGATATGAGGTAGACAGCGGTGAAGTAATAGAGTAAGAACATGTTTA
Source organism: Cepaea nemoralis (assembly GCA_014155875.1). Lineage (NCBI taxonomy): Eukaryota > Metazoa > Mollusca > Gastropoda > Stylommatophora > Helicidae > Cepaea > Cepaea nemoralis. Next base: position 59,171 of record JACEFZ010017270.1, read on the forward strand.
CAATAGAATAGGAATTGTCAGAGTGAGAACAGTTCACGCGATCACTGTGAACGAATACGCACGACTAAGTCGAGGGAAGTCGGTGAGCAACGGATCATGATGATGAAGAACAAAGGGATGCCATTCAGAAAAGATCGCTGATAAGGCCTATTTTGGCTCGAAATGTTCTTTGACAATGTGGACAAAGAATGCTTGCCGTTTCTGGAGGAAAATTTTCTGTAGTGGTTTTTCTATTCTGTCCTTTCTTCACAGCTCTTGCAGTTCTGGTTGCCTCATAAGTGACTGCACCCTTGCATAATGATGCACGCCACGAAATTCGGTCTCTGGCTGCAGTCTCCCAGGTGTCATGATGAATTCCAAAAGCATTCAGTAAGATTTTCAGTATCTCTAAAGCGTTTCTTCTGGCCGCCTTGGGAGCGTTTACCACAATGCAACTCGCCGTAAAATATTCGTTTAGGGAGCCTGTGATCTGGCATGCGAGTCAAGTGACCAGCGCAGCGAATCTGATTCTTCATTAGTAGAGTGTGGATACTGGGCATGGACGCTCTTTCTAGGACTTCAGTGTCTGGGATCTTGTCTTGCCATTTAATCTTCAGTAACTTCCTAAGGCAGACTGTGTGGAAGTGGTTTAATTTCCTAGCGTGTCGCTGATAAACAGTCCAGGTTTCACAAGCATATAGCAGTGTGGATAATACAACTGCTTTGTAGACTTTCAGCTTTGTTTGCAGGCTTATTCCATTTCTGTCCCATACTTTCTTGTACGGTCTGCTGGCCTTGGAGATTCTTGAATTCACTTCATCATCGTTATATACTGGCCAAGACCGTATTGACGCGTCCTCGTCGAGCGTCCTGGGCAACAGGTCCCTTCGGGGTCCTGGCTAAAGTCAGTAGGATCGCCGATTCCTCCGAAGTCTGAGAGTGTCTGCCTGTACGGCGAGGAAACACCAGTCTGCACACCAATAAGCCAGAGATGGGACAACAGATACTCACGCAAACTTCAGGTCCTGTATGACATCACACTGATGTTGGACAACAGGATGCCTTCATCCGACATACAGGACTTCGCGTTGGAGCTCAAGCCAACGAACACAAGCAAGCAAGCAAGCAAGCAAGCAAGCAAGCAAGCAAGCAAGCAATATGTTTTAGAGAGACTGTGGCAATTTTTATTCTCTCAATGCACAGTATTTGCATGTTCTTCAGAAACAATATTACTTCTGCCATATTATTACTCAGAGTGCATACTACTTGTCCAGACCTGACAAATATACAACAGTGCCAGGTCTGTGTAGCATCTACCACTCAAGTTCACTACAACATGCTGCATACGCCATCTCAGTAACCAACTGGTTGAGCGCCTACCTCACCCTCCGAACGTTTTGGGTTCGTTTCCGGACTTCCTGTCATTGAATTCACGAGTGCAGTTTTCTCGAAAGGGAACGGTGAGGATGTCGTCGTGGAACTACGGACTTCGTCGTCCTGCAGGAAGCGATCGAGCCCGTGAGATAAAACCCGGTGCAATGAAATCGATTCTCTTGCCTTTAAACTCTTTTTTTTATATTTTTTTTAATTGATGAGTATTTTGTTCTGTCTAAGTCATCATCTCATCTAATCTCATCTTGTTCCTCTTGTAACTAGCAGTGTGAAAGTGAAGCATGAACAGCGGGAGAGTGCCCTGTTATGGGCTATTTATATGGAGATTCCCATAGTTTCTGCTATTTCGTTGACGTGGCCGGCCACTTCGTCTGCTTCCATTTAGTCTGTTCATCATTGCTTGTTGTGGTTTACTGTTACCGTGTATCAACAGTTTATTGTTGCCATAGCATTTCTGTTTCTAAACACGGACGCCATAAATAAACTATTGCACGAGTTCTGGCCTGGAATATTTCGTTGTATCTCGTCTGCTGCATACTGCAGTGTACCATGTCGAGTTATGTGGGCGGGGGGGGGGATATGAATGATGATATGGCTGAACTATTGTGCACATCGTGGCTGACCTTGCCCGAATGTGTAGAAGGTTATATTCACGGAGGTCTAACACTTAGCAGGAAGTCCTTCCGTTTACATAGTCACGACCGGAATCCAGAAATCGTGCAATATTTTATTGATGACGTCTCTGTGACCAAGAAGTTACGAATGACATTCGTAATCCACATACAGTATTTGAAACACAGCTGAGGGCGATTTGGAAGCAGCCCGCTTCCATTGATTTCATGGTATGCGTGCCGATCGTTGAGAAAGCAATGGCAAACTATTGAACGTCAACTCGCCTGGAATCACAAACAGCCTAAACAGATATCCGACATTGACTGTTATGTCCAATAAAGGATATGCAACTAACTTGTTTATATTCACTAAGGGAATGCGTTGTTTTACATTGCTGTTTCTAGCCTCAACAATGCGTCTTTCATCTGATGGTATGACTGTGTTGAAAAGGGCGATAAGATTACCGTGGACAGGAAAGAAAACAAATGTTTAGATATTTAGAGCTGCTGGTTTACAAGATCGCACAACAAACGTATAAAGGAGAGGCGCATGAAACGTATGACGCATATCAACAATAGGAAGGTGAAATAGGAAAATTAGATCAAGGGCGTTCGCGATAGAGAGCACTTGACGGCTTTTCATCATGGCAAGGGACTATATCAGCTCATCACTTGATGCATTCTGTTGGGGATTGGGAGCTGTGGGGAACCATGATCGCCCACGTGAGGTGGCATGACTCTAATGATGATGATGATGATGATAATGATGATGATGATGATGATGATGATGATGATGATGATGATGATGATGATGATGATGATGATGATGCTGTGGAGAAGGCATCATCTTATATATGGATTGATTCCTTTTGTAGCGTGAGTTGTTTGATATGAATGAGTTGAGACTGTAGACACTGCTGAATGAGTGGGGTTAATGGGAGAGTGAGGGCTGGTCTGGTTCGCAAGATCTGTCCCGCGTCTAGCGTTCGTTGTCTCGGATGGCTGTGTGAGGTGCACCAAAATGGGATCTT
>JACEFZ010017271.1:0-131679 GCA_014155875.1 Cepaea nemoralis
AAAAAAAGAGGAAATTTCCCCCAAAAAAAATTTTCCCCCCTGTATTATTAATATGATTATTATTATTATTATCTTTATGATTATTATTGGTAGTAGATGAGGGATTCATATGTTATTTTTTATGTTATGAGAATTATGAATTCTATTCATGGCTGTTATTTTAGTGCGGGAATATACATTTTAATGCTACCCAAGCGGGGAAAGTGTTTGGATGGAAAGGATGGCCCTCCTTCAACAGAAAAGTCACAGTAACAACATCAGATAAGAATACAGAGTGAGAAGATACCTTACTCAAATTTAGAGTTAGAATAACTCTACAACAAGCGACGAGGGACGAGAACAACTGGAAAACACATCCCTTTCTCCTTCCTCTTTGTTTCTTATATTTGTGTTGTGAAAATGTTACCACACCACAGCTTGTATTAATGCTTGGGTTTGTGTACTTTTGTCATTCCCAGCTCTGGAAAAGACAGGTGGTGGTTTGGACGTTATCACCAAACAGGATCCTGGGTTAAAAGCCTGTTGAAAGTGATATAGGAAAGATTGTCCAACACATACAGTCGGGACCAATAACTAAATGTTGACTGCTGCACTTATTAGCTGCCTTAGCCATCAAAAGACATGAAGGAAGATGATTGACACGTTGCGATTGATATTCTGACTTCAGTTGGAATACCCAGGACGGACTTCCGTATCTAAATGTCTATCAAGATAAACGGATATACAGAGTACACCGACACCAGAGTATCGTCTGCCTTTACTTTCTGGGAGGTACCGCCTGACGCACCATCAATCAGCAAGGTCAACGAAATTAAGGGACAGTCCCAGTTTCAAATACTCAAGAGTATTATCCTTCGACACCAGTCATACAGCAGCAAAATCAACACCAGGTCCTAGATATGAACACCAATGGGAAGACACTGAAAGACCATGAAAGAAGCAAGTTCAACACAAGGTCCTAGACCTGAATACCAACTCAAAGACATTGAAAGACACTGAAAGAAATTACTGGAGTAAATGTGTTTACATACACAGCAGAAAGAATCATACGACTGTCTGCGACTCCCAGTTTGTGTGCTGGATTTTTTTCTTCATAAATTCCTTGCCTGTGCAGACTAATCCTGGACATAGTCCCAGATGCTACCAACTAGTGTTGCTCAACAGTGTATGTTTCTGCGAATGAAATGGATATATCGACGTATGACTCTATTCTGGTCCCATGTCGGCCTGATTGCCCTATCATCAAGTGTGGGATGGCCTATAGACTGGAGACAGGGTGTGTGAACCATCCTGTTGAACCACAAATCGAGAATCTGATAATATAAGCAGAGCTGCTGGACGGTCGTCATCTTTTTCATCGTATATGATGATGTAGGGAAATACATTCTGCTTAGCTGAAGAGGACTTCCTGAAAGTTTGGCCACCTAGGCCTCGATTTCAATAGAACACAAAGCCCATCAGCACAAGAGTATTCGTGAAATCAGCCCCTGGAGGATGGGGAGTATGTTCTATTTCTATTCCTGGATATTATGGATTATAATGTTCTCTGGAGGGAATTTTCAGTGGATATTGTAAGAGCAGGACACAGTTGAGTGACACTATCTGCTACGGATTGGAGAAGAATAATCAACAGCAACACCTAAAGGAAAAGAAACTACTACATAATTAGTCTAGTTAAGATGTACTGAATTATGTTGCTTTTATATGTCTGGTTTTTCTGAACTCAGACCATTGTTTTTTTTTTACATCTGTAAATTTGTCAATGGTGGTTAGATAATTGATATTTGGGACAATGGGGTTATCATATTTTAATGTCTTTATGATAGTGCATATCACCCCATGTCTGTGGCGGAAATTCAGTATGGTCATTATATATATATATATATATATATATATATATATATATATATAATATATATATATATATATATATATATATATATATAAATATATATATATATATATATAATATATATATATATATATATATATATATATATATATATATATATATATATATATATATATATGTTACTACAAATCTTGATTTAATTCAATGATGAACTGTTTGTCCAAATGTGGATGTTTACTCAAATGCTTATTGATGTTTGTTCAGCAGTGGTTGTTCTATATGTTGTAAACAATCAATGTCCTCTAACACAATATACAATTCAAAAGGTGATCTAGTGGGAATGGAGAAGTACGCATAGACACAGTTATAAAAAAGAAGTGGAATATTTTCCATCTTGTGTTTGTGGTAGAATTCCATGATCACCTCAACTGGTGAAGTGAGTGAGAATCTAAATGAATCCCATCAGGGATCCTCTAGACAAACTAAGCAAATTTTCTCATATATTAAATCCTACATCCCACAACTAGCAAGGCAAATGATGCGCACTGTACAAAGAAACTGGCCGTTGAGGGATGAATTGGAAGTTGTAGAAAGAAATATTGTCACCAAGCCTCTCATTGATCGAAAGCAAGTTCTATTGCCACCATTACATACAAAGTTAAAGCATTGAACACAGATGGTACATGTGTTAATTACTTATGCAGACATATTCTGAAATTGAGCACAGATAAATTAAAAGTTTGATATTTGGATGGATCTCAAATTAGAAAATAAACGATTCATATTTCCACAGCCGGTCATCATTTGATTTAGTTGTGCAAAACTTCTGTTTAACTTTACAGCAAACAATTAGTCTGAATTAGATTAAAACACATTGTCGAGTTTTTATAGTCTTGGGTGCAACATAAGCATACAAATGCATTATCTCCATAACCATTTACATTTCTTTCCAGAAAATCTGGCGACTTTCGTGAGGAGCAGGGTGAAAGATTTCACAAAGAAACAAATACAAGGGAAGAGAGATACCATGGACCTTGGGATGCCCACATGATGGCAGATTACTGTTGCACCATTAAACGTGACTGTCCGGGCATATCAAATTCCAGGAAGTTCTCGAAAAGAATTTTAGTGTGTGTTGACTACAGATTAAAACTAATGCTAGTGATAAAGCTTGAACACATGTTTGTTGTTTTATTTTTTTTTTTTTTTTATTAAAGTTAGTTGCAAATTCTTTACATGATGTTGCAGTCAACCCCAGCATTTTATGGCTGATCGTGATTCCTGGACAAGTTTACGTTCAGTAGTTTGCCATTGCTTTCTGAACAACCGGCACCCATACCATTGTATAAAAACCAACGTAAGGCGGTCTGCTGCCAAATTGCCCATAGTTGTGTTTCGAACGCTGGTATGTGAGACTACGAACTGCATCCGTAGCGTCTTCGCCGCGGAGCCGGTGTATTATACGAAGGTTTTTAATACACACTAATTACATATAATATGAATGCAGATTACAATCAAAATGCCACTGATGGCACCTAACTCTATTCTTGTACATAACAATTACTCTACTGAGAAAGCCAGTCATACTATAAATCACAACATCTTGATAGCAACATCCTGTTGAGTTTTACATCAAATGATGTGAACATTCATTCATTCGGCAGAAGTGGAAGATGATGATGATGATGATGATGATGATGATGATGATGATGATGATGATGATGATGATGATGATGATGATGATGATTCATTCATTCAGAAGCATGTCATTTGCAGAACCTCGCTCCCATAACAACCTTCCGGAAAACCTCTCGATCATAAGCAAGATGTCCCGCGTCCGATACACCCATCTGGAGATCATCCGCAACATCCTGCACCCATCTTCTCTTTGGCCTTTCTCTTCCTCTCTTCCCAGGCATATACCCTCCATTATTGTTCTCGGGGACAGACATAGCTATTCTATTCCTATATTCCTATTTAAGCTTTGAAGGTTCGTTCAAAACTCACCCCACAGCAGAGAATCGTCAATCCACATTCAAGATCCTCTTTTTTATCTTTTGGATCTTCAAAGGGCCTCTCAACTGCGGTCTGAAAAAACAGTGGCCACGCTCGGCCGTGCATGAGGCATGTTCGCCCATCTGCTTGGTAATGGCTCAGAGGGATGAGTTCAAACCCTGTGCTGAAAATTAGTCATGAGCATCTTTTCGGTCTCAGTTGTTCTCAAAGCCAAAGAGGAGCGAACATGGCGTGATTTGGGCTCTTATAGGCACGCCAATACAACATCCCAGCCTCCTATGCATTTTTTACCTGGGTATCATGGGATATGCTACTCTATACTCTTGTAGAGCCGCCGCAGGCGGCTTCATTTGGTAATATAATATATCTCATAATAAAATTAGCAAAATATATAAACAGAGCCGCCAAAATAAACAGCCTAGAGCAGCCAGGAGGTCTCCGCACGTGTGAAGATCTCCTATTCTTCTAAACATAATATTTACATTTAAATTGTATCACAACGTCTCGTGTTTCATACGTTATATCAAGCAAGTTCGAGTACCGTCGGCGGGCTGGATAAAATGACGTCGCGGGCCGTAGTTTGGTGACCCTTGGTCTAGATAGAGCATTCTTATGAGTTGTATTATATGTGATGGAAAGCCCATATTCCTCATGATTTCCAAAAGTTTCTGATGTTGTACTCAGTCAAATGCCTTTGAATAATCCACAAAACATGAGAATAGGTTTACATTAAATTCTCTGCACTTCTCTATTATTAAAAGCATTTTGAGAATGTGATCTCTTGTTCCTCTTCCATGTCTAAATCCAGCTTGAACCACGTTAATTTATTCTTCCATTTTCTTACGAAGTCTTCCCATCATGATTTTTAGTAGAATTTTACTTGCATGACTGATCAGGGCAACAGTTGTATAGTTGGTGCATAATTTCAGGTTGCTCTTTATTGGTATTGGAATGAAGATAGTTCTCTTCCAATCTTTTTGGCCATATACCATATTTCCATATATTCTTACATAATGCATGATATATTTGTATTCTTTCTTCTCTTCCCGCTTTAATTAGTTCAGCTGGTATCGCAACACATCCAGGTGAATGTGAACAGATGAAGTATATTTTGGCTGAAATGGTTGAATGTGCGTCGAAGTACACACTTCACTTTTAGCAGGTTTTGTCTTCATTTGCAGACCATAGGTTTTAATCCTAACATAGCCACTTTAAGGTTAATTTGTTATATAAAGCCTAGCCTATATAAAGCCTAAGTCCTATAATCTCCATGTCTTCAAATTCTATGAGTGAATCTGTGCATTTATTTCTAAAATTAATTTAGTGGCCTCAAGGGTTTCCCAACCACTGATATTTATGAACATTAAGTATAGTCAACCTACAATTGTATGCTATCTGTTGGGGTAGCACCCTTGCACCCCCGACAACTCAATAGGTGTTCAGATCCTCCCTCCGACGGCTAATAGTACCAGTTCTGTGTTCGTTCTCCAGATGTGCCCTTTCATGTCTCGTCGTGCTTTTTCTTACTCCTGAGCCTCTCATTCTGGACAACGATGTGAATTTACTGGTGTCAAAGTCATCCGCTCTCGACTTCTCCCTAAGGACATTAATAACATCGACACTATCCATGGGATGGCCATTTCAGGGAATGCAGTGCAGCAAATTTATTAGCGCGTTCATTTCCCTCAACTCCCGAATGTCCCGGAACGAAAATGAAGGTGATTTTGCAGACCACAGACCACCGCAACGATTCAGTCCATTGTCTACGTACAGAACCAACGTCGACCTTACAGATCCTCTTCATTTGAATCACTTAGTACACAAATGTTGGTAGAATTCCGTGATTCCAGCCACACGAAAACCAGTGATACCGCCATCATCTCCATGGTCATGCTGCTTGTGGTCATAGAGTGGGTACCACTGGCTTCTTGAATGGTTCGGTCCACTGAACGTGCCGGGGATGTCCACGCAATTCTCTGCTGCTTTATAACAGATCCATCTGTATAGATAAGCGTATCGGAATCATCTGAATATTCACTGATGAGCGCTTTGACCTCTGCATTGACAGCGACTGGATTCTACTCTCTGCACCTCCTGAAAAGCGGGACAATGCAGGAGAATAAGCTTGAGACACAGGCACTCAATTCTTGCCTGGGTTGATACTTGTAAGATTGCAGACCTGACTGACAACATCTTCCGCCCTACACATACATCCCCTCTTTAACCTGTCACCGTTTTCTATGTATAAGGCTTGGTGCAGATGTTCTGGTGCTGCTCATGTGCACTTATTTTTAAGTATGCACGAGCTCTCCAAATCGTAATCCTGTGGTTTATGTCGGAAAGTCAAGGAGGTATCTCATTGCTGCACAGCACGTGTCTCCCGTACATCCCAAAATGATGCGCATGGTTTCATGTTTACCTTTTCAAGTCTTCCAATCAGTGTTGAGTTGACAGTAAGAATGGCCAGGGCATATTCGATGCGTAAAAGTACTACTCCTTGGAACAGAAGTATTAACAGTCTTTGTTTGATATTGGCGGTTGCCATAACTCTCATTTCTGACAGAGTTTTTCGAGATTTTGTTATAACATTATCGGCATGTTCTCTCAAGGACAGACTACGATCAAATTTCACGTTCAAATATATCATCGGCTTGGTTCTGATCATAATGTTCCCGTCCATTCTTACTGCTACTAGGTCTGTTTTAACAATATTATTGTTTAAGGAGAACCATGTAACTGTTGTATTTTTGGGGTTGACAAGGCTCTGTAATCAACATACCAGGAGGAAATTCGATCAAGTTCGTCCTGCATGGCCCTGATAATCACAATGTCTATCGCTACCCTGTCGATACGCCAGAATGCCATAAGCAAATGAGTAATTTTATAGTCGTCGCTCGTCCCAACCCCCTAACACAACTGGCAGTGTCATTGTGGTTCTTCGTCTTGCAGGCTTGTCCTTCTTGTGAGTCTGGTCTATGCTACAGGGTCTTTCCTATATCCGCATCCAATTTTTCGAACGTGAGATCTGTGCTTTGAAAGTCTGGAATCGTTAATGTTCTTATGAAGGCACCATGATGCTCGTTCGGATCACGCCTTTCACGCATAATTCGTCTCTTCTTCGTCTTAGGCGTTTGGCGATTGATTTGAATAATGTCCGCCGTGCAATGAACACCATTATTCAGGTTTCTCAGCTTACAGTGTGACATATTTGTCTTTCTGGATTTTTTTGCCAAGCTTTGACAGCCTGCCCCTTTCCCTGCCACGCCTTCTGGACCGTTTCCCTCCACCATGGTGGTTACAGCTATCTTTCTTGTCTCCTTCGGGAGGAGTTTAATTTTCTTCGTCTAATTCTTGCTTATGGCGTCCTGCCTCGTGTTGTCATTTATGATGACATTTATCTTATTTTCTTGACTTCTAGCCCCGCGTTTTTCTCTATCAAGCTGACACAAGGGTAGTGATAACTGTCTTAATATCGCAGTATGCACCATCCGCAAAAGTGTGCAATGGTGGGCGACACCAGAGTCAAGTCAATGACACTGCCAGAATCGTCTGATCGGGTGGCCATTCTAGTGGCATTCCCGTCATTAGGAAAAACTAGGGCGGCAGATACCAGAGCGTCTTCCAGATCTTCCTCCTGTCGATTGATGATGTTGTTACCCCTGAGGCTGCCTTTAAAGTCCTAACAGTAAATACATTTCTCTTTCTCCGCCGCAAACACACTTCGTCACTGCCGCACATCGACTTTCCCGTTAAGAGCATAAACATTCACAATTACCAGCTGCACCGAAGTCATCACTCTGATTGCCTGCACTTACAAGGCATTACACTCTGGCATATCGACCTCAGACGCCAGTATATTATAGCGGACAAGAAGGACCTGCCCGAGGTATCGCCTGTTGTAGAAGCACTGAAAACCCGCGGCATTTATTGTCCTGTCGCGGAGATGCGTTTCTTGTAGAATCAAAATGTCGTTCTCATGAAGGAGCTTCTCAAGAATGGCTTCTTTTTGTTGTTGTTGCGTATCCCTTACGGGACGTTGCAGTCAACACCAGCATTTTCAGCTGCTGTTGATGTACTAGGCAAGTGTTATGTTCAGTAGTTTGCCATTGCTTTCTGAACGACCGGCCCCTATACCTTTTTCGAAAAAACCAGCACCGCCGTGTTTCGAACCCGGGTATACGGGCTCACAAACCGCGTTCGCGGCGTTGATTAAATGAGGCACAATTTCAGTAAAGTACTCGAACTTATCTAATACTCAGCCTGTCACATTTTAAACGTATTCTGTGGGCGCCAACCCTTTTCAATTTTCTGGGCTTGGTTTTTCCTTGTCCGTTGTCTTGTCGTTATGTTAGGCTTAATCATCACCGACAAGTGCCGATGATACGTCGAAGCTCACGTGCACGAACTTCGTTGCACGATCCGAACGCCATTTTACCTAGACACTCACACTTGACACATAAACAAGTGGGAAATGCACGTTTAATCCCAACGGACGAAAAACGTGTCCCGCCATCTTGTTCCAAGGGAGCTCACTCTCATGCAACCTACCATTGGCAGTCATCCACGGTTCCTGTGCGATTCTTACTGCTGACAAAGTAGGAATTATGTATTGTCCACCTACCTAAACGGATGGGCGTGTAATTATGCAAGTCTCTTATTTTTAGACCAATTGATGCTTGTCTTATATTCTTAGACCAAATGATGTTAGTCTCATATTATTAGACCAAATGATGCTAGTCTCACATTCTTAGACCAAATGATGCTAGTCTCACATACTTAGACCAAATGATGCTAGTCTCACATACTTAGACCAAATGATGCTAGTTTCTCTTACTTAGACCAATGATGCTAGTCTCATATTCTTAGACCACTCGATACTCGACGGGTGATTAGTAAATATTACGCCGGTCACCTTTACTTCCCCGAACAGTTCCCGATATTCATTTTAGACTGGGTCGACCCATAGACGCAGTCCAATTAAATATAATGTCCGCATCGAAGGTGATTTGAACACATTACCTAAGGGCCCATAGACACACGTTAGAGCACTGAACCACCGCGACATCCGCAATGCACCACTACCATAATTTTAGCCCACTTGGCTTTCACCGTTTTGCAATTTCGTCCACTTCCAATTATAGCCACATCCAACTTTTGTTTAAGTGCTTTTCTCTTTCGTGCGATTTCATCAAACCCGCCATGATAATAATCGACGCTCTGAGTATCACGACGACAACTACTTTCATTCACTTTATTTAGTTTTCTCTTATTTATATTTATTTGTTTCACACGAATTCTCAAGTGTTGCACAGTCAGTTATATAAGAATGTATACAAAATTCAAGATTGGTGACTCAGCCATGTGCACATGTGGTTTGGCGTCGCAGACAGCAGAGCACATACTCCAGGATTGCCCAAACTACAACATATCCAGGCGAACCTTCTGGCCTAGAGAGACAAAGTGGAAGATAAACTCTATGGACCGCTGAATGAACTAACAAAGACTGTTGGATTCATACGAGAGACAACATTGCAGTTATAAGCATATTTCAGGCGAACGAAAGAAGAAGAAGAAGAAGAAGAAGTTATTTAAGCTTCTTTTCCGGTCAATATAAATTTGCAACTTTGACATTCGTCGATTCGTTTCAGGTAAACGCATGCCCTGTTTGGGAGCCGCGATAGGGTAATAGCTCGATGCTCGTCTGCCGGCTCGATTGTCATGGGTTTAATCCGCATAGAGGCCGATTCAGATCTTAACAATTGACATGGGCTGCCAAGTCATCATCATTATCATCATAATCATCATCATCATCATCATCATCATCATCATCATCATCATCATCATCATCATCATCATCATCATCATCATCAAGTGCCCTGCCAGCTGGCGTAGGCGTTCATGGCTCTCCACAGATCTCGGTATTTGGTGTTCTGAATCAACTCTGCTGGTAATATTCCTCCATGCCACCGTCTCAATCCATCCAGCATCATTTCTCTTGGTCTGCCTCTGCCTCTCTCCCCCTCGATTTTTCTAGTTGTCACGATGTTCCCAAATGCATCTCTTCTCTTCTCATTACATGACAAAAGAAAGCTGTTTGTCTCTTTCTTATTGTCGTATGTAATGTTCTAGTTTCATTAGCCTCTTTCAGGCAATCGTTATTAGTTACTCTGGCAGTCCAAGGAATTCGCAACATTCGTTTCAGGAACCACATCTCTGTTGCTTCTAATTTCGTCTTAATTTGTTCATTTACATTCCAAGATTCCCTGCCATACAGCAAAACTGTTTCTTTATTAGCATTTCAGCACTCTCTTTCTTACATTTAATGATAATGCCTTATTGCATAAGATACTCTAAATTTTTTCTGAAATGCGGCTTTTGTTTGCCCTATTATGCTCGTAATCTCTGTTGTACATCTTCCATCTGATGTTATAAATGCCCCTAGGTATTTCAAACTATCCACTAACTATTCATTAACTATCCACTGCCAGGTGGACTTAGCCTGAAATGGGTATCATGAAAATGTCTTGGAAAGAAAAGGTGGACTGGTGATACTGGCCATATCATCCAAAGAGAACAGACTAGTCTGTAAATATATGGGTCTATGCCCAGTGTGACGTGAAGCGTGTTATAGGGTACTTTACTTACATGTCCTGGTTGCCAACAGGACCATAGTGCGAGGGCATTCTTTAAGAATTAAGGAAAATAACCGAACTTTGTTTGCATCAACTATTCTTTTCAAACTGTTTCCCAAGGCAGAAGAAAAGCAGCGTGGAAGATAACGCCCGTAATACGAGTTGCATGTCTTTGCAGGACGTTGCGATCAACTCCAGGTTGATTTTCTAGGCAATGTTCCGTTCAGTAGTTTCTGAACGAGAAGTCAACGTTAAAGTCCAACCTAATGCCGGTGTAGAGAATGAACACCTTATCTCATCAACAGCGCACCGGAAGTTTAAGAGCTAGGGTTTTAACCTGTCAGCCACGTCGACTTCTACATAATAGTGGGAGACTTAAAATACATGGCTGGGAGAATTAAAGATAGAGATAAATAACAGGGAGAGGACAAGGAACAGCTGCAGGAGATGACAAAGGAATTATTTGGCCTAAGTTGAATGAGGGCCTACACACCAATGGGGATACAGGAACACAGAAGAAGAGCATCGTTAACATGAGGCAGTTTGTGTGTAGGGAGGGGATCTATCATTAGACCCAAAGACCAGAAGACAGAAAGACAGGAGGGGATCTATCAGTAGGCCCTTAGACCAGAAGATAGAAAAGATGGGATCTATCATTAGGCCCAAAGACCAGAAGATAGAAAGGATGAGATCTATCATTAGGCTCATAGACCAGAAGATAGAAAGGGGGGGGGGGATCTATCAGTAGGCCCTTAGACCAGAAGATAGAAAAGATGGGATCTATCATTAGGCCCAAAGATCAGAAGATAGAAAGGAGGGGATCTATCATTAAGCCCTTAGACCAGAAGATAGAAAGGAGGGGATCTATCATTAGGCCCATAGACCAGAAGATAGAAAGGATTAGATCTATCATTAAGCCCATGGACCAGAACATAGACAGGAGACAATCAAACATTAGGCCCGTAGACTAGAAACTATAAATGAGGTGATCTATCATTGGGCTCATAGACCAGAAGATATAAAAGAGGTGATCTATCATTGCGTCGATATCAGCCACTCTCAGATCAGCTGAATTATCTCCGTGCGATTCGTCCCCCTAATAACATCACTATAGATACCAAAAACATGTTTGTATTTCGTTTACAATGCTATAATTATACACATATACATATATTATGATTATGCTTTGGGGTTTGAGGCTACACTCGTACCTCTATAGAATGGGGATTCTCCATTGTGCTTCTCTTTTCTGTGCTGCTTTTCTGGCACTATTACTGACAGTGTGGTATGACGTCGAGATTGTCACGGGATACGTTTTGGGCAGTTGCTAGCAAGTCTTCCACAAGGAGGAGGGTCGAAGTGCATAATCTTCGTACTAAAGATCTTGGTGACGCGTCTTGTTGGAAAGATTTGTGTTGAGAGAAAGGTAAGATTATAATATAGTATCCTGTTTCATGTTCCCACTCGGAAGTAGTGCGTATGGGATTATTGGTGCTGTTTTCTCTATTCTACCTTTCAAAATCAACTGTCCACCAGTGGATATGGTGAGAAATCTCTAGGGACAGTTACTGTAATTCTATTCTGGTAGTTTTAGAAGATTTCAAAGGTGCATGTCGCCTCTTAGAGATAATTAATTACAGGAACACCTTAGCATTATATCTCTGCAGGTTACTAGGAATCGTTGGACTCCTTTCTCGGAGAGTTTATTGAACTTTATCTTTTCATCATCATGTGACATGCCGTACTCTGTAGTATTATGTCTAATTAAATCATTTAGATATTTAGAGTGATACTATCCCTACTTGTAGAAGGGCAAATTGATGGAAGAGAATAAAGGAGTATCACCATTATAATGTTAGGTCGGATTCTTCTGAAATATGATTCCTCCTAGGGAATGTTTCATAGATAAATCTCTTTCTGGTCATGATGGATATGATGGGTTGCGGCAGATCCTGTGCGGTCTATTCACGGAGAGCTGAAGGAGGGAACAGAGCGAGGAGAGTGTTGACTGTTGAAATGTAAACCGTGGGACATAGCATGGATTACTCACTTGGTGATTGTTTTGTCTCTTTTTCAGATTCCCCCTTTTTATTGTGGCTTATCGTGCATTATCGGACCTTATCGTGCCGTATCTTGCGCCATCTGGGATTGTCTCGGAGGCGTTTGTGATTTACACCTCCGGAATGAGCGACAACTCTGATTAACCTTATGAGTGCTGTGTGGCTGAGATTACACACCCGATACTCACACATTGAAGTAGCCAGTCCATCAATGTTCACTGAAATGTGTAGCGTGCCCAGAGACAAAGTAGTCGTCTGAAACTTGATCATCGTTAGTAAAGGAGTGACACTCATTGCCGGGTGGTGACATTTTGCTTGTTTTCCAAGTTGTTTACAACAGCCACAATATACACTCGAACTTTCATAGTGAACTCCTTGGGATGATCTTTATAACCTACTCACCACCCATAAGCATCTGAATGATCGCGGCAAGAACTGTCTAGAAGGATATTACTCACAATACTCATCAAAGCGACGTTCTTTTCTGAATTAAATCGTTTATTAAACTTTTAATTCAGTCTGTAGTATTTCGCAGACTTAGTGGGAATGTAGCCGGTCTCCCTGGCGAGGGTTTTAAGGACGTTGTACGTAATCCAGTAGACTCATGTACGATTAACAGCTGCGCGAGGTTCGGCAGCGGTTACTTACGGAGTTATGCGCGCCGGTCGTTCAGAATGCAATTGCAAACTACTGAACGTAAAATTTGCCAAGACATCAACAGCAGCTGAAAAATGCTGGTGTTGACTGCAATGTCCTGTAAAATGATATGCGGAAAAGAAATGGGAATGTGTCTTACTATCAATTTGTCCATAGTTCTGGATCTCAGCTACATGTTGTTGGTTTTAATATCCTGTCTATCACACTCTTTCATTTTCAATGATTAATATTCCTCTAGTTGTGGTCATTGTCTGACTGTGTATATTGAAAGAGTGGAAGATAACTAAGAGTCTAGTACCCAAGAACTGGGGTTGTAACAGAGATCCTATCTCCTCAATTCCCGTTACGATCATTAGGCCCATAGACCAGAAGATAGAAAGACAGGAGGGGATCTATAATTAGGCCCATAGTCCAGAAGATAGAAAAGATAAATGATTAACTGGAGGACAGCATGACCAAATAGATAATGGCGCTCGCTCTTAAACTTTCGGCGTTCGGGTTTAACCGCTATACCGGTCAATTGGACTAAAATGTTAACTTCTCGTCCTTGACTTATGCACATACATTGCAAGTTTCTGTGAAGTAGGAGTGGGTTCTCCTGATGGGGACACTGGTAACAGAGAAAGCTGGGGCCCACACACAATAAATCAGTCCGGCGTGCACTACGCTGGAGTTGAAAGAGAGCGATCTTAAGAAATTAATTCACTTAACACACAACACACAGGTGTGCTTGATCTGAACACAATCCTTTCTTGTTCTGTCAAAGCTGGAACAATTATCTTTTAATGACACACCTCTTGCTTCTGCGTAGCTCTTTTTATCAAATACACATTGCCGATCTAGAAATTTAAATTATTTTGAATGACGAACACAAGAACAATAGATTGCAAGATTTATTGCCTGGCATAGTTCGCTGCATATCGTCAGGTACATAATGCCGAAATCACAAAATGTAAAATAAAGTGACGATAAATTCTACAAACTGAAATATACACATATTCGCAGAGTAATTTCAATTGTACACCACTGTAATTTTAAGGTGACTACGAGGGTAAGTTATAAGTAAGTCACAAATGACTGTAGAAAAATAACAACTAAAGATGATAACAACTTGAAACCAGTTTATTTTTATAAATACATTGTCCCTTAATTTCTCAACATAATTTACACCAACATTGATGCACTTACTCCATCGTTTTATCAGTCCTCCCAAACCGGCTGCATAGAACTGCGTGCTTTGTTTTCATTTACCTGCCATTCCACAGAACGTTTTATACCCAGCTATGCACCGCTTTACGGGACAAATATGTGTTAGCATACACAGGAAACCCATCTTGGCGGGAGACATTTTGCGAATGACGCCGAGGTTGAATGTGAAGTGAAAACGTGGTTTAGAATACAGAGCACGCAGTTTTATGCAGCCGGTTTGGGAGAACTGATAAAACGATGGGATAAGTGCATCAATGTTGGTGGAAATTATGTTGAGAAATAAAGGGACAATGTATGTATAAAAATAAGCTGGTTCCAAGTTTTTATCATCCCTAGTTATTTTACTACAGCCATTTGTGACTTACTTATTAACTTACCCTCATATATATATATATATATATATATATATATATATATATATATATATATATATATATATATATATATATATATATATATAGCGAGAGAGAGAGAGAGAGAGAGAGAGAGAGAGAGAGAGAGAGAGAGAGAGGAGAGAGAGAGAGAGAGAGAGAGAGAGAGAGAGAGAGAGAGAGAGATTTGTATGAGAAGCATAAAACATTAGCAAAACAGACAATATTGATTCAGACTCACAGGCAGCGGAACTTACCATCTGCTCTAAACCCAGGTTTGAAGTAATGAGGACACTGTGCCCTGGCAGTTGTCCCGGTTCTGGTAAAGTCCCAACATAACCAATCATCAAACACAGGCGGACAATAATCATAACCTGAAACGTACACACAAAAAACAATGATAGAATGTGCTGTTACAGCAAGAGTTAAAGTAACTTCATGCATGTCATATGTGGTTTTTGACTGATATTTTCAGTCTCATCTCATCTAATCTTGTTCCTCTTGTACCTTGCTGTGTCGAGGTGAAGCATAAACAGCAGGAGAGTGCCCGTTTATGGGCTTCATGTATCGAGATTTCCAAGGACTCTGCTATTCCCTCTGTCCACGGCGTGGCCGATCTCTTCTTCTGTTTTCAGTTAACGGATAATAGACGACGGGCAATATGCTCAGTAATAAACTGATCAAATTGTAAGGGGAATACAAAGATAAACATCATCATTATCATCATAATCATCATCTTTCATCGTTGCCACCAAGCGTCGTGGGGAAGAATAGATTGTACAATGTCTTTGATATGATAAATCCATTTTCTTCTCGTGCGTTCTCTTGCACTCGTATCAGTTGTACTTTAATGTAAGGCCAGTGCTTGTAGTTGATGGTGTAGCATTTTAACGAGATGACCAAACCATTTGATTTTTTATCTTTCAATATATGTTGTACAAGATTTTGATCCCATTGTCAGGTAATATCATGTCTTATTCGGTTTCGGATTTGCTCTTTCTCTCTGACATCTGATTACATTATACCGATAAATAGCGCATCTCGGAAACAGTTAAATAAGTTATATATCTTGGAAGTATGATCACGGAAGATGGCAGAATATACAAAAACAAAGATAACAGTAAATGACGTAAATTTTAACCTGGATCAAAAAACACGGAAAAAATAGTTAGTTAGTCGACAGATCATCCTCATTGCGCATCGAACCACTCAGTCCATAAGTGCTCGGATCCCCTCCTCAGCTAATCCCGCAGTGTTTAGCTGCTAACGACACCAGTTCTGTGCTGGTTTATCAGTCTTCTTTAGCGTAGTGTTCTTGTTTGGCCACACCTCTTTTAACTTGCTGTTCTCGCAGTCTGACCACGGTTGTAGATTTGGGGCATCACTTGGTTCTCGCAAAAGTCTTACTTCTCGTAGTGCATTCAGAATGTCAGCCTGGTCTATGGCGAATCCGCCCTCCACATTAACCATACCTGCGAGCTTGTCAACCCACTCATTTCCTTGTACTCCCGCATGCCCTGGCACGAAGATGAAACTAATCTTTGTCACCGAGACCGCTTCAGAGACAGCAACCACTCTCTTCGGATCCTACCCCGTCTCTATCCTCTTGAGCATGCTCATTGAGTCGCTAAGGACACATGCCCTAGTGAATGTCTGTGTCTCGAGCCAATGTTATTCCTTTACTTACTGCCATGACTTCCATAGTCAGGCTACTTGTGGTCTCAACAATAGCACCAGAGTCCTCCTTCACAATTCTCCTCCGGCCGGAGACGTAAAGGCCAATGAGCTTCTCACATGTCGTACGACCGACCGTCTGTGTAAATGACAGCATCGCCGTCTAACGAATTCTCTAAAATCAACGCATGTACTTCCGCCTCAACAGCAGCCGGATTTTCTTGTCTGCATGTTCTGTCTAGTTGGATGCAAACTGAAAAAGACGTACAGAAATCTGTTGGCACTTGTACCCACTCCTCGCCAGGTTCTACGTCCTGCAATGAACACACCTGTTGAAGAATGTCTTCCGCTTGACCTATCTACGACCTTCCTCTTTTTAACCTGCTGCCCTTCACCTTCCTAATTTCACTATGCAGTGGATGTTGTGTGTTTGCGTTGACTCTGAGGTAGGCACGTGTTCTGCAAATTTCTAGTCTGTCGTCAATGGTTGGAAAATCAAGAAAGTATTGCATCGATCGCCCTGCATGCTGTATCTCTTGTACATCAAAGAATAATGCGCATAGCTTCGTTTTGTATTCTTTCCATCCTTTCTATCTGCTTACGGCTGAGAGTCAGGATCGCCATCGTATACTCAAAAACAGACATTCCCAGCTCCTCTAATAGGAGGCATAGATGGCGCTGCTCACAGTATGCTGCCGCCATCACCCGCATCGCATCCAAACGCCGCTTGGCCCTTGTTATAACCTGGTCTATGTGCTCATTATAAGCAAGGCTTCGATCAAAACACCTGCGTTCTTTCCACAGTCTCTGCAAACAGATTAACAGTTGGTGTTGGCGTGTTGACAATATGATTATTTGAAGACAGCCATGTCACTGTTGCCTTTCTTGGGTTGACCATTGCCCCAGCTTCAGCACACCAAGTACGTATGTGACTGAGTTCGGTTTGCAGCTCAACAGCAACCTGATCTCTATCCTTACCCTGACGATACACTAAAACATCGTCGGCATATGACAATGTCCTCCCCGGTCCAGTGATCTGCTCGATGGTGATTCTCAGTGTAGATGGTAAACAAATATAACATTTTAACTACATTCTACATTTAGTAAGTAAATGGCACTGCTCGCAACAGGAGGACTGAAATGGTTTAAAAATGTGACTAACGCTGAGTTTTGGAACAGTTCTAGACATGTTCCAGCGACTCGTGATGTATGGAAAAGATGCAGGCGCCGGATAAGACACGCATTGAGAAAAGCAGATACTTGTTTAACCATAAGGTCCTTCTTCTACAACCTGCAGGACACATTCAATAAAGGGAGATCTAACAACACACGGACAAGCGAATTAAATATATAGATGAATAATATAGCGAGGACATGATGGAGGCTGCAGGACATGGCTAGAGGTAGGACGGCTTGGCAGTTTGTTATGGCAATGAATGGCAGCAGCACAAAAATTTTACGCTAGTTCTTTCACAGGTTGTTGTTGTTTTTGTTGTTGTTGTTGTGGTTGCTGTTGTTGTTGGTGTTGTTGCTGAGGGTTAATACTCCAATGGCAATGAAGTGCAGCAGAAGAAGATTTATACTCTAGTACTTTAACAGGTTGTTGTTGTTGCTATTGTTGTTGCTTTTTGTTGTTGTTGAGGGTTTATACTCCAAAGGCAATGAAGAGCAGCAGCAGAAGAATTATACTCTAGTACTTTCACAGATTGTTGTTGTTGATCCAGCGGTGTCTGAGCGTCCCCATACGGCTCAATGCCATATAGTGATACATATAAGTGAACATAAGCTGTTGTGTTGTTCCATGTAATTTTGGCTTTATTTTAAGAAGTAATGATTTCCCGATATCTGTAAGAATTGGACACTCATAGGTGATGTTTGACATTTTCGTAAGTGTGTATGTGTGTGTGTGTGTGTGTATATATATATATATATATATATATATATATATATATATATATATATATATATATATATATATATATATATATATATATGCTTACGAAAGTGTCAAACATCACCTATGAGTGTCATATATATATATATATATATATATATATATATATATATATATATATATATATATATTATATATATATATATATATATACACAGTACACACTTTGGAGTGAGCTGTGGTTGGTGTCTGTTCAATTGCGTAAGTGATATGTGTTGTGTTAGAAGTATGACAATCGTATACTGGTCCTTCCTCGTCAGATGACCCTTTTAAAGTTCTAGACAGGGAATATATTTGTTTATATGGCATCTGAGAGTTGATCGTGATGTCTTTGACCGTTCTACCTTGACCAGTTGAGATGTGGGCGACACCACAGCAGTAAGAGTATAATGTCCCTCGAAACCCCGGGAAGCCAAACCCGTAAAAAATCTCCCGCTGAAGTCGGATGTGCTGGCCTAAGGTGCAAATAAATCAGGTACAACGCATAAACGTCCGAGTGAAATGTGCTCGGAACAGCTCTGACTAACTAGTCTTCCAAATGACCTTCGCGTCCGGGACAGCTCTGACTAGCTAGTTTTCCGAATGTCCGCCGTACCCGGAATAGCTCTAACTATTTTGTTTTCCGGGTACAGCGACTAGCACATGTTCGAATCGAAAGCTCGCTGAGTGGATACGTCTGCAGTCCGACCGTTCCTGGTTTGTGCGGAGAGCGGCACGTAGCGAACGAAAGGCACAATACACTGACGTGAGGAATTAAAGCAGCCATGAGCAGGACATTGTGATTCCCTCGGTGAGCCCAGCACCAGAGCGCTATGTGTCCGCTCTGTAACTATGGAAGCCACCCTGGATAGCGGATAATGCCCATGGACTATTCCTGCCTTCCCTTGAGGGTTGATCGTGAAGTATTCGACCGTTCTAACTTGACCAACTGGGATGTGGATGGCGCCACGAAAGTGAGAGTCCCCCAGGAATGCTAACCTGGTCAAAAAACGCACGCAAATGTCGGATGTGTTGGCCTAAGGGTCTAGGCCCAAGGGTACATAACTATACACCGCAACTACATCTGAAAAAAAACACTCTGGATGAACGCAAAAGAGGAAGAAGAAGAAGAAGAAGAAGAAGAAGAAGAAGAAGAAGAAGAAGAAGAAGAAGAAGAAGAAGAAGAAGAAGAAGAAGAAGAAGAAGAAGAAGAAGAAGAAAAAGAAGAAGAAGAAGAAGAAGAAGAGGAAGAAGAAGAATAAGAAGAAGAGAAGAAGAAGAAGAAGAGAAGAAGAAGAAGAAGAAGAAGAAGATGATGATGATTTTCTTGAAAGGTCTTGCTTATTAGTTTTTCTGTCTGTCCATGGTATTCTATGAATTTTCCCTCAGTTACCACATTTCCACAGTTAGATGATTCTCAACTCGTCTGCTTATTCTCCGCCATTCACATCTATATAAGAATACAGTTTCTATGTAGCACTTCAACATTTTTTCTCATTGCAGCTGACATCTTTTCATTGGTCAATATGTTTTCCATATTGTAAAATGCTTCCTTTGCTATAAGGAATTTTTGGTTAGATATCTTCAAGAGACCCCCTCAGATGTTATGATTGTTTTAGATAGTTGTGCCAGTTAACTCATTTAAGAGTATGTCAATTTACTCCTATATTACGAGGGGAAGTCAATAAGTAAGTGTCACAAATAGCTGTAGAAAAATAACTAAATATGATAACAACTTGAAACCAGTTTATTTCTATACATACATAGTCCCTTTATTTCTCAACATAATTTCCACCAACATTGATGCACGTATCCCGTCGTTTTATCAGTCCTCCCAAACCAGCCGCATAGAACTGCGTGCTCTGTTTTCTAAACCACGTTTTAGCTTCACATTCAACTTCGGCGTCATTCACGTCCTTGAGGAAATTTTCTGCCCAGCTATGTACCGCTTTACGGGACAAACATTTGTCAGCATAAACAGGAAGCATTTACTTATGAATGTCCTTTGCAGGCAGTCCTTTTCCCCACAAAAAAAAATAAAAAACGCACAACAGCACGTTGCTCTTTGGTTGGATACTCCGTAAGTACAGTTGCCATTTTGTTTATGCGCTGCGCATGCGCATGAGACACATAGCGCCACCCGACGAACGGGAATATAAAGTTCGATGTTGCTGTCACCTAATGACACCTGTAGAAAACACTAACTACATTTACCTTTAAAAAAAAAAAAACATTAAAAAGAAGGTAAATGTAGTTTATGTAATTTAGTAGTAAATGTAATAAGTGTAGTTTAGTAGTAAATGTAATAAGTAAGTCACACAGTTCTGTGGAATGATGTAACAGAGTTAGGAATAGGAAGAAGGGGCAACGAGGTGTGCATAGTCAATAGGGAAGTAGGGCACGGTCAAGCACCATAATATGGGGTAGTTAGGGTGGCTCGTCCTATGACGAGCATCGTAGAAACAAGGTCAGTTGTAAACGACCCATCCTTCGAGATGGACGTATGATTGAACTGGGCAACATCTGGCTTGATTCTGAATAAAGTAATATGAAGCCAGATGTTGCCCAGTTCAATCATACGTCCATCTCGAAGGATGGACTTGTTGATAGTTCATCGTCACTTCGCTGTACTGTTACAATGACAGTAAATGTAGTTAAAGTCACTTTTTATTAAGCGACTTTAACTACATTTACCTGTCATCCCACAGAACTGTGCGACTTACTTATTGACTGGCCCTCATCCATTGTGGTATTTCTTTCTTCTTAGAGATGATCACAATCTCTTTTTTTCTTACACTTCAATTATAACCCTAGTTGTCAACTGTATAGTAACCGCACTAAATGTTGCAGATCCTGTTCATCGTATGCATATTATATATTATTGTTTTTTTTTTTTTTATGTCAACCAATGGCAATTTCTCATTTGGCAGCAGAAACCCTTATCTCGCTACCCACATTCTCTCATCTCATCTCATCATGTTCCTCTTGTACCTTGCGGTGTCGAGGTGAAGTATAAACTTCGTGAGAGTGCCCGGTTATGGGCTTCGTATATCGACATTCCCATGGATTCTGCTATTCCCTCCGTCCAACGTTTACGTGGTCGGCCTCTTCCTCTGTTTCCATCTGGTCTGTACATGCTTGTAGTGGCATGATGTTGACTGGTAACCTACTTGCATGGCCAAACCATTTGACTTGCTGCTTTCTAATAAAATCTAGTGCTGCTTTAACCCACACTTTAGTCCTGATTTCTTCATTTCTGATCTTATCTCTTCTTGATACGTTGAGTATTCTTCTCAGGAACCTCATTTCTGTTGTTGTGATTTTTTTTTGTTTTTTGTGTTCTCTTTTTCTGTCATTGTCCAGGTTTGGCATTGGTAGCACAGAGTTGGTAGGAAGATTGTGTTGTAAAGTGCTTTCTTAGTAGTTATTGATACATTTTTGTTCTTTAATATTGGTGCCATTTGTCCAATGAGTTGATTTGCCTTATTGCACCTATTTTCGATCTCGTCTTCTGATCTGCCATTTGATGATATTATACTTCCTAGGTACTTGAAACTCTTTACTTGTTTCAAGGGATGTTCGTTTAGGTGAATTGTTGCTGTTTGTTCTTCTTTAGTTATAGTCATTACCTCTGTTTTGCTTGTGCTAATTTTCATGTTATGTTCCCTACACATTTCGTTTAGACTATTCATGTGGTCTTGTAATTCAGCTTCTGATTTTGCTATTAGTGCTTGGTCGTCCGCAAACAGGAGTTCTCTAATGGTTAGATTTGCAGATGGTTCTTCTTCTGTGTTCTCGTCATGCTATCGTCACTATTCATGTGGTCTTGTAATTCAGCTTCTGATTTTGCTATTAGTGCTTGGTCGTCCGCAAACAGGAGTTCTCTAATGGTTAGATTTGCAGATGGTTCCTTTTTTTCTTTTACCGCTTTCTTTACTTCTGCGTTCCACCAACTTGTCATTTTCTTTATCCGTGTTTTGCGTTTTTTCGTGGTTCCGCATGTTATTTTTGCAGTATTTAAAATGCTTGATTTGAACATCTCCCATTCTTCTTCCACTGTTTTTCTTTCTGTATGTAATTTTACAAAGAGTTCAGTTAGTTCTTTCTCATAATTTTCCATTACTGCCTCGTCTTTAAGGTTTTTTAAGTTTATTGATTCGCATGGCATGTATTTTCCTGCTCTTTGTTTTCTTCTTCTGATGGTTCTTATTGTGGCAACGACTGCTTTATGGTCTGTGTTTATACTGAAATTGGGCACTGCCCTTGCGTCTAATATATTTCTCTTTCTGTTATTTCTTGTTAATATAAAATCAATTTGGCTTTTAGTATCTAGATCGTTCCATTTATACCAGGTGTATACTTGTGAATCTTTATGCTTATAGAATGTGTTTGTTATATAGAAGTCGTGTTGGCTGCAAAGCTCTATCAGTCTACTTCCGTTATCATTCCTTTCATTTTGCTGATCTCCAAATGCTTCCAGATGTTTTTCTATGCCCACTCTGTTATGTCCTTGTCGTGCATTGAAGTCTCCCATAACTATGATGTTGTCCTGCTTATCTATTTTATTTAGTACGTCATGTATGTCTTCGTAGAAGTCCTCGCATTCTTGCTCATTATTGTTTGCATTACATGGTGCGTATATCTGTACATATGTTGTAATTGTTTGTTCTTTTATTCTCACTGTTATGATTCTTTCTGATGCTACCCACATTGTTGTCCCTTTAAGTCATGGGAAGTAAATATGGCCGCTTCGATATTGGTTACATCACCTATCGAGTATCTCACATCACTGTATACTCATTACGCCTCAAGGTGTGTTAAAAGTAATTTACTTTTTACTTGTAACCATCCGTCGCATTACTATGTAAGAGTATCTTTTATTAATGCATTAGTAAAATTCTTGGTGTTGTGAAGATTTGGGAATCTATGTGTGGCTTCAAGACCACTAAAGGCTGAGCTTTGTTTGTCAACTCCGATAGACAAAAGCCCTTTTCATCACCTGAAATTACAAGCTGGTTCTAGTGATTGAAAGACGTATCGTAACTGCTATTTTATTTTGCACATGTTTAATTTAATATAATTCCTTAATAGTATGCTTTAATATGGTCACTATACTGTCGTGTCCGTTGTTTATGTGGTGTTATCGTGTTATCTTTTTGTTAGTTGCCAATGAAGACCTGTCGCCGCAACGTCCTCTGTGTTTTTTATAACTGTATTTTCTAAAGCTAACCCGAACTTCGTGGTTTTCAACTGTTTACTTTATCACTCAGTACACGAATTTCCGGACTATACTAATGTGACGACTCTACGTGGGACTGAATGCCCGTGGTAGACGTAACTGGAGGCCGCGTTACCAGCCTACTTGAAGTGACAATTTGAATACGTGTGCCCGATAAATTACCAGATCGTTTTTTTTTTTTTTTTGCATATCCCTTACAGGACGTTGCAGTCAACATCAGCATTTTTCAGCTGCTGTTGCTGTTCTAGGCAAGTTAACGCTCAGTAGTTTGCCACTGCTTTCTGAGCGACCTACTCACATACCCCGTAAGTTACCAACGCGGCGAGAATCGCTACCGATTCTCACACAGGTTACGTTACTCACAAGAATATACGGGATTACGGAGAAAGACGTTAACTTCTAGGCAAGGGAGACCGGCGATCTAAATTAGAAAGAAGAAATAAAGCATCATAGCAGGCCTACTCTAACCCTTTATATAATAATTAATTACTCGATCTGTTTCGGGAAACCCAAGCGATCTCCGTATTCATAGAGACAACAGTAAAACGCACCAGTCCAATAATCTTTCTGATTTGTAAAAATAACATTTTATTTGGGTTCATTGATCCTTCTTGTTCTGTTGGTTTAGACACAGGCTACAGGGAATGGTTGTTTGAATGGATAATTTGCTTAAAAATCGCAAGGGTGGAAGGGCGGCAAATCTAGATAGCAGGAATAGTGAAATAACGACCGGAAGTAGATGAGGCATCTTGTTAACGCTTACTGAAAGTGCCAATGTGCTTTACAAGTAGAAAAGGCATCTTGTTAACGCTTACTGGATGTTCTAATGTGTGGTTTACACGTATATTATGTATCGTGTTAACGCTTACTTGATGTTCCAATGTGTGATTTACAAGTAGATGAAACGGTTACTGTTAACGCTTACTGGACGTTATAATGTGTGACTTACAAGTAGACGAGGCATCTTGTTAACGCTTACTGGGTGTTCCAATGTGTCGTTTACAATTTCCGGTCTTTGAGTTTTCGCATCCCGTTGACTTTTTAGTCTTTCAGTCCTAGACCTTTGTTCTTTTTGAATAATAACAATCTGGGCCAAGAAAGGTTCATGTAATAACTGATTGAATTGAAGGCAAGATACGTAACAGCCAGGACAGAAATATTTAAACTAACAACGAGATAGTTGGCAAAGGTTATAGCTCTGAAGTAGCAAAGACCATGGCAAGTGTTTTGATACTAACAGGAGGTTATCATCGAAATGTGGTGAGTTGCTTGGTATAGGAAGCTGTGGCTTCCTCGTTGGTTGATTGGTTAATTGGTTAGCAATTTTCCATAAACGTATGAGTGAAACTGTTAAGTAGACATTCAGGTTTTCTGGGCTTTAAAAAGGCTGGAACGAGGCTTTCTTCCGGAGCCGTTAATAAATTACCAGCTTCACGGTGACTGTGTTGAGGAGCTTTCTCACCTAGCTTAGAAACCAGTGGGGCGTGCAAGACCCATAGTGGAACTTCACATCCGTAGAGAGGCACAGCGAGTTAGGGAACGCCATCCAGGGTGGGGATCTATGCAAAGACCGTAACACACAGAGATACTTCAAAGTTGGCCAGTGTGAGACCTGGCCCTGAGACCTCAATACAATAGTTCCCTTTAGTCATATCTCTGGGCTGGTGCGCACTAAGAACAGTATGTCTCCTGGGTTATATATCCTATGGAGTGAACATACGAATCAGTTGGATGAAATACTTAACATAGTTAGTCACGCATGCCGTTCGAATATGGAGCATTCATTATCCCAGGATAATCGCAATCGCAATAATGTCTTTCTATCGATATAACCCCGGTTTTTGATTCTGCAATTACTGCGGATATAAATGCTTCACACACGAACAGTATCTGTAAACATGTGTTTTATGTATTTCCGCCAAAACATGATTCATCTATTTACTTCATGAATATTGAAGAAGGTTGGCTATTAAAGACGATAAGCCAAAGACAACTGGAATATTTTGGTCACTTGAAACGTCACGAAAGTTTGGAGAGAACAATTAATGGAGAGGTATACGCCTAGGAAGAGAGGAAGAGGAAGGCCAAAGAGAAGATGGGTGCAGGATTTGGCGGATGATCTCCAGATGGGTGTATCGGACGCGGGACATCTTGCTTATGATCGAGACGTTTTCCAGAAGATTGTTATGGGAGCGAGGTTCTGCAAAGGACATGCTCTTGAATGAATGAATACATTTACGTCATGTGGTATGTAATCAGCACCATGCGCACGCCGAGACACGGCGAAATATACCATGCAATAACTGTTTTAGTTAACAGATAAACCCACTTCTATTGCATGGCACTTATAGAAGTAGACTAAAGAAGTAGAGACTAGGGGACGCACAAGAAACAAAAATTTTAAACTATAGTTACCCACCGGGATTCGAGTTCAAAACTATCATTTTCAATTGTTATGTTGTCTTGTGCATTCTCTACTCTCTACTTATTTTTCTTTCTACTTCTATAAGCGCGTCTCCCTGGCCTAGGAGTTAGCGACTTTCTCTGTTATCCCGTTCATCGACGAGAGACAACGTGGCTGCGCGAGAATCGGTAGCGGTTCTCGCCGTGCCCGTTAGATACGGGATATTGAGCCGGCCGCTGAGAATGCAATGGCAAACTACTGAGCGTAATCTTGCCAATAGATCAACAACAGCAGTAAAATGCTGGTGTTGACAGCGATGTCATGTAAAAGGCAATATGCGGAAAAAACAATAAGCGCCCTACAATACAAGTGTGTTTAGTTATTAACTATCTTAGTGGCCTCAAAGGGTCGATACATTGTGTAAACTATTGTTTGTGGCTTCTGTGTTTACATTCACTCAGAGAAAACATTGTTTTGAGTGTGACCCTTGTCGCATAACTTGTAGTTGTCGCATAGCTTGTAGTTGTGCCATAGCTTGTAGTTGTTGTCGCATAGCTTGCAGTTGTCGCATAGCTTGTAGGTTTTGTCGCATAGCTTGTAGTTGTTGTCGCATAGCTTGTAGTTTTTGTCACATACTTGTAGTTGTTGTCGCATAGCTTGTAGTTGTTGTCGCATAGCTTGTAGTTGTTGTCGCATAGCTTGTAGGTTTTGTCGCATAGCTTGTAGTTGTTGTCGCATAGCTTGTAGTTGTTGTCGCATAGCTTGTAGTTGTTGTCGCATAACTTGTAGTTGTCGCATAGCTTGTAGTTGTTGTCGCATAGCGTGCAGTTGTTGTCGCATAGCTTGTAGTTGTTGTCGCATAGCTTGTAGTTTTTGTCGCATAGCGTGTAGTTGTTGTCGCATAGCTTGTAGTTTTTGTCGCATAGCTTGTAGTTGTTGTCGCATAGCTTGTAGTTGTTGTCGCATAGCTTGTAGTTTTTTGTCGCATAACTAGTAGTTTTTTGTCGCATAGCTTGCAGTTATTGTCGCATAGCTTGTAGTTGTTGTCGCATAACTTGTAGTTGTTGTCGCATAACTTGTAGTTGTTGTCGCATAGCTTGCAGTTGTTGTCGCATAGCTTTTAGTTGCTGTCGCATAGCTTGTAGTTGTCGCATAGCTTGTAGTTGTCGCATAGCTTGTAGTTGTTGTCGCATAGCTTGTAGTTGTTGTCGCATAGCTTGTAGTTGTTGTCGCATAGCTTGCAGTTGTTGTCGCATAGCTTGTAGTTGTTGTAGCAAAGCTTGTAGGTTTTGAATATTTTGTCGCATAGTTTGTAGTTTTTGTCGCATAACTTGTAGTTTTTGTCGCATAGTTTGTAGTTTTTGTCGCATAGCTTGTAGTTTTTGCAGCAAGATATTTCTTCCTCTCCTTGCTCTGGTGGTGCGGAACATTTTAAACCATAGAAGATAAAAATATTATGAGAAATAAATTACCAGATTAATTAAATGAAAATCTCGTCTTGGTGAGAATTCGAACACACGACCACCGGAACAAAGGCCAGCCATATTGTCACTGCACCACCATGTTTCATTAATTAATGGAAATAGAAAAAAAAAAGAAAAGAAATTAGTAGAGTTATATGAAAACTAGACAATATAAACATAGAAAGCAGTAGTGATAACACTAACATTCTAAACTGACGACGACTCCAATTGACGACATATCTTCCGCTGACGGAACGCATGAACTTCAATTCAGACATCTCTTGTTGATGTAATCTGCTTACGGCGAATTCCGGATGATTTCTTACAGTGAATCCCCACTTGTCACGTTAATATATTTGTGTGCGTGCGTGCTTGCTTGAGTGCGTGCGTGCGTGCTTGAATGCGCACAAACACCCCTCCAACACCTTTTCCCATTTAAATAAAGTGTACATATAATGGATATGGAGAAATCATAAATCTATCAAAGAATACTAGCCTGTGTCATATAGAATATTAATAAAGTTGAGTGGCAGACCTTTTGATCTCAAAATCATACAAATGTATGCACCAACAACAGACAGCAATAATGGCATCATCGATGAATGTTATAATAATGATTTAGAGAATGCCTACAAGAAATGCAAGTATTCAGAATTAAATATCATAATGGGCGCCTTTAATGCTAAAGTTGACAATCAACAATATTGATGCACAGTAGGCAAGTATGGACTAGGGCAGAGGTTCCCAAACCAAGGCCCGCGTGCCACTTGTGGCCCGCCAGCTGTCAGAAAGTGGTACACGAGGCCTCGTTATTTAATATAATGTACTCTCTTAATAAATCCGTTCGTATTTCCTGATGCCAAGCTCTGGCAATTACAGGAAAACCTTCAGCACGAAGTAATTGATTTGAAATGCAATTCTGCAATGAGATGTAACTTTCTGGAGCTGCCTGCTTCACTTTCAGTTGACCATATGATTTCATTCTGGCGACTATTGCCTGTCGAACAATTTGAAACACTTGCGTTCATTCACCCAGAGATACATTTGTCGTTTTGGTTCGACTTACAGATGCGAGCAGTCATTTTCCGCTATGACCGTTATAAAAATAAAATTTAAAAAAAAAAAAAAATTAAAAAACAAGCAACGTTCCAGACTCACCGAAAGTAACCTACCTGCGCTTATAACTTTGAGCACGACAGATTTGTGCCCAGACATTGATAAACTGGCATCTGAACTTAAGTAACTGGTTATGAAGAACAGTTACAATTGTAAATTAATTATATTAATAGCGATTTTCGAAACTGATTAAAAATTTATTGTTGAATGAGTTTTTGATTTTAAACCAAAAAATTACCCAGTTTAGTACTGACACTGACTGCCTTTAAGGTTTTAGATTTTTGTTGACGAAAGTTAAGAAAGGTAAGTATGAAATTACATGACTTTTATAATTTTATAACGTTGTGGCCCGCTTAACTACCGAAAATAGTAGATATGGCTCTCTGCTTGAAAAAGCTTGAGAACTACTGGACTAGGGGAACAGAATGAAAGAGGTTGCCGACTTGTACAGTGGGAAAAAGAGCATGATATGTTTATTTGAAACACCTTAGTTTAGTTTAGTTTAGTTTAGTTTAGTCGACGGATCAACATCACGGCAAACTGGTGTAACCCATAAGTGCTCCGTTCTACTCCTAACTCAAGCCTGAGTCCGGAGAATCTCAGCTCAGTGCACAAACTCCGTAGCACCAGCGAAGATCCTGAAATACTTTGGGTAGATTTTTAACTCGAAATTGTGCACCAGCATGGAAAATTGAGAAGTCCTGACCATAAGATCAGCAATTAGATTAGTTACATCATCATCAATACAGATTTAAAATGCCTTAAAAGTCGAAAAAACTACAATAAGCGCAGACTTTTACAGCGACCATAGATTAGTCATAAGCAATATGCATAGCGAATTAAATAAGGTCAAATATACACCAAGAAACACACTATCTGATTTACGTGCACTGAAGAGTGAAGTAATAAAGGATAATTTCAACGTAGAGGTAAAGAGCTTTGTCCGATCAGGAAATTCTGTTTCAAGATGTCAGTGACCAATGGGAACGATTAAAGAAAACAGTCAGCCAAGATGTGATGCATTGTCCGATCTCGAAATTATGTTACAACATTTCAGTGACCAATGGGAAATATTAATGAAATCATTCAGCCAAACTGCAGAACAACTATCTTAAGAGTGAAGATGGTAGGACTTAAGACATTTCAGATATCTTAAAAATCATGGAAATAAGAAGTATGAGTAATAAAAATAACAATGAAAAATATGAAGTGATTAACGGGAAAATTAGGAAATTGTTCAAAGAGGAAAAGTAAGCGTGGCTTGAGGAAAATAGCAAGGAAATTGAAAACCAACACAGCACCCGGATTGCCAAATTAATGCACAAAAGAATGCATGACACCTGACGGTTGTTTTGGGAAAATCTCAATGTGATAGAGGAAAGCTGAAGTTCCTCTTTTCCAATGTGATCCTGCCCGTTTTATTTATAATAGCCTGCAATGACTCAATTGTTTGAGTCTATAAATATTATGTCCATGAATATTATGGTGGTGGTTGTTGGCGCTGTTGCTATCTGGAGGGTGTGCTGGGAAATTTAAACAGCGATGTGGCGGTTTGCAAGATGTATACTACAACACCACAAAGAAAAGAACGCACACATCAACGGGGTGCCTACAATCCAAAGATGGCAAAATCATAATAGAAAGAGATCAGATTATGTGAAAGATCTTTATAACGATACAAGAGAAGAATAGTCTGATATTCGGAATAATAATTAAGGATCATCAATTTTGAGGACGTAATTTCAAATAATTAATAACCCACGGGTAGCCGCTCAAGCAAGGGTACAGACGAGCACCCTTAATACTTTCATGTAGCGTCTTTCGTGTATTTGTTTGTCTAGTTTTATTTGTTTGTTCTGTTGCTGACGAAGGCTTTAGCCGCAACGTCCATTTTGTCTCTTGTAATCGTGCTCTAGTAAAGCTCTCAATATCTACTTCTCGTTTTTCGGTGATTCATTGCTTTTTAAGCTTTACTGCAGTTCCCCTCATTCTTGTTAACCACTTGACATGGGGACGTAAATTACAAGTATCTCATAAGTCGTAGTGTTTCGCCTTTGGCGGGGGACACTGGTAAAAGGGAAAGCTAACCAGCCATCACCCACTAAATCAGTTCAGTGCACTCCCTAATAGTACCAACTACTAGTAGTAATAACTTGCGTATGGACTATGCTTGAGCCCAAAGCGGAAAAAAGAAACACAACACTACACACATTGGTTTCCCATAATGCCAGGTAATTAATTAATTAATGTATGAATTGGTTGAATAGGACTGTTTCTGATGCATTATTTTCCCCCTGTACAGGTTTACTCAAGGCGATGAACAAATTAATTTCCAACTGGAGTTGTTTTTCACTTCAAGCATACCTGCACAGACATAGGTATACATTTCAAACACAGTTATTATTGGATATTGAGAACAATGTTGTGTATTAAAGTACTATCTTTCACTAAATCAAAGAATTCTAATTGAAAGAGCAATATATCTGATAAAACATATTCCCAAGGAGAGACTGCTATAGATGTTATAAATGTAAGACGTCACAATAAATTAGATAATAGTATAATGATTTGGGGACCACCTTTCTCCCTTGGTGAGAGAGAGAGAGGGAGAAAGAGACGAAGAGACAGAGAGAGACGAAGAGACAAAGAGTCGGGAGAGAGAGAGAGAGAGAGAGAGAGAGAGAGAGAGAGAGAGAGGATAATGTATGTATGAGTGAATGTTTGCTAGTGTGCTTGTGATTGTGGACCAGTAAATGTGCATGCAAGAGAGTGTGTATTTGTTAGTTACTCACTGGATGTATAACTGCGAGAGTTTGTGTAAATTATGCATGCATTGTATGAATGTGTGTGTGTGTGTGTGTGTGTGTGTGTGTATATGAATGTTATGTATGTGTTTATACATCATGTGTGAGTTTCTCTCTCTCTCTCTCTCTCTCTCTCTCTCTCTCTCTCTCTCTCTCTCTCTCTCTTTGTGTGTGTATGTGTGTGCTTGCATGCATGTCACATAATATGGTAATATACAATGTTCATGTTCACTGTATTCATTTTAACAATGTTATCTTCTATAGGAATGTAACAACTACAATAGTTAACTGATGTACGAAAAATGAGTGTTTGCATGGGCCGAACGTCAGACGGGTCAGCGTGCCCAATTTATGACCCATTGAAAACAAAGTTCGTTCGTCCTTATTGACGAAATTATGAAACACCGTTTTCACGAACTGGGTGGACCTCAATGCCGTACTAGTGAGATATGTTCTGCCACTGCTGAGAACGAAACCACTAACCATTTTGCTTATAATCAACTAACCATAATATTATCACCGGCCGCAATTGTACGCAAAATGTTTGTATATTACAAGTAACACACACCCCATACACATGTATGGAACACAGAAAGTAAATAATATCAAAATTCGCAACAACAAAAAATGGACCTCAATTATAACCAACGCTGCAGAAGCAGGTTGAACGAGGCTGAATATTTTTTTTAACCCTTAAATATTGATCTGAACTGAACACACACATTGTTGATGGTTGTACAGTTAGCAATTAGGGTTCTATTTCATAAATCACAAACATGAAAAAGAGGCAATCGAATAATTTTGTTTGGGTGCATTATGATTAGATAAATAAACAAACAAACAAATAAAACAAATCGAACATATGGTAACAATGTGAAATATGAATGGACAAAATATAGGTTGACTTAGAGAATTAGTTGTAAATGGCGAGATGTGGTGAAGTATTATCGGTCTCGCCAGTCGGTAAGGCACGTGATGGCGATGGTGACGACATTCTATCCCTGCTACACTAACAGTGGCGTGTCTAGATAATGACAGCATTTAAACAAGCCAGGAATGAACAACGCATTTGTCTCAATGTGCCTGTCCGCTAAACGCAACTGGAGCAAACACAAAAAGCATCATCGAAAAATCGGAACTTGGTAACATAACTCAGAACAGCATACTCAAGTGAAGCGAACGATTTTCCAGACGTTTATTTCCGCCACTGGTACAAGGATTAAACTCTGGCAGAAAAGCAGGCTGATCCCTAACCACAGGATCGGCACCTACTCAAATACATCCACCCCTGAGCTCCCAAACCAGCTCGTCGCCCTTGAAGCCTTCCTATCCATTCTTCAGCTCAATTTCTTAGATACTAAGATTTAGTCTAGGTGGATTTTCCATTCCCGGTCCTTTTCACCGTTGTGTCGTCCTCAATAAATTCCTTACCAGACTCCCTGCTGTCTCATCCCGAAATCACGGCATCCAGGTGTCACCTTCACCTCGAGCCTTCAGAAACACATCTTGTTCGTATCACAAAGTCACAGCGTCTCCCGTTGCCGTCCAATGACGTTGTCCACATTTTCCTTGGATTTCTTTGTTGACGTCCACTTTCGTGTCCGAGTGGATTTTCCCTATATGGTTTTTGACCGTCCATTCCGATGACGTCATTCTGTCTAAACGCCATGTGGCAGTATGCCCCCCTCCCTTTTAAAATGATGTAATCATTTTTTTTTCAAGAGAATTAACCTGACACATAGCAGTGTAGACACAATGACTTTTATCTCGACCGCTATGTCGTAAATCTTAATCTCATCAAACGGGTAGGTAGGGGACTAGTATTATGACGTCATAATTTTAGGCGCACTCGGAATTAAGTAATAATAACTAACGATCAATGATCAAAATATAACTATACTAACATAGTATTTAATCTAACTACGTTAACTAATCAACTATTATGACAATTCATTAAATTAACTCTATACACACATACTAATATTATACAATGTTATCACAATACGTGTTCACCGGTTTTCCTTTAAAGTAGTTATACCCAGTCACAATACCATCCAAGTGAAAACTCGACACAGGAGAAAAGTCACACAAGTCAAAGTTCTCAAAGTTCTCCATGCCTCAACGGTTCCTCCTCACGTAACTTTCTTATCATCCTGTCAAAATCACATATTGACAGAAGTATCCAACTACTTAAACTAGCTATTTGCATTAATAATATGTAATTGTTGATCTGTGTGTGTATTGCCAGTAAATTCGGTGCTATCTAACACATATTTCCAAACACTCTATGAACAAACAACTATAATAAACTAGGATTGAATAAATTGAATAAAATATTTATATTTATAGTTGATTTAAAGTATCAGCAAGATTATAATTGATTTGTAGATCCTACAGTTTTGTGAAGAATCATATCTCTCAGATTCAAGATTTCTAAGATAATAAATCAGAAATATAATAAATATTTAAATCAAATACTCTTCATAAAATTATTAAGTTCTCTAATAACGATATAGTTACGAACAATTATCTGTAGAATAGAGAACCAACATATTTTCACACACTTAAGTGAAGAAAAATAGTGAGAATAATTCTGACAAATATAACTTTACACAGTGACATCTGGTATAACTAAGTAATAAGACCCTAATGTGTCTGTAGTGTACTATGTGTTGATATGAACCTAACACTTTCACATTCATCCCATTTTATTTTTCTTTATTGTTTTCTTTTATTCTTCCTTTCATTTATTTTCTTTCTTTCTTTCTTTGTTTCAAATCTGTAGAATCTCTCTTCTGCACTCATGCCAATATTTGTACATTGTAACTTTGTTGATTGGAACAATGTAATTGTTTTCAGTCTTGTGTATCTTCTTTTAATTTGTGAATGGATAATTGTAATGCCGCACGCAACGTATTTCTTTGATTGTGTGTATCTGTTAGTGCCACACTTCTTGACTTCTGTGCGTATGTATGTAATCCATTTATTGCCTTTTGTGTGTATATTTGTGCTATGCTTCTTCACTTCTGTGTGCATGTTTATGATATGCGTTTTTGTTTGTATGAACCCGTTTACACTATGTTTCCTCGCTTGTTGTGCATGTAACTTTTGTGTGTAACAACCAATGCGTGTAACTTTTGGTTTCTTTTTTGAATGTTTCAAAAATATGTCATTTACCGACAAATAATCTCGTTTGCCTTGTTTTTCAGTATCAGTTATTTCTTCATGTTTGGGTTCGTTGACTTTGTGTAAATCTTGGCATTTGCAATTAATTACCGTTATGCTATCACTCAGTAGCATTGTATCATGCATGTCTACCGTTGATGTACCCTGTTCTATTTGCGTCTTTTCTTCTTCTTCTTCTTCTTCTTCTTCTTCTTCTTCTTCTTCTTCTTCTTCTTCTTCTTCTTCTTCTTCTTCTTCTTCTTCTTCTTCTTCTTCTTCTTCTTCTTCTTCTTCTTCTTCTTCTTCTTCTTCTTCTTCTTCTTCTTCTTCTTCTGTTGTTTCAATTTGGGCATTTGTACTTGTAAGTGTTTCGTTAGACTTGTGTTCTATAGTTCCTTTCTGAACGAAATCTCTGGCGTTTGGTTCTTTCACCACTGTAGCACATACTTTACTTGTGTGATTACTTTCCTTTATTTCATACATTTGTCTTATACGCTCCTTCCACATTGTTTCCCTTGCAAGACTCTCCTCCACAAGTGCGAGTCGTTTTTGCATGATTTCTGTCTCGACGGTTAATTGTCTTGCCTTTAACTCTGCGTCTACAGTTATCTGTCTTGCCTTTAACTCTGCGATTGCGGTTATCTGTCTTGCCGTTAACTCTTTTCTCATTTCAGCTATCTCATTCTGCTTGATAGCCATCTCTAGTGCCCATTTCTTTTGTCGTTCTTGTCGTTCACGCGTAGCTTGAAGTTGCTCTGTTGCATGTTTTTCTCGTTGTTCCATCCACTCACGTGCGGTTTGAGCTCTGAATTCTTGCAGCACCCAATTCCTAAGGTCCGCACCAGCTAAACCATTCTTCTCACCCAACTCCGTGAAATATTGTAGTGTCGACATGTTGTCCTACCTGTACAATAATCTAGCTGACAAATGATAGGACAATGCAAAAATGTAAATATGTTTGATTCAGATAAGATAATCAATATAACAACTGTTGAACAAAATGTGAACTGTAACTCAACAGCACTGTAAACTTGAACAATAAAGAAATTCAGTAACTTCTTGCTATCTATATATCTGACAACAATTATGTGTTGATCCCACAATATTCAAGTGTCTTTGCTTAATGTAGAAACGCTCACACTATTCATTTTTGAATTAATCTACTTAATATTAAATAATAGGCACCTCATTTATCAACAATAACACATTAACCAACAATAACATATACTGGCCTTGTGCACTATTTGGGTTGCTTCCTTTGGTGTCCACTATGACGTGTGGAACAAAAAATTGACGTTATGTCCAGACGTTATCGTTGTCAGTAAATGTTGACGTACGTAGTAAATGTTCGGATCTAGTTGAGTTTATCCACTGTAACAATGTCCTCAGCGATTTCAGAAATGAGTATGCTCCAGTGTAGGTGTGCTGTTGTCTATGTATTCACATGTGGCGTTGTCCAAGTGACCTGGTATCATTGCCAATTAGCGACCAACTATGTTGAATATCGTATGCAGTTGTGGGTATGTCGGTCAGTAAGCACGACTGTATGTTAGAAAGCTCGTCGCCCTTGAAGCCTTCCTATCCATTCTTCAGCTCAATTTCTTAGATACTAAGATTCAGTCTAGGTGGATTTTCCATTCCCGGTCCTTTTCACCATTGTGTCGTCCTCAATAAATTCCTTACCAGACTCCCTGCTGTCTCATCCCGAAATCACGGCATCCAGGTGTCACCTTCACATCGAGCCTTCAGAAACACACCTTGTCCGTATCACAACGTCACAGCGTCTTCCGTTGCCGTGTTCTGACGTTCTCCACATTTTCCTTGGATTTCTTTGTTGACGTCCACTTTCGTGTCCGAGTGGATTTTCCCTATATGGTTTTTGACCGTCCATTCCGATGACGTCATTCTGTCTAAACGCCATGTGGCAGCATTCAACATCTACTTACGGTTATTAATGTATTGCTCACTACCAGGTGTTTGTTAAGTCTCACTACACTTTGTATGTAGAACACATTTGAAACATTAATTACATGACATCATCAAAATGTGTGCTCCACAGTCAAACGTGAAGCAATATGCAGCGAATGGCTGTAGTCTGCTGGTGTAATTCTTTGCACTCCAACAGAATCAACAAAAGAGATAGTTTTTGTTTTCGGAAGTGGCGGTCGAAACACACAGATGGTTGCTCAAAGATTTATAGCAATATTTCCTGATAAACAACCTCCTCGTCGCATTACGATTAGAACTTTGTTGAATAAGTTTCTTGCTACGGGAAATGTGGAAGATAGTCCGCGATCTGGTAGGTCTGCTGTGTCTGAAGAAAAATGTCTAGATATACAAGACAGAATCCTAAAAAGTCCAAGAAAGTCCTTAAGAAAAATGTCACAACAAGTGAACGTTTCAGAGAGGTAGTGCAAAAAAAGTTCTTAAACAACGATTAACATACCATCCATACAGGATTTCTGCTGTGACTCAACTAAAAGAGTGTGATTATCAACTCAGAGTCAACTACTCCACGTGGTTCCAAGCATTGTTTAGCTAAAGAAGGCCGGTCAATTCTCGATGTAATATTCTTCTCTGATAAGGCATGGCTTCTAAATACCTTAATTAGCCAAAATAAGCGTATTTGGTGCACTTTTAATCCCAAGTGCATTTCATGAAGCGCTTCTACACTGATGAGGATACTGGGAGTATAGTTTTCCGTCAGTAGAAAACATTTTATTGGACCAATTTTCTTCAACAACAATATAAATGCCGATCGGTACCGTGCTGAACATCAACAGCTTTTTAGAACAGCTGAATGAACATGAAAATGAAGAAGCCTGGTTCCAACAATATGGTGCAACTGCACACACAGCTAGAGCATCATTGCGTTTTTTGCAAGAAATTTTCGCAAATCGCATAGTGTCACGTAGCATTTGAGCTGCTCGTTCTCTAGATCTAACTCCATTAGATTATTATCTATGGGATTTCTTGAAAGGAAATGTTTACAAAAATAATGTGTACACAATTGAGGACCTGAACAAAGCAATCAGAAATACTACTCAAGAAATATCAACAGACACGTTGCAGAATGTATTTGACAATACGAAGAGACGTGTACAGTCATGTCTTGAAGCCCGTGGAGGACATTTTCAACACCTCTTTTGTTGAAAACTGCATTGGTACTTTCCAGATTCCCGAAAACAGGGTTAGACCATATCAGTGATTACTGCACCTAATTTTATGAATTTCTAGCAGTTTTGATGACGTCATGTACTTGAGTTTGTTTTTAAATTTGTTCTACTTACAAAGTGTAGTGAGACTTTACGAACACCCAGTATTAGCAGCAATAATTAAGCAACACATAATTAGATATGCTGGATCTAATTCTCATTTTAATTATTATTAATAACCTATTAATAAGTAATGTCAGCTTTCTGACATGTAAGTCAACTGAAAGATCTATCAGAAGGCTTGACTCGATTTAATTCATCGATTTTCGTCACCACAGAAACAGAAATAGTTATAAAATACCGACAGAGTCATCGTGATTTATTTCCACAGAAACAGTTATAAAATACCGACAGAGTCATCGTGATTTATTTCCACAGAAACCGCTATAAAATACCGACAGAGTCATCGTGATTTATTTCCACAGAAACCGCTATAAAATACCGACAGAGTCGTCGTGATTTATTTCTCAACCGATCAGTTTAACAAGTACAGCAAATATTTATAACAAATGGTCACGCCATTTAACAAATAAATCACTACGATGCAAATGAAAAACACTGAAAATGTCTTTGCTAGTCTAGCCATTTGGATATTATTAAAGGGAGACATACATGGACAGTTTGAATCATCACAATCAATGTCATCATCATCATCATCATCATCATAATCATCATCATCATCATCATCGTTTGTAGAACATCGCTCTCATCACGACTCACTAGCAAGACTCACCATCATGTGCCAGTTATCATTCTTCATGCATTCTCATAGCCTTGGTAACTTTAATGTTCTGCGTCACCTTTGCCCTGGACGACTCCCGCTTCTCCACGCAGGAAGCATGCCTTCCATTATGATTCCGTCAAGACACCTGACACGTTTCTGAGACACGATCAGTCTTCTTCAATATTCAGTTGCAGATTGTCAGTATCCATGGTATTCTGAGAGTTGTTATGGAACAGTAAAGTTAGAATACCTCGATTTACTGCTTTAGTGATTACGATATGGTCCATAAACCATCCCCGTATGTTGCCACAGGAAAGATATATGCTCTCAAAAGATAATGTGCCATACGCTGATTAACCTCTGATTTGCTATGGACACTATCCTTCTGATTCTGCTTGCACTATTCCCCAATTGACATTAATTATGGAACGAAGGTACCCCACGTTTGTGATATATGTAGTCTCTTCATTGTTGGTTGCAATAGTTGGTTTGTAATATTTTTCTGTGAATATTACTATTTTAGTTTTATGTTAACAGAAAGATGTTGATCGTCAATATGTCTTTTGACATATATCTTCCGTCGGATGTTGTGACTCTTCCAAGACAGTTATACCGATTCACCTGTGTAAGAATGTTCCCGTTAACTTGGATGTCATTGTGTGGTATTTCTTTATGAAGACGACCATAATTATTTCCGTTTCCTTACGATTTAATTCCAACAACGGGAATTGCAACGCATGGCGCGAACTCGTTTGTACACAGCCTTAATAGCAACAGGCGGTATTAAATGTGTCTATGTCAGAATGTCCCATGCTGTGAATAGCGTAAATATAATCATAAACATCTTTATGATTAGATGTTCTAATTTTGAATGTTTCCTGTTCAACGCTGATGTTGGATAGTGCTTTCGATTGTTAATTGTCAAGGGATTTTTGTGTGGGTCAAGTGCTCACGAGTCCTCTTATTTTATAGCTCTTATCCGAGAAGACACGATGGCCAGTACGCTATTCCAAGACCAGCGGGAAAGCATTCAAGGTTCGTTATCGTTAATAAATAAAGAGTTGAATTCTTACGAGATTTCATCGAGTCTGAGAGCAATTGCATCCCTTAGATACCTCGTTCCTTAAAACTTGTGTTAATAGTATAGCCTA
This sequence comes from Cepaea nemoralis, assembly GCA_014155875.1. NCBI lineage: Eukaryota > Metazoa > Mollusca > Gastropoda > Stylommatophora > Helicidae > Cepaea > Cepaea nemoralis. Next base: position 39,686 of record JACEFZ010017271.1, read on the forward strand.
GAAGCAAAAATAATTCTGTGTGGTGAGAGCAGGCTGTAAACATATGAATAGGAGAACCAAAGCACACGTTTGAGAATCACGGGGTGGAAGGAATCATTATATGACGGAATGAATATAAATTATAATATTGGAATTTCACACTAAATAATAATAATAATAATAATAATAATAATAATAATAATAATAATAAAAAAAGACAAATGTTTATATTTCATAGTTTGAACAAAAACAGAACCCCCACCCCCCCCCCCCACCCCACCCCCCCCCCCCCCCCCCCCCCCAAAAAAGGTAATTAACGATTTCGTCGAAGAATAAAAAGAAGGAAAGTGCTGGGATTTTCCAATCATTTCAAAAACCCGGAAAGAAATAATTAACTTTGCCGACAAACAAGAAACTATTGTGTATCCAAAATAATTGTTCTATTCAGCGCTTTTAAAACTGATTTATTTTGTCCAGTTACCTTACCGTTCTCTCTCTCTCTTACCCTTAGCAGTGTAGTTCATGAATGACGTTTCTCTCTCCAGCTGCCTTATTAATGAATTGCGTTCTAGATTAAGTTGTCTTCTTAGTGAGTTATATTTCTCTCTCCAGCTGTTTTATCAATGCCTTTTGTTATTTTCCTCTCCATAAAGAAATACCACAAGTCAAACGCGGCCGAAGGTATAACAGCACTCTAGCTCTAACACTTCCGGTACACTGATGACGAAGTACACTGATGACGAAGTACACTGATGACGAAGTACACTGATGACGAAGTACACTAATGACGAAGTACATTGATGACGGAGTACACTAATGGCGAGGTAGCGTAGTCGTTACTTACGTGCATCAGTTTGCATTTCAACGTTGACTTATTGTTCAGAAGGCAATGGCAAACTACTGAACGTAACATTGCCTAGTACATCAACCTGGTGTTCAGGTTGATTGCAAAGCCCTGCAAAGGGCATGCCATATTTTAGCCGGCTCTGTGGCGAAGGACTTACGAACGCATTTCTTAATCCCGCATATCACGTTTGAAACACAGCTGCGGGAGATTTGGAAGCAGACCACATTGCGTTGGTTTTCATAATATGGAATAGTTCCGGTCGTTCAGAAAGCAATGGCAAACTAAAAAAACATAAAATTGCTAAGAAATCACAAACAGTCAAAAATTACTGGGATTGACTGCGTCGTCATATGTAAGGGATATGAAACTTATTTTATTTCTTCAGCTATCCTATTAGTGTATTATATTTATTTTCTCTTCATTGCTTTATTCACGAATGATATTTGACTCTTCAAAAAAACCGTATTAATTTTTCTTCTCTATTAAATCTGTCTTCTTAATTAATTATATTCGTTATTTTTCCAGCCATCTTATTAATGAATTATAATTAACTATATAACTGTCTTACTAAGGAATTACATTTCTTTCTTTATATGTCTAATTAATTAATAATATTTATCACTTCAGTTGTCTTATTAGTGAACTATATGTATTTCTTTAGATGTCATGTTAATACATCTTATTGATCTTTTCAGCTGTCTTATTGATTAATGATATGTATCTCTTTACCTCTCTTAAATATGGTATACGGCCAAAAGATTGGAAGAGAAATTTCTTCATTCCACTACCAAAAAAGGGCAACCTGAAATTATGCACCAGCTATGGAACAGTTTCCCTGATCAGTCATGCAAGTAAAATTCTATTAAATATCATAATGGTTTGAGAAAGAAAATGATAGAAGATATAAACGTAGGTTTAAGCTGGATTTAGAAGGAACAAGAGATCACAAACTCAATATGCGTTTAATCTTAGAGAAATGAAGAGAATTTCATGTAAACCTATTCTCATGTTTTGTGGATTGTTCAAACGCATTTGACTGTGTACAACATCAGAAACTTTGTGACCGTACGGATCGGAGGTCCTCATCAGGTCCAATTCAACGCAGTAATGACCAATGCGTCAGCTTGAGCCCCATAATACCCTACCGAACCTGAAGAGCAGAGGGGAATAATATAACCAGACAGAATATCAAAACTCACAAACAAATAAAAACAGACCGCAAATATAACCGACGTTGCAAGCAGGTTGAACGAGGCCGAATTCCCCCCCCCCCCCCACCCCACGCCTCCCCCTACCGTAAACTTTGGATTGGACTGGAGTGTGTTACGTTAACCTTGGTTAGTTAGTTAATCGTGGTTCCAACTTCACGGCAACGGGTCGTCCCCATTATGCTCCGTTCCAGTGCCACTGAATTTCACACAAAATGCTCCTCACTGCCCAATGTGAAAAGTGGAACAGACAGGAGTCTAGGCAAGCCAACAGCCCGCACATGTATACTGTGCATAATGCCGCCGTCAGAATGCCAACACAAAAGTCCTCCACGAAAAATACAGTTCATCGTCGATGGAATCGGCAGTCACCAGAAAGACTTCATTGACCCTTGTCTTATCTCACATAAGGGGGGATGCGTGGTCTTGAGGTATGGTGTCCGCCTCGAGTGCTGGAGGTCCCGTGTTCAAGCCCCGGTGATGCCAGGAGCTTTTCTCGTGGACTTCTAGTAATAAATTTCCCCTGGTCTCTGGGTAGTGAGATCGGACGCCCGTGTGTATTGTTACGCCGTAAAAAATCACTTGGCTGTTGGAAATCGAAAAAGAGTAGCCTAACGGCGCTGCCCGGGCAAAATTTCGAGTTAAAAATCTACCCAAAAGTATTTCAGGATTCTCGCCGGTGCTACGTGGACTTCTAGTAATAAATTTCCCCTGGTCTCTGGGTAGTGAGATCGGACGCCCGTGTGTATTGTTACGCCGTAAAAAATCCCTTGGCAGTTGGAAATCGAAAAAGAGTAGCCTAACGGCGCTGCCCGGGCAAAATTTCGAGTTAAAAATCTACCCAAAGTATTTCAGGATCCTCGCCGGTGCTACGGAGTTCGTGCACTGAGCTGAGTTTCTCCAGACTCACGTTTGAGTTAGGAGGAGAACGGAGCACTTATGGGTTGCACCCGTGTGCCGTGATGTTGATCCATCGACTAAACTAAACTAAACTAACTTTATCTCACATAGCTCGGTCTCTTTCCGCAGGGCGACTTTAAACTTTGTGAATGTATTATGCAAATCTTAGAGAATGTTTTATATAAATATTAGATCATGTGTAATGCAAATGTGGGAGAATGTATTATGTAAACCTTGGAGAATATATTATGTACATCGTGGAGAAAGTATTATGTGAATCTTAGAGAATATGGTATATAAATATTAAAGAATGTGTAAAGCAAATGTGGGAGAAAGTGCTAAGTGAATCTTGGGGAATGTATTATGTAAATCTTAGAGAATGTGTTAAACAAACGTGTTATGTAAACCATTTTAGAATGTATCATGTAAGTCTTAGAGAACATGTTATGCAAACCTGGGAGTATGTGTCATGTAAAACTTGGAGATGTGTTATGTAAATCTTGGAAAATGAATAATACAAATCTTAGATTAAGTCTTATATAAATCTTGAATACTGTATTTGGTAAATTTGAGAGAAGTTGTTATGTAAGATTTGGAAAATGTGCTATGTAGATTTGGGAGAATGTGATATATGCATCTTTATGATTATGTCATATAAACAATGGACAATGTTTTACACTAACAGCAATAACATTTCTTAAAAAAAATACAAAAAAAAAATTAGTGATTTTTTAGGGAGGAAAAAAGAAAAAAAAATTCAGTTAAGATTTGTGGGGGGGAAAAACTAAGAAAACTCATGACGGCAGCTGATAGAACGTTTAGTACCGAAGGATACACATCGCATAAACTCCCACAGAAGGCTGAGTTAAATACAGGTAACAATGATCATAAGCGCTTCCACCTATCCACTGTGGACCGAGTATGTGGTGGTCTCCACTAACTTATATGCAACCCGAAACGTGACCTGTTTTCTTTACGATCTATTCTCTCTATATCATACTTGGTGCAATCCAACTGGTTGATTAACCATGCAGGATACAATAACCATAGAGTCACTCTTTGTGTATAGCTGCTGATTATCGCTGATTTTCACGAAAATTTGAACATTTTCATCGCTCAAATTGGTTCTCACTTATACTCACAGGTTCTCAAAATACGCTTATCATATTACTCGAAATATTCTTAAAGACGTGGGATGTTGGCTAATAGTGTCGAGGTGAGCAGGATATGTGTCGATGCAGAAGTATCGTGGGTCTAATGTGCATGTTATGTTCGTCCTATGTACTTCTACCGTGTGACTTATCTCGAAGCTTCTTGGTGCCCGAATGAGAGACTATCTGTTCTCGAATTAGAACATTAACTTCAGTTGTAACTTTCCTTGTGGACAAATCGTATGTCTATCACTAGTGTTCATTGGCTAGCCGCTTGACTGGTTTTTCTATATCTTGTCATGTACTTTAACTTCTTTTGGTTGAATTTATTTCCTGCAAAATAGTCTCCTTCTCTATATACTTCCCTCTTCATTCATTACGAGTTATAAAGAACAAGCTTCGCTGGCTATTATACAACTTAATTTCACCCCCTACAATGTCCACATCTACTAACATATGTACAGGTTAATGTGACAAACTCACCCAATCACTAAAAATGATATTTTCTTGTTTATGAAAGCCCTAGCAATAACGACTTTAGGTATTATCTTTGGTTAATTTAACAATAAACTGCTAGATGTTTTTGTTCTGTTTCCCTGTCGCTAACTAATAGTCGGTTTTAGCAGCATTTTAACAAGCTTCCCTCCTTCGAGGATAAATCTGAACCCTCTAGCCGGTAATTTTGCAAACTGCCTTACTTGCAGGCGTATTCCATGTTTCTGACGTTAGGGATAAGTTGAATTGTCGCCATGTCTAACCGTTTATCCTGGCTATGTTTCTTACTTTAAGGCTATGTTAGAAGTCTTTATTTTATTTTTTCCTTCCTTCATATACCTGCTCCGCGGTGAAGGAGTTACAGATGCTATTTGTAATCCCGCATAGACACGTTTGAAACACAGCTGCAGACGATTTGGCAGCAAACCGTCTTAATTTAGATTTTTACGAAATGGTATGGGTGCCGGTCGTTCAGAAAGCAATGATAAACTATTTTTTCGTAAACTTGCCTAGATATTACAACAACCAAAAATTCTGGTGTTGACTGCACATCCTGTAATGGATATGCAACTAACTCACTTATCTACAATTACAATGAAATGCAGGCGTGGAAAATAATAAGAGAAATGACGAAAAATAGGTAAGCAAAGTTAACACACAAATTCAACACGAAAAAGTAACATTGTTAAAAGTAAGTAAAAAATGAACTCGTTAACATGTGCACATAGCTGCAATAGCCAAATACGATGTAGATCAGTGTCAAGTTGCGAAATGGATCTGCTGGCCAAATGATACACAAACCGGGAAATCCTAGAAAGGCTGCAAGCAAAATGGAAATATGCGAACGTGTCACTGAAAACATGGACAGGATTATTACTAACATTGACAATACCCGAAAATGAAAAAAAAAAAAAAAAGCAGAACAATTTTAGCAGTGGATTTGGAAAAAATAAAAAAAAACCAGCTTGGAGTAAAACATTTGTTATACAGACTATCGCGCTAGAATTGCCAGTTTTGTGTTTTGTTCTCATAAGTTTTATCATCTCCGGGGAGAAAGAATACCACAATATAAGATCCAAGCAAATGGGTCACTTTCTAAACAGATAAATCGGTGATCTAACCCCGAAACAGTCATAGCATCTGGCGGAAGATGCCGTATATAGATTAAAACAAGGGTTTCCATGGAACCAATTGCACTCACATTGCAGGTCCTTCGCAGAACGTCGCACCCAAGGCGTCCTGCCGAGAAGACTCTAGATCCGTTGCCAGTTTTCCTGCGCCATGCATCGACATGTCCAGCGTCCCTTCGAAGTTCTGTGTTGATCAACCCTTGCCTCGCCCTCCACAGACCACGCTTTTCATCCCAGTTATTTCCAAATTACTGTGACGTTTAATAGCTAACAATAGTTGCATGCCCTTTACAGGACACCGCAATCAACACCAACATCTTTAACTGTTTGTGATTATCTAGGCAATTCATTTAATATTGTCAAATTATTTAAGCAAGCACAACATGCTCACTAGTTTTTTTTTTTTTTTTTAAGTTTTAGTCGATGGATCAACATCACGGCACACGGGTGTAATCCATAAGTGCTCTGTTCTCCTCCTAAATCAAACATGAGTCTGGAGAAACTCAGCTCAGTGCACGAACTCCGTAGCACCGGCGAGAATCCTGAAATACTTCGGGTAGATTTGTAACTCGAAATTTTGCCCGGGCAGAGCCGTTAGGCTACTCTTTTTCGATTTCCAACTGCCAAAGGATCTTTTACGTGCTCAACAATGCACACGGGCGTCCGATCTCACTACCCAGAGACCAGGGGAAATTTTATTACTAGAAGTCCACGAGAAAAAAATCCCTGTCATCACCGGGTCTTGAACCCGGGACCTCCAGCACTCGAGGCGGACACCATACCCCGAGACCACGCAGCCGGCATCTGATCTCACTACACATAGACCAGGGGAAATTTTATTACTAGAAGTCCACGAGAAAAAATCCCTGTCATCACCGGGTCTTGAACCCGGGACCTCCAGCACTCGAGGCGGACACCATACCTCGAGACCACGCAGCCCCCTCATAGTACTGATACTCACTATAATAAGTTGTCTGTGAGAACACTTTTTCTAACTTTCAAGGACAATGACTTAATGCACAAAACGTTATTCATTTGATAGAGTATAGTGTTTGCTTGTTCTATCCTGTTCTCCACTTCACTGATGCATCTTCCATCCCATCTGACATGTGATATATCTATATCTATAAAAATCGTTGTATGTATGTATGGATGTATGTGGATCCGTCCTTTATGCGTTCGCGAACGGTACATCCGATTGAGATGAAATTTTCTACACGTCTTCCTTTCATTCCTGTGCAACCGACTGTAATAGTTTCTTAGTGTAAAATCGGCTACTTACTTAATAACATTTAATTTTTCATTTTTCATTATATAATTTCTATATAGCAGGGGGACTTCACTCTAGAAAAGTTATTTCAAGGGGCATAACTTTTAATAACATTTCTATATACTTTATAGTCATATTGTTAGACTTACTTGCACTATTGTTAAACTCTTTGTCTATAGTTATTTTCAGGCATATGAGTTATAATAAATAATGATATAATCTTTAAGGCATTTTCAAAGTTTTCATAAAAATAATGCATAATGCATAACATTGTAACCCATCTTTTTCTGCTTAAAGAAGTTATCAACTGTCATGTCGGTGATTAAAAACAGTTTTCATTAAAAATAATGGATGGTGTGTGGAAGGACATTCTTTTAAGTTACTGTGCGCCAGGAGCTGGGCGAAACCACGCCGGGTTAGATAGATAGACAGACAGACAGATAGTCGGGAACGGGAGCTTATTTGACTACTTATATGAATTAAATGACATGCTCCCCACCAGGGACTGGGTGAAACCAGGCCGGCTCAGACAGACAGACAGATAGTCGGAAACGGGAGCTTATATGACTACTATATGAATTAAATGAGATGCTCCCCACCAGGGACTGGGTGAAGCCGGGCCGGGTCAGACAGACAGACAGATAGACAGACAGACAGACAGATAGTCGGGAACGGGAGCTTATATGACTACGTATATGAATTAAATGAGATGCTCCCCACCAGGGACTGGGTGAAGCCGGGCCGGGTCAGACAGATAGACAGACAGACAGATAGTCGGGAACGGGAGAGCTTATATGACTACTTATATGAATTAAATGAGATGCTCCCCACCAGGGACTGGGTGAAGCCGGGCCGGGTCAGCCAGACAGACAGACAGACAAACAAGCAGACAGACAGACTGATAGATAGATAGATCCCCTCCAGGGCCTGGGCGAAGCCGGGCCGGGTCAGCTAGTGTGTATATATATATATATATATATATATATATATATATATATATATATATATATATATATATATATCCCATTTTACGCTAATTTTCGTAATCCTGCATGCCGCGTTCGAAACACAGCAGCGGGAGATTTGGAAGCAGACCGCCTCACGTTGGTTGCAATACAAAGGTGTGAGAGTCGGTCGTTCAAAAACAATGGCAAACTACTGATCGTAAACCTGCCAATAAATCACAGACAGCCAAAAACCGATGGGGTTGACTGCCACGTCCTGTAAAAGATATGCAACTAACATTTTATGCTGGGTCGACCTGGGAGCATGGATATTAACAATTCTCCCCGATGTGGGTTCGCACCCATCACCACCGAGCCGGCACTCCCATGAGGTATAAATAACTTGGAGAGAGAGATAGAGGGTAGGAATGGCCAAAGTAGTCTTCCAAAATAAATTTTTTAAATTAATTTATTAATTAATTTTAAAAAGAGCAAGTTCTCACATCTAAGCAGCTAAGTCACGAATTCACACTAGGGGAGATAAATCGTTGCATTAAATCTGCATAATTGCATAACACAGAAGCCTGGAAAATTAACAAACAATATGAGGAGAAAAATTAAAGGATTTGAAATGTGATTATATGGACGAATAAAGAAATATCATGACAGGAGAACCAAACACACAAATAAATATTACAAACACGTGGATGGAAAAAGAAACTAATGAGATAGTGTCAGACAAGGTTTTCGACTACATAAAAAGAGACACCTTGTTGAAGGATGTTCCGGAGGGAAGTAGACGTGAAGCGCACAAGAAGAAGATAACGTAAAAAGTGGGTGGGTGGGCAAATTCAAGAGATGGACTGGAAAGGACCTGAGTAGAGTACACCGTGCAGACGGAGTACAGGGTGTTGGAATCTCTTTACAGTCGACCTTCAACGCCCCAATGGAACTTGATGATGATGGATGATTATGTCTCAAACGACAGCGTATAGGCTGTTATAAGAAAATGTTATTGTTCCGGACAAGTGTCATCTTGATAATTGTAAAACCAACCAAGCTAGATTGCCATCAGAAAATGTGTAATGCTATACGCAGTTAGCATGATACTTCTTCATCCAGGCAACACACTGACATCTCGACAATTGTAAAACCGACCAAACCAGATTAACATCACAAAATGTGTGATGCCGTAGACATGCATCATGACAACTGTATTAAGTAAGCAGGTGATACATAGACAACAATGCTATTATTAAGCAAAACAGAATATCATTAGCCAATGTATGAGTCCATACACACATATCTTAAGAACTGGAAAAACGCCCAGACTAGAATATCATTAGACATTGTATTAGGTGAAACACAGAAATCTTTATAACTGTTTTAAAAAATCCATTTCTATAGCCATTTATCTGATCAGCTGGTTTGTGTAATAATATAATTAATAGGACACCCAAATCTATGGAAGAGAAAAACAGCCAGAGAAAGGTGGCTAATGTTCACAGAAGATAATATTCACAAATGTACATCAAACCCCAGGGGAAAACTGCAGTCCTGACAAGAGATAGACACTTATGGATGTACATCAAACCCCAGGGGAAAACTGCAGTCCTGACAAGCGATAGACACTTATGGATGTACATCAAACCCCAGGGGAAAACTGCAGTCCTGACAAGCGATAGACACTTATGGATGTACATCAAACCCCAGGGGAAAACTGCAGTCCTGACAAGCGATAGACACTTATGGATGTACATCAAACCCCAGGGGAAAACTGCAGTCCTGACAAGCGATAGACACTTATGGATGTACATCAAACCCCAGGGGAAAACTGCAGTCCTGACAAGCGATAGACACTTATGGATGTACATCAAACCCCAGGGGAAAACTGCAGTCCTGACAAGCGATAGACACTTATGGATGTACATCAAACCCCAGGGGAAAACTGCAGTCCTGACAAGCGATAGACACTTATGGATACAGGCCAAACAGAGAGACGCGGGAGTCGCGACCTAACGGCATTCTAGGTGAGGCCAGAGGAAAGAAATTAGAAAGCATTGAGGTCGGGGAACCATGTCTTTAAGTGCTAACTTAGTACCCTTCTGGAGTCGACTCATCCTCATAAAATGTGTACTGAACTGAAAGGAGAGGAGGGCAGGAGGGATTTGAGACGTATCCAATCTACTGGGAGTCTTTATCGAAAATGTGTTTTATCAACAAACATAGCAGCTCTGTCAACAAACATTAGTTCTAAATACTATCAATAATAAATAATTATAAAGTCCCGGTCCACAAAATTTCTAAAAAATATCAGAAATACAAGTTAATTCATGCTAGGGGTCGCTGCAGCTAATTCATTATTGTGCTTCCTTAACGAGCTAGTGGTTCCTGTCCAATCCCCAGAATTTACATATATATTTGTTCTCGGCCAGTGCCTTCTAGGGTCGACCCAGCCTCGTAAGATGTGTACAGAATGATTTTCTGAATTGTCTGGGAATTGTCTTAAAAATAAAGGCAGCGAGCATGGAACCTGCCCTGTCATAACTCGCTATGCCATGGCTTTACATAAAGGCCTAACTTTCAATATTATTTTCTATAAAACCTTTATGTTGTTGTTTGCACGGCTCTTCTTTCACGATAATTCTCTTATCCGTCTATGTAGTCACATGTCGTAAGTTTCGGTTGCATATCTCTATTTCAGTACTTATTTTGTGATTAGCTTTACATGATAATCAGGTGTTGCACTGGATTAGTTGGGTTGAGTTGAGCTATGAACCGACATCAACGCACTCAGGACATTCCCATATGCGGTCCTTCCCCTCGTTCAATAGCCAGCGAAGAGTCACATTACTATTCGTTCCCACCGCTATCTGATTAACAGTTCTTCTGGTCTCTCCTCTCAGTTTTCAGATTCTTCAAGAACCCCTGCCGATCCAACGCAATCTCATTCTTCCCAATATGGGTTCTCAATCTGTTCCCCCGCCTTCTCCACCTGGTCCCACAGGCGGACGACCACCTCTCCCTTGTCCATAGCCAATCAACCACCAAGGGGTGTTGCACTGGTCCCCATAATCAGGTAAAACTGAGTCAAAATATAAAATGCAACAAATATGCTAGGCTGAAAACTTGCAGAGAACAATACAAACTCTACGTAGATTACCCCACGCAGAAGTTATTTACATCTTCCTGGCCGTCTTATAAACAAGAAAGTTCTTACCCTGCTGAATCATTACGAGTATCTTGGAACAGTCAAACCATTTCATGGACGATACCATAAAGATATTAAAAATAATAATCGTCATTACAAAAGTATCCTTTTGCAAAATGGGGAAACATACATACTCACCAGTACACAAATGTAACGACTATTAATGTGCTATATTGATTCAGTGCTGTTGTACGAATGTGACATCTCATCTCTTCTCATTATGTTCCTCTTGTACCTTTCTGTGTCGAGGTGAAGTATAAATGAATGTGACACATGCACAATATTCATACAAGCTGAGAAACATCTAATGTTAATGAAAATGTTGTTTCTGAAGAAAATGCAAAGAATACCATAGACAGGCAGAAGCACAAAGCCTTCAAGAAACAAATGAAAACCGTAAAACAAGTAAACACTGTAACACTATTATTAGAGAAATTAAACAATGTTTATGTAATGCTGCAGTCAAATTAACAATCTTCTTCTCTGCTGATCTCTCCATGCCTCGCTTCCCTCTAACTTTTCCGATGTACTCCGGCTTCTCTCTTCTCATATGGTTACCGAATATTGTTCCGAATGTTTATGTGAATTGCCTGTGAAGCAACTACTCATTCCATCTTAGAATACAGTTGACCTGAAATTTGAGAACACCTAACGCTTGATTCACATATCGCAATATCTGCCACTCAATTACCTTTGTCGCACATGTTTTTATATAGTACATTGATGCTACGCATCGGTATACAGATGTTGTTTGTCCATCAAGAATGAGGATGACCATTCATTTCATCCAGTGAGGTTGAAAGTATGGAGCCGTGAGTTCTAAGATGGCTGATAAGGCCTATTTTGGCTCGAAATTTTCTTTGACAATGTGGACAAAGAATGCTTGACATTCCAGGAGGAGAATCTCCTGCAGTGGTTTTTCTGTCCAGCCTTTTCTTCACATCTCTTGCAGTCCTGGTTGCTTCACATATGACTGCACCCTTGCGTAATGATGTACGCCACGAATTTCGGTCTTTGGCAGCAGTCTGATATACAGGTATAGTCTGTCCCGAAAAGAATGCCTTCATTCATGATCAATTTTTTTGAAAACTGTCTGTTGCATCGTTATGATATTTTTCATGCCGTCTTATATTTACCCCCACCCAAGGAATATGTCTTTGATAGGTACAAAAGCAACTTAAATCATGGAAAGCGGCGACATTTCTTTGATGTACTGGTGAAAAACTAGTGATTTCTCGCTAACAAACTTGTTTTACAGTAATGCCAATGCCCCCGCCAGTTCGCATGACAAACTCAAGACGTATCCAGATTCGTATGGGACTGGGTGCAATGTCTACTCTGCTGAGACGGAACATGATTACATGTTTTGCACGACAAATATAGGTGTGAATGTCTCTGTAGTGGGCTTCCTTCTTAACGGTCAAGATGTTGGTCCTCTTTTCATTGACGTTTATAAAATTATTCGTATGTTCTTGTGTTGTCCATTCATTTGACAACGTGTTTCTTCTCACGTTTCTTGTTATGCCACAATATGTCAGTTCCCACCGCAATATTACTCTTCGGTTGGTATTCAATGCGTCTAGAGCTTTTTGTTGTTTTTTCAATGTCAGTTGTTTCTCACCGTTGAGGGCTTACGGAATTGAAAATTCATCACTGTGGAATACAAACTGTTGCCATTAACAAGTTGTATTGTTTATGCCGATGCTGTAATTGTTAGGGTCTGCAATTCTTCTGAATATGTGGAGCAAAATATCCCAATTGGTGTGCATGTGGATTAATGTCTGCGATCTGCCCAGACCTTAATCAGTGTCGGACGATTCCAATAGGTTGATGACTGCTATCGGTTGCATAAAATTCAATCAATCCTTTCTCCAATAGTCATCTTCCTCTTTCAACACATGGTCCTCACATATTTTCCAGCAACTTTTATCAATATTTAATAGCGCGGACTGGGTTAGTATCTTGACGTCAGACAATTTGAATAGATGGATTGATTGATTGATTTAGAAACCGATATCACAGCATTCGGGTCATTCACATAAGCGCTCCGTCCCCATCATCAGCAGCCAGCGAAGAGTTCCAACACCAATAATTCCAGTAGCAACCTGATTATATGTCCGTCTCGCCTTTCCTCTGAGTGTCGAGCCTCGGCCAAATCCCCTCGTCACTCCTCGCTGCCTCATTCTTGCCAGACTATGGTGACCTATTTGCTCCTCTGAGGTGTACACGTGCTCCCACAAGGCCGCAACCACGTCTGCCTTGTCATGCATCAATGCCGTGGGTATTTTGTCGTCTTGGGCAACTACATTGTGATATTATGCATTGTCCATAATTAGACAAGACGGTCTATCTAAGGATAAAAGCATTGTATTCTCGAGCCAATCGCTAAATACATTGCCATTCATCTCATTATGATAATCCCTATTGTCTGTATGCTTTGATTACAAACACGAGTCCAGCATTCTGTAGTAAACCCTTTTGAGTACTACCAGCATGGGCTATGACGAAACGCTGTCCTTTACTACTGGGCACATATCGCGTTATCTTTCCGTCCACTGATTGCCATTCCTTTTCACATGTGTGGTGCGCATTGATCCATGTTTCATCCAAATAGACTATGTCATATTTCCCTTATTTCACGTAGGTATCTGCTTCTCGTGGCTCCTAAATACGGTTGCTCGCAAATGATATTTCTACCTCCCTTGTACTTTCTAAACGTAAAGCCTTATATGAAAGGACCCACATTAATGACACACCTCTGAAGATACTGCGACACCACTGAACACTCCCCGTTTCACTTCTCAAGGCTCTTTTCGTTAAGGCCAATCTCGTGAACAATGTGAAAATTTACTTTTGAACGCTCATGTTTCCTCGTGAAGATGTAATACTTCTAATATTGTACACTTCATCTCTGTCCTGTTAATTATATACCGCATATAAACAAATTTTGAAATCTGCTGTGCAATCTCTAGAACAAAAATGTTTTCGTTGAGTGGACGTCATGATAAGCTTATATGCTAAATCTCATCATTTTCTCTCAGCTGGTTACTGAGATATGGAATTTTATATTGGGGCAGACTAAAGTAAATGGACTATAGTAACTAAACCTCTGAAGATAAAACAAGCCTGGGCATTTGGACGCCAACTGTTGACCTACTCTCCGTTAAGTCTGAATTTTCTCAATAAACGCTACAAGTTACGTGACAAAGTATAGCTGGCTTGAAATGCATGTCACTTTATTGTGATTATAAGCTAGCTTACTGTCAAACCAATAGGCTAAGTTGACTTTAAACCAACTGAATCCCAATGGTTGCCATCTTTCCACCCGGCTGTCGTCAGCTGAGTACAATATTGTAAAGACGCCCGTTACTTTCAAGCTTTATTACTGGGGAATCTATGGCATTTGACACATGTCCCACATCACATTGATGTAGTCTGTCGACATTATTTTTAATACACCATCATCTCATCTCATCATATTCCTCTTATACCTTGCGGTGTCGAGGTGAAGTATAAACAACATGAGAGTGCCCGATTATGGGCTTCATATATCGATATTCCCATGGACTCTGCTATTCCCTCCGTCCAACGTTTGCGTGGTCGGCCTCTTCCTCTGTTTCCATCTGGTCTGTACATCATTGATTGTTGTGGTATGCTGTTGACTGGTAACCTACTTGCAAGGCCAGACCATTTGACTTGCTGCTTTCTAATAAAATCTAGTGCTGCTTTAACCCCCACTTTAGTACTGATTTCTTCATTTCTGATCTTATCTCTTCTTGATACGTTGAGTAGTCTTCTCAGGAACCTCATTTCTGTTGTTGTGATTTTTCTTTTCTCTTTTCTGTCATTGTCCAGGTTTGGCATTGGTAGCATAGAGTTGGTAGGAAGATTGTGTTGTAAAGTGCTTTCTTAGTAGTTATTGATACATGTTTGTTCTTTAGTATTGGTGCCATTTGTCCAATGAGTTGATTTGCCTTATTGCACCTATTTTCGATCTCGTCTTCTGATCTGCCATTTGATGATATTATACTTCCTAGGTACTTGAAACTCTTTACTTGTTTCAAGGGATGTTCGTTTAGGTGAATTGTTGTTGTTTGTTCTTCTTTAGTTATAGTCATTACCTCTGTTTTGCTTGTGCTAATTTTCATGTTATGTTCCCTACACATTTCGTTTAGACTATTCATGTGGTCTTGTAATTCAGCTTCTGATTTTGCTATTAGTGCTTGGTCGTCCGCAAACAGAAGTTCTATAATGGTTAGATTTGCAGATGGTTCTTCTTCTGTGTTCTCGTCATGCGGTATTCTTGCTGTCTCTGCTTGGCTGGTTTCTTTACATATGTTGTCTATATATGTTATGAACAAGAGAGGGGACAGGACACAATCTTGTCGTACTCCAAATCTTATAGAGAAGGGTTCTGAGTGTCCTCCAGTTGCTCTCACTATGCATTCACTGTTGTTGTATAAACTTCTACATAGGTTTGTTAGATGTGTACTCACTCCATATTGTTTAAGGATTTCCCACAGTTTGTTTCTATCTACTCTATCGAATGCCTTTTCTTGGTCGACAAAGGCTAAGTAGAGTGTTTCACTGAATTCGATTGATTTTTTCTATAAGTTGTCTAAGAGCAAAAATGGCATCTGTGCATCCTTTGTTTTTCCTAAATCCAAGTTGTGTTTCGCTTAGCTGGGGTTCTAAAGTAATTCGTAATCTTTTTTCAAGAATTTTGCAAAATATTTTCCCAGTATGACTCAACTGTGAAATGCTTCTGTATTGTGAGCAGTCTCTTTTGCTGCCTTTGTTTTTCCAAATTGGGATAATTATGGTGTTTCCCCAGTCCCGTGGTGTCTGTTGTTTTATCCAAACATGGTTGAATAGTCTATGTAGGGTTGAATATTTGTATGTAGACTATACACCATACTGTTGTGTACTGGTATCTGCCGACATTATTTTCAACACACAAAACCTTTTTTTTTTGTGTATTGGTATCTGTCGACATTATTTCCAGTACACCATACTGTTTTGTATTGGTATCTGTCGACATTATTTCCAGTACACCATACTGTTGTATATTGGTATCTGTCGACATTATTTCCAATACACCATACTGTTGTGTATTGGTATCAGTCCTCAAGAATCAAGAGGTGAGGGAAAGATGCTGGTGTTGGATATATACACTGAGTATACCTGTTGATAGTATAACTAGGTAGTCCTTCCTTGGAACCCACAGGGCGGAACAACATTGAGGAAGACCTATAAAAACACGCACAGACATTTAGAGGCACAGATTAATAATATGGGGAGGACGAACGAACGAACGAACGAAAATCTTTATTTTCAAAGGGTTAAGAATTGGGCACGCAGGCCCGTCTGACATTCTGCCCTTCTTCCTCTCATACATTCTTTCATTCAACGGATCGGAATGAGCCGTAGGATACAACAACGAAGGCTTGGCTGCAGCTTTGCTCTCCATTGGGAGATAAAAGTCAGAAGTAAAAATTATAAAAACGCAAACAGCATTATAAATATTCCATATTTGGTTGCAAAGGTTACATTCCTGCAATTTTTCTTTATGTTTTGCGCTTCTGCTCACGCGTGCCCACTCTCTCTCTCTCTCTCTCTCTCTCTCTCTCTCTCTCTCTCTCTCTCTCTCTCTCTCTCTCTCTCTCTCTCTCTCTCTCTCTCTCTCACACACACACACACACACACACACACACATATACTCACACACACATACATACAGACCCACATACACACACACACCAACCAGGCCATCACAGTCTTAAAAATCCATTTCCTGCACTTTTGTGACCAGAACTCTAGACTGCTTTTAACGCATCCATGTTATAATAGAACAAATCTGAGACCAATAGTGTTCTAAAAAACGTCGGGGTTGAATTATATCCAGTTCTATGAATGTCGACTGTGATGGACGATGGTTCTGGCTAATGATGGCATCTTTATTTAGGACGTTTAACTGTCTAGCTGGTAGAGCGTCTAAGTACACTCGTTTTCCCAGCTAAGAGGCATGATTTGGTGGTGATGAGCTTGATTCCAAGGTGAGTTGTGTCTGCTTTATGATGTGTTCTTTGCTTCATCAACGCTTATCGTTCAGTACGTTTCTCTTGGACTAAGCAGGAATAAATGTATGCCATTGAAAAGTGGGCAGATTGAGAATAAAGATTAATTATAACAGACAGATGATATACAATCAGTCAGACTAACACCCATATGTCATCATCTGTCTTGCAGACAGGCGTCGACCATGAAGCTCCTCCATATACTGCAACCTCCAATTGCATATAAAAGTTCTGCGGCATGACAAAAAGGCTGTCAAAAGCTTTCTAATCACTTTCATTTATGTCTTCTTTCTATAAATCATTCACTGTCGCAGCATATTCCGTATTGTCGTTTCTGATAATACTACTAACAGGGACAATGGCCTCTTTCTAATGTTTGTGACAAACTGTTTTTGTGCCTTAGTCTTATTAAAAACATTTCGATTAGTTATATTGACTGTCGAAGACATTTTCAGCATTCATCTGTAAAACCACACCTCTGCGACCTCAAGGGGATTTTTGCTTGCTTACAAATTGTCTTGGATTCACGGTGGTGTATTAAAGCAGCGGTGGGGGAATGTGTTTGTGTGGGTGGGGGGATGTGTTTGGCCTGGTGGTTAAGGGATGTGGAGTGATTGCGGAATGTGTGCTAGGGTGTGCTATGAGATAAACTTAACAAAACATCATCAACGATCAATGGTATAGGGTGGCACAAAATCCAGCAGAATACTCAGTCTCCTAGTTTCTCTTATCTTTTGGTTCGCGATTTTCCCCTTAACTCTATTTTGCGTCATTTCATCTGCACTGCTACTTGGCAATGTGTGTGTGGATTGGTGGGTGAGGGGTGTGTGGGTGGGTGGGGATGTGTGGGTGGGTGGGGGATGTGTGGGTGTGTGGGTCTTAGTCGTGGATTGGAGATGTGTGGATGGGTGGGTGTGTGGGGACAGATGTGTGGGTGAGTGGGTGGGTGGGGAGTGATGTGTGTGTGTGGGCAGGTGTGTATAGAGGTGTGTGTGGGGAGATGTGTGTTGGGGGATTGTGAGGAGATGTGTGTGTATGTATGTATGTGTGTGTGTGTGTGCGCGTGTGTGTGTGTGTGTGTGCGCGCGCGCGCGTGCATGCATGCATAAGTAAACATTTGTCATTGAGTTTGTGATTGTGATTGAGTATAAGTATATGCGAGGGAGTGTGTATTGTTGTGTTATCCAGTGAGTGCAAAACTGTAAGTTTGTGCAAATGATGTAAGTATGTATGCAGGTATGTGTGATTTTACGAATGTGCGTGTGCACGTGGGTCTGCCTGTCTCATAACATGGTAATATGCATTGTTATGTTTACAACATTCATTTGACAATGTTTTTTTTTTCATTTGTGAATGCATCATTAGGCGTTAGTGAGATGAGATGGAAGGGATCGGGCAAAATTATAGCTGACAATCACACAATAATTTATTCTGGAGGGGATACACATGAAAAAGGTGTAGGAATAATATTAGACGAAAAAACAGCCAAGTCAATTAATGGATACTGGTGTATTTCAGATAGAGTTATTATGGTAAAAATCAAAGGCAAACCAATAGACATAAATATTTTACAAGTATATGCACCAACAGCAAGCAGTAGTGATGAAGAAATACAACACTTTTACGATGAAATAGAAATGGCGATGGCTCAAATTGGATCACAAGAAATAAAGATAATACTTGGTGATTTTAATGCAAAAGTAGGAAAGGGAAAAATGGAGGATGTAGTGGGGAATTATGGTTTAGGTACAAGAAATGAAAGAGGGGAAAAGCTAATAGAATGGGCAAATATCAATGATATGATAATTGGAAACACGTGGTTTAAACACTATAAAAGACGACTGTACACATGTATAAGCCCTGATAAGAAAATACGCAACCAAATTGACTACATACTAATTAATAAAAGATTTAGAAATTCTTTAATTAATGTAAAGACAATGCCTGGTGCTGACTGTAATAGTGATCATGTACCACTATGTGGACAAATAAAAGTAAGATTAAAGAGAGGGAAAAAAATGGTTAAGAACATGAGACTTAATAAAGAGGTTCTAAAAATAGATAAAGAAATGCAAGAACAATACAGAGTGACTGTGAAAAATAGGTACAATGCAATAACTAAAATACAGAGTATAGATGAACAATGGGAAATGTTAAGGGACTCCATTCATCAAACTAGCAAAGAAGTATTATCAGAGAGAGGCAAAATAGCTAAGAAAAAATGGATGAATGAAGATATCTTAAACCTGATGGACAAAAGAAAACAGTATACAAATGACAAACAAGAATACGCTAAGATAAATAAAGATATAAAAGATAAATGTGGGAAGGCTAAAGAAAGTTGGTTAAACGAGCAATGCAAAAAAAATTGAATTAAATTCCATTAAAGATACAAAAAATATGCACAGATAAATCAGTGAGCTTACAGGAAAAAAAATAAGAATAAATACAGGGTGTCTGAAATCAAAAACAGGAAAGATAATATTAGAGGAAGATGCTATAATGAAGAGGTGGAATGAGTATATAAGAGAATTATATGAAGGAGAAAGGGCAGAATTAACAGAAGATAGTAACTTAGAAGGTCCACCTATTCTGAAAGAAGAAGTCGCTGACGCTATGAAACGTATGAAGAAAGGAAAAACAGCTGGGCCAGATGAAATCACAATAGAAGAATTAGAAGTATTGGGAGAATTTGGAGTAGATATATTAACCAAAATGTTGAATGATATTTACAGCAGTGGATATTTACCCAGTGATATGCTGAAATCTGTATTTATAGCTATACCAAAAAGACCAGGAGCAATTGATTGTGAAGATTTTCGTACAATTAACCTTATAAACCATATCACTAAGCTTCTACTCAGAATCATAATGAGAAGAACCAAACAGAAAATAAAAATGGAAATTAGTGAAGAACAGTATGGATTTGTGGAAGGAAAGGGCACAAACAATGCAATTTATACATTGCGGACACTAATAGAAAGGTCAATAGAGAAACAGAGGGACATATATTTGTGCTTCATAGATTATACTAAGGCATTTGATAAAGTAAAACATGATGAACTGATTAAAATGTTGGAAGATATCAACACTGATGGAAAAGATTTAAGAATAATACAGAAAATTTACTGGAACCAAGTAGCAGCAATTAAAATGGGAAATAAAGAGGGTAGTTACGAACAGATAAAGCTAGGAGTACGACAAGGGTGTGTCTTGTCACCAGATCTTTTCTCCCTGTATAGCGAAGTAATAATGAGAGAGATCAAAGAGATGCCAGGAATACTAGTTGGAGGTTATAATATAAATAATATACGCTATGCAGATGACACAGTATTGGTGGCGGATAATTCAACAGACCTACAACAATTATTAGACGTTGTAGTAACAGAGAGTGCAAGGAAAGGACTCAACTTGAATATCAAGAAAACAGTAACAATGGTAATATCAAAGAAAATGGTGACACCAAAATGTGACATAGAAATAGAAGGGAAAATCCTTAACCAAGTTGATAATTTAGATACCTAGGGGCATTTATAACATCAGATGGAAGATGTACAACAGAGATTAGGAGCAGAATAGGGCAGGCAAAAGCTGCATTTCAGAAAATGAAGAGTATCTTATGCAATAAGTCACTGTCACTGAATGTAAGAAAGAGAGTGCTGAAATGCTATGTAGAACCAGTTTTGCTGTATGGCAGTGAATCTTGGAATGTAAATGAACAAATTAAGAAGAAATTAGAAGCAACAGAGATGTGGTTCCTGAGACGAATGTTGCGAATTCCTTGGACTGCCAGAGTAACTAACGACGACTGCCTGAAACAGGCTAATGAAACTAGAACATTATATACAACAATAAGACAGAGACAAACAGCTTTCCTCGGTCATGTGATGAGAAGAGAGGCATTGGAGAACATCGTAACAACTGGAAAGATCGAGGGGAAGAGAGGCAGAGGTAGACCAAGAGAAGTGATGCTGGATGGATTGAGACGGTGGCATGGAGGAACATCAGCAGCAGAGTTGATCCAGAAAACCAAAGACCGAGATCTATGGAGAGCCATGAACGCCTACGCCAGCCGGCACGGCACTTGATGAAGATGATGAATGCATCATGTACTATTTATGAACGAAATATGAGTTAGTGGAAGGACCGAATGTAAGACGGGCCTGCGTGCCCAATTTATTACCCTTTGAAAATAAAGTTCGTTCGTTCGTTCGTTCCACAGTAGGACACACTACGTCTCGAGAGCATAGCACAAAACACAAACTCCGTAGGTCCAGAGATGACCGAAATGCGTTCCTGCAATAATTACAATCTTGGTCTGATTGACGCAGTCATACAACGTACTCTCGTGGGGGGCGGGGGACGGAGAGAAGTAATAAGGGCTCGATTTGTCCTAGAATTCTTGGTGTGATGATTGTATGCTGAATATTTGGTTTGTTTTGCCTTGATTGTACATTTTAAATACCCAATTATAATGGCAATATAGATTTAAAACCCAACGAATTACTTCACCCTTTTTATATATTAAACTAAAACTCACAGAGAAAATTCTTCACCAAACATAAGAGTTGAAAAAAATATAAACAAATCGTCATTTAAGATTGAAAATACATCTCGTTTCACAGTATCCTTTCTATTACACAGCTTTTCCAGCAGGCTAACTTTAGGACACTGTTTTTCATCATTCGTAGAAGTGGCCGTACCGTCTCCAGGAAAGATAAATTAGTGATGAGGTTACTGCTTTCCACAAGACTTGATATAAAATTAGAGCTTGTATTTGTCCTGTAATTTCTACATAAGTTATATGCAATATGCCACTGACCTTTACAGTTAGAAAAAGAGTTCTTGTATGTTACATAGAACCAGTTTTAACATACGGCTGCTAATTTTGGACAATTAGTAAACAGGGGAAAACATCCCTGGAAGTCGTAGAGATATGGTTTTATAGAAGAATGCTGAAAATTCATTCATTCATTCATTCATTCATTCATTCATTCATTCATTCATTCATTCATTCAGTAGCATGTCATTTGCAGAACTTCGCTCCCATAACAACCATTCATCCGGAAAACATCTCAGTCATAAGCAAGATGTCCCGCCTCTGATACATCCATCTGGAGACCAAATTTATTTCAGTCTCCTTTGTTTTATCGTCTTTTGCAGCCAATCTTCTTCAATATTCAACTCTTGTCGAATGGATGCATTTGTTCTTTTTTGTATCCAAGATATTCTTAGAACCCGTTTATAAAATGTATTTTCAAATGCATTTACGCGCTGTTCTGTTTGTTTAGTAAGTGCCCATTTCTCACAGGCGTATGTTGTAATGGGCAAGATGCATGCTCTTAAAAATAAATTGTTTGTAGGTCTGTTTCACGCAACAATTTATTCAGTTATTTTAGTGTTTGAAGAGCAGTAGAGATTCGTCTTTTAATTTCTTTCATTGCGTCACAATTGCTGATAATTAATGACCCAAGATATTCAAAATTTTCCACCACCTCCAGTTTCTCCTCATTAACATATGAAAATAAATTGAACAGCTAAAATGGGCAATATGAATTATTTGGAAATACAGGAAATATTTGCAGAAAGAGAGATAGAGGAAGATAGCGTGAGAAGATTCTTGACAGTCTTGTGTCATGGCACGGAAGGAAGTCAACACATGAATTGATCGTAATTTTTGGAGAGGCTTGATTGCTCACGCCTGCCGACAAGGCACTGGATGATGATGATGAATCTCTATATTTTCTTATAGTTCTCCTAGTGCCAATACATACCTGTGAATTAAGTTCGCATGCTATTTTAATAGCCTCAACTGTTCTTAAACAATTCATATGCGGGAGAGCAAAGTCTATGAAACTATATCGTTAATATTTATTGATACAAAACTAGAGGTGTATGTATGTCGATATGTTGAACCTGGAGGCAAGGAGACCACAGGCGGAAAATCTAATATGATGCTGGTTTATACTAATCACTAAAGCCATAGAAATATAATTGGTTGAAGTGATCGGAATGCTTAGCAATTTAGATGGCTGACTAATAGATGGTAGCTTCGCTTGAGTAAGCACTTGGACACAACAACATCAGCACTTTTTAGTATACTTCGCTTCGTAACAAATTATAGACGATTACATCATAATTTAAAACTTCTGAATGCCAAGATTATTATAAATGGAACGATTCTAGTGGATTTTTGAAACACCCGCTGAAAAATGCAAGGAGTTTTATGTCTTGCATCTCATCATTTCTTTTAAGTCTAAATTCCTCAGTTTCTTCTTTTTCCTCCTTTTTTTTCTCAAATTATCTCCAACACTTTGTTATGCATCTTTTTTTTTTTAGAACTATTTCATTCGTCTTCTTTCTCTTTCTTTTTCAAATTCCGCGAATAATTAAGACAACACAACAGAAACTGAGACTACTTAGACTTTATCGGTAATGCCATTTCGATCACAGAGAAGGAGGGAAGTTGGGCTGTTGTGTTACGCATTAAGCAATACCCTAAACATGCCTTACACCCAGCTGACTCAGTGTTGGGTTTACAGACCCTTGGTCCAGACATCTGCCGTACGTCCATCGTGGATAAATGGTCATTACAGGCCTGAACCGAACTGGAATGGGACTGAGCATTAGTGGATCCATAGAGATGTAGTGACCAGAAACCACGAAGCAGGAAATGTTGTTGCATTGATTCATAAGGTATTTTGATTTTTGCTTTTCGTTCTCTCACTTTTGCCTGTAGGCGTTGTGGAGAGGGGAAAGTGAAGTTCCAGTGCCTGTGACTTACACCTTTCCTCTCTTCCTCTCCATGGATCATGAGAAATATATTTCCAGGGTCAATTGAATTCGCTACAGATTTGTTAGACCTGTCGTAGGTTTCTTGCCTATTCAACATATTATATTTATTACTGCCATCATGTCACACTCACGGACGGGTAGAACGGACGGACACGGACACACACACACACACACACACACACACACACACACACACACACACACATACACCTACATGCACGCACGCACACTCACACACACACACACATACACCTACATGCACGCACGCACACACGCACACACAGCACACACACACACACACACACGAATAGCGATTATCCGCCCTCAGAAGATATTTCTTGTCTATTTAGCCAACAAATCTCCGTCTAAGACTGAGTCTCAACAGTTCGCAGTGGAGCGGCTGCTTAGCTGTACTTGAGATCCAAATTCGAGCTTTCCTTTAAATAAAAGCAACAACAAGCCTTTTAACTGAAACTGTGGAATCCCCGGAAACGACAGAGCTGATCGATTGGCTAAGGAAGGAGCACAAGAAGAACAACCAGATGTGCCTATTACATACCACCAAAAGAAAAGAATGATCAAATCAGTCAGAAGGCCACCAAACCTTACTCAAGACGACTACCACGTTATGGACAGACCAGAACAGGTCATTCTTCTGCGCCTCAGAACAGGACACAATAGATTACGCAACCACATGTATACAAAATTCAAGATTGGTGACTCAGCCATGTGCACATGTGGTTTGGCGTCGCAGACAGCAGAGCACATACTCCAGGATTGCCCAAACTACAACATATCCAGGCGAACCTTCTGGCCTAGAGAGACAACAGTGGAAGATAAACTCTATGGACCGCTGAATGAACTAAAAAAGACTGTTAGATTCATACAAGAGACAACATTGCAGTTATAAACATAATTTAGGCGAACGAAAGAAGAAGAACTGAAACAACTTTAATATAGGATATTGGATCTGGAATTACCGCTGCTGCTGGCACCAGGCTTGCCTGCCCACCAACTTTGTTGTTGTTGTTTGTTTTTTTGTTTTTGTTTTGCATTTCCTATTTACAGGACATCGATGTCAACACCAGCAGTTTACTGATGTTGTTGAAGTCTTGGTAAGTTTACGTTCAGTAGTTTGCCATTGCTTTCTGAACGACCGGCTTCCATATCAACACGTTAAAACCCAGCGCAACGAGGTCTGCTGCAAAATCGGTCGCAGTTGGGTTTCTAACGCGGGTAAGCGGGATTACGAATCACGTCCGTAAGTCCTTAGCCAAGGAGACTGGCTTCCCTCCAATAGATCCTCGCTAAAGGGTGTAAAGTGTACTAATTCCAATTACGGGGCCTCCTGTATTGCTATTTTACGTCACTACCTCCCCGTGCAGGGAGTGGGTAAGTTGCGCGCCTGCTGCTTGCCTTGCCAAATACTGAGTAAGTGATGTCCAACAAAGGCATGTCCTAGGCGACAAATTTATTCAAGTTACCTCGAACATGTGTCCTAATTAAAGAGACATTCATTCAAATGTCATCCAGTTGTGGTCCTGTTATATGACAAATAGATCTCTTGTGAACAAATCTTAGAGCCCGAACAACTCTCGAATTTGGAGCAAATAGAAAAATAGTCTCAATCATGTTGTCTTTAACATTTTAGACATATACGTGGTAAGGAATGCCTCTTTAGCCGCCATGCTAAAATTTGCCACTCTCGAAATGCTCAAAGGTTAAAAGTCTATCCGAACCGCAATGCCTTAGTGGACAAGGTATATCTAAAGCAAGTCACGATTTCTAGAAAACAAATAAATTGAAACCAGTCGCTGCCGTGATTTTTTCCACCTTGCTTTGTGCTCTATCTAGAAATCGCTGCTCTTCGCGATCGCCACAGTCATTAACCAAAAGCTTGATACTGGACAGAGCTGTAAGGGCAAAACTAAGGGATCAAATATGTTTTGTGGGGTACGGGATGAATGTACCGACGAATCCATAGACTGCATCCTACTTGTTTCTCTAAAGGCATAGCACGTGATGCAACGGAGTTTCAGTATTAGCCATTAGTGGTTGTTCCAACTTCACGGCAACGGGTCATTCCCAGTATGCTCCGTTTCTGTGCCAGTGAATATCATACAAAATGCTCCTCACTGCCACATACGAATAGTGGAACAAACAAGCGTCTCGACAAACCAACAGCCCGCACAGGTACGCTGTGCATAATTCTGTCGCCAAAATGCCAACACAAAAGTCCTCCACGAAAAATACAGTTCATCGTCCATGGAAGCAGCAGTCACTAGAAAAACAGTAGCCACACATTACTGCATAAAGCAAACCAGTTAGTTCTGCGACAAAGCCGCCCCCTATTATCCCGAACATGCAGTTCACGCTACAAACAACAGCGGCCACATGTAAAAGCATTTCACACAAAATTCACAGCTCACAGTGTCGCGCCACGCACTCACCTCAGTAGCAGAGCGACAGAACCATGTACTTCCAGTCCAACATGAGGAAAATGCGAGTTCAAACGGTAGCCACAAGCATAATCACTCCAGAGGCCTTAACAGTTTAAATGCCTATCCTCCATGTTTCAGTATACAGAAGTGAGGTTACACAACCATGTGTATGGCATGACGACTCCCTGTGTGAGCCCAGAATCAGAGATATGTCGGCTCTGTGGCGAAGCGGTTACGGACGCAGTTCGTAATCACGCATACCGCGTACTAAACACAGCTGCGGGAAATTTGGCAGCAGACTGCCTTGCGTTGGTTTTTTTAAAAATAAAATGATATGGGTGAGGATTGTTTAGAAATCAATGGCAAACTACTGAACATAAACTTGCCAAAAAATCACAAACACCCAAAAAATGCTAGGGTTGACTGCTGTGTCCTGTAAAGGAAATGCAACTAACTTGTGTGCTAAAGGAAACCTCCTTAGGTTCAGATAATGTCCGTTAGTTGTTCCTACCTTCCCTTGAGGGCCGAACGGGTTGCTTGTTCTGAATGGCGAGTGGACACAACGTGAAACTAGAAAGCTCGATGCACAGCAAAACACGCACAGAAACAACTGAATTGATATAGACTTATTGAAAGTTTCGCCTCTCTCTCTCTCTCTCTCTCTCTCTCTCTCTCTCTCTCTCTCTCTCTCTCTCTCTCTCTCTCTCTCTCTCTCTCTCACTGTGTGTGTGTGTGTGCATCTTTCCGTGGAACTTCCTTGTTACATTATGTCTTCATTGTTGTTGTTGTTGTTGTTGTTGTTGTTGTTGTTGTTGTTGTTGTTGTTGTGTATAGTTCAGCAGCAGTAATCCCCTTTATACGATGATAGTTTGCTCTGAATATCTGAGTGGTCAGGTACATCCTTTATGAATATTCGGACGCAGCCATGTTGATACTGTGGAATACACTTCAGAACCTCGGATCAAACAAACTATGTCAACAACTGGCGGGAAGAAGTCGACTGTGTCCATTGAAAGGCGTGTGGTTTGCGGCTCTTTTGTATGTGAAAAAGTAAAGATACTTTTCACACGGCTTAATGCGAATTGAGCAAATAGTACTGGAATGTGTAGTTTAATCGGCACTCGGTTGGTGACGTGGTCAGTACAAAACCTTCCACCTTTATTTCCCAAGTCATGTCTTGATACCGATTTTACACTGGGTCGACCTTAAAAGAGGTAAACTGATTAGAGTAATTAGACGTAGACAGTCAACATTTTTAGGGCATGTTCTGAGAATAAATGACTTGAGAACTAGGTGACAGCTGGCATGTTCGAAGGGAGAAGACCAAGGGGAAGACCGAGAAGTAAATACCTGGATGGCTTGGCCATAAGGCATGGTCGAGACAGAAACACGGAGCCGATCCACGACTCTGGTGATCGAGTGAGATGGCAAAACATGACCGCCTATGCTTATCGGCATGGCACATGATGGAGGAACGATCTTACAACCCAAGTAGATTTTTAAAAAAAACAACAAATCTGCTTTCATGCGCATTCGAACCTATGACCACCGGTCCGGCAGTAAAGATGGGCGGAGAGATATTGATCACGTCACCTATTAAGTTACGATCGGCTTAAAAATATGGGTCTAGGAGCAAATAACTAACACGCCTCATGGTGTTAACGAGGATCCCTTTACTATCCTCGTTTTACCTCAGCATGCAAGGGCATCAGTTGCCTGTACTTCTACCTGTATCAGTTATTTGTACAAAAAAGGGGATCAGATACCTCTATATCCACTGGTATCAGATACCTCTATATCCACTGGTATCAGATACCTCTATATCCACTGGTATCAGATACCTCTACATCCACTGGTATCAGATACCTCTATATCCACTGGTATCAGATACCTATACATCCACTGGTATCAGATACCTCTACATCCACTGGTATCAGATACCTCTATATCCACTGGTATCAGATACCTCTATATCCACGAGAATCAGATACGTCTTCATCCACTGGTATCAGATACCTCTATATCCACTGGTATCAGATACCTCAATATCCACTGGCATCAGATACCTCTACATTCACTGGTATCAGATACCTCTATATCCACTGGTATCAGATACCTCTAAATTCACTGGTATCAGATACCTCAATATCCACTGGTATCAGATACCTCTACATTCACTGGTATCAGATACCTCTATATCCACGAGAATCAGATACCTCTTCATCCACTGGTATCAGATACCTCTACATCCTCCGGTATCAGATACCTCTTCATCCACTGGTATCAGATACCTCTACATTCACTGGTATCAGATACCTCTATATCCACTGGTATCAGATACCTCTATATCCACTGGTATCAGATACCTCTGTATCCACGAGTATCAGATACCTCTTCATCCACTGGTATCAGATACCTCTACATCCACTGGTATCAGATACCTCTATATCAACTGGTATCAGATACCACTTCATCCACTGGTATCAGATACCTCTATATCCACTGGTATCAGATACCTCTATATCCACTGGTATCAGATACCTCTATATCAACTGGTATCAGATACCTCAATATCCACTGGTATCAGATACCTCTTCATTCACTGGTATCAGATACCTCTTCCTCCACTGGTATCAGATACCTCAATATCTACTGGTATCAGATACCTCAATATCCACTGGTATCAGATACCTCAATATCCACTGGTATCAGATACCTCTACATCCACTGGTATCAGATACCTCTTCATCCACTGGTATCAGATAACTCTACATTCACTGGTATCAGATACCTCTTCATCCACTGGTATCAGATACCTCTATATCCACAGGTATCAGATACCTCTTCATTCACTGGTATCAGATACCTCTATATCCACTGGTATCAGATACCTCTATATCCACTGGTATCAGATACCTCTTCATCCACTGGTCTCAGATACCTATATATCCACTGGTATCAGATACCTCTTCATCCACTGGTATCAGATACCTCTATATCCACTAGTATCAGATACATCAATATCCACTGGTATCAGATACCTCTTCATCCACTGGTATCAGATACCTCTTCATCCACTGGTATCAGATACCTCTATATCCACTGGTATCAGATACCTCAATATTCACTGGTATCAGATACCTCTTCATCCACTGGTATCAGATACCTCTATATCCACTTGTATCAGATACCTCAATATCCACTGGTATCAGATACCTCTTCATCCACTGGTATCAGATACCTCTACACCCACTGGTATCAGATACCTCTATATCCACTGGTATCAGATACCTCTTCATATACTGGTATCAGATACCTCAATATCCACTGGTATCAGATACCTCTACCTCCACTGGTATCAGATACCTCTACATCCACTGTTATCAGATACCTCTTCATCCACTGGTATCAGATACCTCAATATCCACTGGTATCAGATACCTCAATATCCACTGGTATCAGATACCTCAATATCCACTGGTATCAGATACCTCAATATCCACTGTTATCAGATACCTCTTCATCCACTGGTATCAGATACCTCAATATCCACTGGTATCAGATAACTCTATATCCACTGGTATCAGATACCTCAATATCCACTGGTATCAGATACCTCAATATCCACTGGTATCAGATACCTCTGTATCCACGAGTATCAGATACCTCTTCATCCACTGGTATAAGATACCTCTACATCCACTGGTATCAGATACCTCTATATCCACTGGTATCAGATACCTCAATATCCACTGGTATCAGATACCTCTTCATCCACTGGTATCAGATACCTCTACATCCACTGGTATCAGATACCTCTATATCCACTGGTATCAGATACCTCTACATCCACTGGTATCAGATACCTCTACATCCACTGGTATCAGATACCTCTATATCCACTGGTATCAGATACCTCTATATCCACTGGTATCAGATACCTCTACATTCACTGGTATCAGATACCTCAATATCCACTGGTATCAGATACCTCTTCATCCACTGGTATCAGATACCTCTATATCCACTGGTATCAGATACCTCTACATCCTCTGGTATCAGATACCTCTATATCCACGAGAATCAGATACCTCTACCTCCACGAGTATGAGATACCTCTACATCCACTGGTATCAGATACCTTTACATCCATTGGTATCACTGCACATCCACGGGTATCAAATACCTCTAAATCCACGGTTATCAGATACCTCAAAATTTAAGAGTATCACATAGGCCTACCTCCATATCCACGGGTATCAGATAACTCTACATCCACGAGTACCAAATACCTTTAAATTCACGGGATGATTTTGAATGCGTTACGTAAGTTTACTTTCAGTAGTTTGACACTGTTTGTTTTTATTGAACCACTGACGCTCATACCACTGTTAAAAATTAACACAGGGCGGTCTTCTTTTAAATCGCCTTCAACATTGTGTTCGTTACCCCACAGGCGCTGACAAATTTATTAACGTTGTTGATAATTTTCATCTGTAAACTTCGTACCCGTAGATCTCCGTGTCAATAATCTCAGTTCGTAAACAATTTTCGTTTCCCGTATTGTTTAGCTATAGGGACATACTTCATTCCCTAAACAAAACACAGACATCGGCGGAAATACAATCAACAACCAGACAAGTGGTAATAAAAATACAATCACGGCTATTCGTAGCTGATTAATTGACGTCTGGGACATAACCAAAGCCAGATTTACTGACAAATGTGTGATGAACATACGGCTTTATGAGGTTTTGTAATCTCGAGGAAATTACTGCTGTCGTAGCATCTGTATTCTGTATGTTTTATGATCCTGACAATTGTGGACAGGAGTTATAATATGGGTAGTTCATGAAATCTGTGTTGGAATATTCATGAGTTCCCATTTAACAATCTGTGTCACTGGCTGATCATTTTACGCCCTAGACTAGACTTGATTACATGCGAGACCTGGTGGGGACAGGTCAAGAAAGAATTGGTAGAGAAATTTGGTTTCTGGAGAAAAGACAATTTAAAAATAAAATAGGCAGAAAAACGAATGAAACGTTCCCTTATGAAACATATGAAAACTGAATTGATTAGTGAAATTGATTAGAGACTCGGACAGCAATACTTAGAGATGGTGATGAACAAACATAAAATTGAAAACTTGGTGATAATTGTGAAATTAATCAGACTGAAGACATAGAGATGGTTTGGCCACCTGGCAAAATCGGAACAAATACGCAGACCTGACTCGAGTCTCGTGATATTGTGAAAAGGCGAAGCATGATCACCCACTTTATCGGCATGGCAAGCTATGATCATAATCCTGACTATATTGATGACGATGATAATGATATTAAAGTAACTAATTTGTATAACACTGATCCGCACATCCTTCATTATATCAACCTGTTCCAAAGTGATATCTACGTCTTCAACATTACTTCCACCATCACCGCAACAGTTCAGATGTGCCTAATAACGCGGAAGGTAACCATTCATGTCTGAGCTAAACAACTGGTGTACAGATGTTAATTGATATGTGGTGTTGCATCGTTATGAAATTTTTCCTGCCGTCTTATATTTACCTCCACCCAAGGAATATGTCTTTGATAGGTCCAAAAGCAACTTAAATCATCGAAAGCGGCGACATTTCTTTGATGTTTTGGTGAAAAACTAGTGATTTTTCGCTAGCAAACCTGTTTTTACAGTAATGAATGCCCCGCCAATTCAGATGACGACACAAGGCGTATCCAGATTCGTATGGGAGTGGATGCAGTAAAAGAAGTAGCTTAAAAGTCGACAGGGTCGACTGCATTGCACCGGGTTTTTATCCCATATGGCTCAGTCTCTTTCCGCAGCGTGGAAAGCGTCGCACAAAGTACGAACTCCGTAGCTCCAGCGACGACCCTCGGGTGTCTCCGAAAAAATGATCTCGTGAAATGAAGGACGCGGCCCGGAATCGAACATACAACCTTCGGAGACCGAGTCAGATGGCTTGACCACTTCACCACGCAGAATCCCGAGAGGTGTGCAATGTGTAATATTAGTAAAGACAGAGAATTTACAGAGGT
The DNA here is from genome assembly GCA_014155875.1 of Cepaea nemoralis. Classification (NCBI taxonomy): domain Eukaryota; kingdom Metazoa; phylum Mollusca; class Gastropoda; order Stylommatophora; family Helicidae; genus Cepaea; species Cepaea nemoralis. The sequence goes on from JACEFZ010017271.1 coordinate 72,193, forward strand.
ATGGGGTAAATAATGTGTAAATTGACAGGAAAGTAGAAGGAATATATTTCTTAACTTATTTTTCATTTCCTTCTTGTTTCTTCAGCTGCTGGTTAATAATGTGTACACAAGTATTCATGTTAGCTTTTTATATTGAATTCGTGAAAGCTTCCAAATAGCTGTGCGTTAATGTGCGTGTGGAGTGACCAGAAATGATACCGCAATTTAGTCATCATGTTTCCATTTTTAAGGATCTGTTCAGCTGTCTGTGTAGTTTGTTCACACGTACACATGGTTGACAGACCCGCTGTGAGTCTTCGTGAAAGATTGTCTACTCTGCTGTTTACCGTTCAGAGACGGAACATGATTACATGTTTTGTACTATGAAAATAGTTGTCAGTGTCTCTGTAGTGGGCTTTCTTCTTAACGACCAAGATGTTGGTCCTCTTTTCATTGAAGTTTATAGATTGATTCGTATGCACGTGTGTTGTCTCCTAATTTGACAACGTCTTTGCTCTCACGTTTTTTGTTATGCCACAATATGTTAGTTTCCACCGCAATATTACTCTTCTGTTGGTATTCAATGCGTTTAGTGTGTGTGTGTGTGTGTGTGTGTGTGTGTGTGTGTTTTTTTTTAAATACAGTTGTTTGTCACCGCTGAGGGCTTGCGGAATTGAAAATTCATCACTATGGAATACAAACTATTGCCATTGCCATTATGCTGATGCTGTAATGTTTAGGGCCTGCAATTCTTCTGAATATGTGGATCAAAATATCCCAGTTGGTGTGCATGTGGATTAATGTCTGCGATCTGCCCAGACCTTAATCGGTGTCGGACGATTCCAGTAGGTTGATGATTGCTCTCGGTTACATAAAATTCAATCCATCCTTTCTCTAATAGTCCTCTTCCTCTTTCAACACATGGTCCTCACATTTTTTTCCAGTAACTTTTATCAATATTTAATAGCGTGAACTGGGTTAGTATCTTGACGTCAGACAATTTGAATGTAGTATTGGCAGCTGCCATCTGTCCTTTAATTTTAGCCCACACAAGTTCTATAGGGGTTAAATGAGAATGATACGGCGGAAGTCTCAAGCACCTATGGCCTTGTTCTTCTATCAACTTGTCGATTTGATATTTCTTGCTTTTTTGCGCCTGTTAAAAATGGTATATTTTCCCTTCTGAGCCATATCTTTATTGCTTCCTTTGTGCTCGATGCCGTAGGTATTTTGTCTTCTTGGGCAACAACATTGTGATATGATGCATTGTCCATGATTAGACAAGACGGTCTAGCAAGGGATGGAAGTACTGTATTCTCAAGCCAATTGCCGGTATGCTTTAATACAAACAAGAGCCCAGCATTCTCTAGTAAGCCATTATGAGTACTACCAGCATAGGCCATGACTAAACGCTGTCCTTTACTACTGGGCACATAACGCTTTATCTTTCCATCCACTGATTGCCATTCCTTTTCACTTGTGTGGTGCGCATTGATCCACGTCTCATCCAAATACACTATGCCATAATTTTCTTTGCGCATTTCCCTTATTTCACGTAGGTATCTGCTTCTCATGGCTCCTAAATGCGGTTGCTCGCAAAGGATATTTCTATCTCCCTTGTACTTTCTAAAAGTGAAGCCTAATGTCCTTATAATTTTCCACAAAGTTGTTTTGGATAGCTCTGTGTTATTGTTCTTTCTCAACCAAACCCTAAGTTTTCTTACAGTCACTGTTTCTTTGGTATCCATCATTTTTATAATAACTCGCCTGATGACATCCTTGTCAAAGCTGTCTACAATTGCCTTTCTACCTACTGTTTGCTTATCGCGTGTTGGTTTCATTCCAGATTCTTCCACCCATCGAAGAAATTACCGTTTACTCAAACCCAATGCTGGCACTGTTCTTCTTTCGGGATTTGTAACAGTATGCAGCAGTTTCCAGCGATCAGCTTCTTGACAAATATATATGTACAACTTCATAGCGATGCTTTGAAGTGTACACAATTTCACATTCAATCCCACTGAACAATATTCACACATTCAAATATTAGCTGTCAATATTATATTAATGGTAAATTTATTTATATATTTATTTATATAATCACGTTCCATGAAAGAACCCACACTGAAGACACCTCTGAACAATCTAATTTAACTGCGCGCAGTTTGTGCCAAAACGGAAACCACGAGACAATTTTTAAAAAAGCGCGGATGTGTCTTGGTGAAGCTGTAATACTTTTAAAATTATAAACAAACATTGAAATGTGTTGTACAATCTCCAGAACAAAAAAATGTTTGTTGCGTGGACATAATGATAAGGTTATATGCTAAATCTCATAATTTTCCCTCAGTAGGTTACTGTGATATGGAAATTTATATTGGGGCAGAAAAAAGTAAACAGACTATAGGCGATTTTACGTTAAGTATTTTGCCATTGTTTATATATATTCATCACTACTATATGGCCCATAAATGTGAACGATAAACAAGCAATTACTGTGGCCAATGACTGTGGGGTTTTGAAAATATTGATGTTCCAAGTTGTGTATTTACCTTTTATGTTGCATGAACTTCACAGAAAGTAAATACAAAACTTAGAACGGCAATATGTTAATAAACCCCACAGTCATTAAACTCACACCCTATATACCCATATGGAGGAGACTATGTCGTATTTCATGGAAGCAAACACAACAAAGATTCTCAAGAGGATGAGAATGAAAAGCGTCATGATGAAAGACATTGGGGAAAAAACGAGACAGGTGAAATATTTCGGTCACATTAAAAAACATATGTTAAGTTAGTTGCATGCCCTATACAGGATGTCGCGGTCAACTCCAACATTGTTTGACTGTGATTTCTTGGCAAGTTTACGTTCAGTAGTTTGCCTTTGCTTTCTGAATGACCGGTACTCATACCATTGTATAAAAATCAATGTAAGGCGATCTGCTTCCAAATCGACCACAGCTTTGTTTCGAACGTGGTATGCAGAATTGCGAACTGCGTTCTTAACTCTTTCGCCACAGCTCTGCTAAAAGAAAGAACAATCTTATAAAAACATTTCGAAAGAAAGAAACACAAAAACTGAAGGCAGACTTGACTAAAGGTAGACACCAACAGAAGTAGAAAGATAACAAACATAGAGAGATGGACTCAAATCTGCCTGCCAGAATGTACAAACATGGCGAGAGATGAGTATTGGAGATCCATTGCTGCCAAACGGCATTGTGGAGACGACAACTGATTGATTGAAAGATTTAACTTATCCGATAATGTTAATTTATCGTAATTCTATCAAAAACCCGTGTGCTTTGACGCTATAGACGCATAGCAAATTGTATTCATTTTCTGTATTCCAACGTCTGTAAATACTTCTTAAGTAATTTCCGTTGTCCCAATGTCTATACAGATTGGGAAATAATTTCCAATTTCCTAGAACCAGCATCGGAATTTTTATCTCGTTAAGCAATCAAATCACTGCAATTGATCGAGTAACTCATTTAGCAAGACAGCGATGACGCAACTTGTCTATGATATTATACGACAATGATGAATGACAGACAGAAACGGCCATATAACAGTACTCTCACTACACACACACACACACACAAACACACACACACACACATACACACACACACACACATACACACACACATACACACACACACATACATAAATGCGCACGAAATCCGAAGGTACATCCCTAGCAACAAAGGAAAGCACAATTTTCGGCGCTTTATGGCGTTATGTGTGTATGGTGAAAACCCCATGTTTTGTAGAGCTATCTCCACTCTACGGATGTCCTGTGGTCAATATAACGCCGGCGTCTTTACTTTCCATAACACTTCCTGGTAACCATTTGAACAGAATCGACCTGGGAGCCCCGGTCAAAAGGGAAAGTTAATCCACGAGCAAAATGTAGTCCAGTGCTACAGGAAGTAGTTAGTTAGTTAATTAGTTATCAGTTGGGGTATCTTCGTTGCACTCCGGACATGTCCATAGGTGCTCAGATCCTCCCCCCAGCATATGCATCAGCGTCCGGTGGCTAATAGTGCCAGTTCTGTGTTGGTTGACGAGGCGCTTTGTTTTCCCGATGTACCTCTCGCGTCTGGCTGTGCCGATTCTTACTCCCAGGTCTTTCATCCTGGAAAGCGATGTGGAATCACTGGCGTCAAAATCCTCTGTTCTCGCCATGTCTTTAAGGGCGTTAATAACATCGGCACGATCCATGGGCTGGCCATCTACAGGGGGTGCAGAGCCAGCCAATTTATCAGCTCGTTCATTTCCCTCGACTCCCGCATGTCCCGGGACGAAGATGAAGGTGACTTTGCGGACAACAGACTTCCGCAGCGACTCAGTCCACTGTCTACGTACAGATCCAGCTTCGACCTTCTGAATCATGCTCATTGAATCACTTAGTACACACACGTTGGTATAATGCTGTGATTCCAGCCATATGAAAGCCTGTGTAACTGCCATCACCTCCATCGTCATGCTGCTCGTGGTCATAGAGTGGGCACCACTGGATTCTTGAACGGTTCGGCCCGCTGAACGGGCTGTAAATGCCCACGCACTTCTCTGCTGCTTTACAACAGATCCATCTGTATAGATGAGCACTTCGGGGCTATCTGAGTGATCATAGATGAGCGCGTTAACCTCTGCATTGACAGCGGCAGGGTTCTGCTCTCTGCACCGTCTGTCGAGTGTGATAATGCAGGAGAAGGTACACTTAAAAGCTGGAGGCACCGGCACCCATTCCTTGCCGGGGTTGATACTGGTAAGACTGCAGACCTGTCCGACGACATCTTCCGCCCGACCCATCCATGATTTGCCCCTCTTTAGCCTGTCACCCTTTTCTCTGAATACAGCGTCATGCAGAGGGTGCTGCTCATCTGCACTTATTTTTAAGTATGCACGAGCTCTCCAGATCTTGATCCTGTGTTCCATTGTCGGGAAGTCAAGGAGGTATCTCATTGCTACACAGCTGGTGTCTCTCGTGCAGCCCAAAATGATGCGCATGGCTTCGTTTTGTACCTTTTCAAGTCTTCCAATCTGTGTAGGGCTGACAGTGAGGATGGCCAGGGCATACTCGATGCGTGAAAGCACAAGTCCTTGGAACAGAAGTAATAGCAGTCTTTGCTCGATATTGGCAGTCGCCATGACTCTCATTGCTGCCAAACCTTTTCGAGCCTTCGTTATGACATAATCGACATGATCTCTGAAGGACAGGCTACGATCAAGCCTCACGCCAAGATATGTCATTGACTGGTTTCTACTCAGAATGCTCCCATCCATTCTTACTGCCGGCAGGTCTGTTTCACAATATGGTTGTTTAGTGAGAACCATGTAACTTCCCTACAGGAAGTAGTGTGTATGGACTAGGCTTGAGTTCAAAGCGGGGGAAAAAAGTTTTTCAGACTTTTTGCTGGTGTTGAACAGCATTCTCTAGTAAGCCATTATGAGTACTACCAGCATAGGCCATGACTAAACGCTGTCCTTTACTACTGGGCACATAACGCTTTATCTTTCCATCCACTGATTGCCATTCCTTTTCACTTGTGTGGTGCGCATTGAATCCAAGGTCTCATCCAATACACTATGCCATAATTTTTCTTTGCGCATTTCCCTTATTTCACGTAGGTATCTGCTTCTCATGGCTCCTAAATGCGGTTGCTCGCAAGGATATTTCTACTCTCCCTTGTACTTTCTAAAAGTGAAGCCTAATGTCCTTATAATTTTCCACAAAGTTGTTTTGGATAGCTCTGTGTTACTTGTTTCTTTCTCAACCAAACCCTAAGTTTTCTTACAGTCACTGTTTTCTTTGGTATCCATCATTTTTATAATAACTCGCCTGATGACATCCTTGTCAAAGCTGTCTACAATTGCCTTTCTACCTACTGTTGCTTATCGCGTGTTGGTTCATCCAGATTCTTCCACCCATCGAAGAAATTACCGTTTACTCAAACCCAATGCTTGCACTGTTCTTCTTTCGGGATTTGTAACTGTATGCAAGCAGTTTCCAGCGATCAGCTTCTTGACAAATATATATGTACAACTTCATAGCGATGCTTTGAAGTGTACACAATTTTCACATTCAATCCCACTGAACAATATTCACACATTCAAATATTAGCTGTCAATATTATTAATGGTAAATTTATTTTATATATTTATTTATATAATCACGTTCCATGAAAGAACCCACACTGAAGACACCCTCTGAAAAATCTAATTTAACTGCGCGCAGTTTGTGCCCAAAACGGAAACCACGAGACAATTTTTTAAAAAGCGCGGAATGTGTCTTGGTGAAGCTGTAATACTTTTAAAATTATAAACAAACATTGAAAATGTGTTGTACAATCTCCAGAACAAAAAAATGTTTGTTGCGTGGACATAATGATAAGGTTATATGCTAATAATCTCAGTAATTTTCCCCTCAGTAGGTTACTGTGATATGGAATTTATATTGGGGCAAGAAAAAAATATAACCAGACTATAGGCGATTTACGTTAAGTAGTTTGCCATTGTTTATATATATTCATCACTACTATATGGCCCATAAATGTGAACGATAAACAAGCAATTACTGTGGCCAATGACTGTGGGTTTTGAAATATTGATGTTCCAAGTGTTGTATTTACCTTTATGTTGCATGAACTTCTACAGAAAGTAATACAAACTTAGAACGGCAATATGTTAATAAACCCACAGTCATTAAACTCCAAACCCTATATATCCATATGGAGGAGACTATGTCGTATTTCATGGAAGCAAACACAACAAAGATTCTCAAGAGGATGAGAATGAAAAGCGTCATGATGAAGACATGGGGAAAAACGATGACAGGTGAAATATTCGGTCACATTAAAAAACATATGTTAAGTTAGTTGCATGCCATATTATAGGAATGTCGCGGTCAACTCCAGCATTGTTTGACTGTGATTTCTTGCAAGTTTATGTTCAGTAGTTTGCCATTGCTTTCTGAACGACCGGTACTCATACCATTGTATAAAAATCAATGTAAGGCGATCTGCTTCCAAATCGGTACAGCTTTGTTTCGAACGTGGTATGCAGAATTGCGAACTGCATTCATAACTCTTTCGCCACAGCTCTGCTAAAAGAAAGAACAATCTTATAAAAACATTTCGAAAGAAAGAAACACAAAAACTGAAGGCAGACTTGACTAAAGGTAGACACCAACAGAAGTAGAAAGATAACAAACATAGAGAGATGGACTCAAATCTGCCTGCCAGAATGTACAAACATGGCGAGAGATGAGTATTGGAGATCCATTGCTGCCAAACGGCATTGTGGAGACGACAACTGATTGATTGAAAGATTTAACTTATCCGATAATGTTAATTTATCGTAATTCTATCAAAAACCCGTGTGCTTTGACGCTATAGACGCATAGCAAATTGTATTCATTTTCTGTATTCCAACGTCTGTAAATACTTCTTAAGTAATTTCCGTTGTCCCAATGTCTATACAGATTGGGAAATAATTTCCAATTTCCTAGAACCAGCATCGGAATTTTTTATCTCGTTAAGCAATCAAATCACTGCAATTGATCGAGTAACTCATTTAGCAAGACAGCGATGACGCAACTTGTCTATGATATTATACGACAATGATGAATGACAGACAGAAACGGCCATATAACAGTACTCTCACTACACACACACACACACACAACACACACACACACACACATACACACACACACACACACATACACACACACATACACACACACACATACATAATGCGCACGAAATCCGAAGGTACATCCCTAGCAACAAAGGAAAGCACAATTTTCGGCGCTTTATGGCGTTATGTGTGTATGGTGAAAACCCCATGTTTTGTAGAGCTATCTCCACTCTACGGATGTCCCTGTGGTCAATATAACGCCGGCGTCTTTACTTTCCATAACACTTCCTGGTAACCATTTGAACAGAATCGACCTGGGAGCCCCGGTCAAAAGGGAAAGTTAATCCACGAGCAAAATGTAGTCCAGTGCTACAGGAAGTAGTTAGTTAGTTAATTAGTTATCAGTTGGGGTATCTTCGTTGCACTCCGGACATGTCCATAGGTGCTCAGATCCTCCCCCCAGCATATGCATCAGCGTCCGGTGGCTAATAGTGCCAGTTCTGTGTTGGTTGACGAGGCGCTTTGTTTTCCCGATGTACCTCTCGCGTCTGGCTGTGCCGATTCTTACTCCCAGGTCTTTCATCCTGGAAAGCGATGTGGAATCACTGGCGTCAAAATCCTCTGTTCTCGCCATATCTTTAAGGGCGTTAATAACATCGGCACGATCCATGGGCTGGCCATCTACAGGGGGTGCAGAGCCAGCCAATTTATCAGCTCGTTCATTTCCCTCGACTCCCGCATGTCCCGGGACGAAGATGAAGGTGACTTTGCGGACAACAGACTTCCGCAGCGACTCAGTCCACTGTCTACGTACAGATCCAGCTTCGACCTTCTGAATCATGCTCATTGAATCACTTAGTACACACACGTTGGTATAATGCTGTGATTCCAGCCATATGAAAGCCTGTGTAACTGCCATCACCTCCATCGTCATGCTGCTCGTGGTCATAGAGTGGGCACCACTGGATTCTTGAACGGTTCGGCCCGCTGAACGGGCTGTAAATGCCCACGCACTTCTCTGCTGCTTTACAACAGATCCATCTGTATAGATGAGCACTTCGGGGCTATCTGAGTGATCATAGATGAGCGCGTTAACCTCTGCATTGACAGCGGCAGGGTTCTGCTCTCTGCACCGTCTGTCGAGTGTGATAATGCAGGAGAAAGGTACACTTAAAAGCTGGAGGCACCGGCACCCATTCCTTGCCGGGGTTGATACTGGTAAGACTGCAGACCTGTCCGACGACATCTTCCGCCCGACCCATCCATGATTTGCCCCTCTTTAGCCTGTCACCCTTTTCTCTGAATACAGCGTCATGCAGAGGGTGCTGCTCATCTGCACTTATTTTTAAGTATGCACGAGCTCTCCAGATCTTGATCCTGTGTTCCATTGTCGGGAAGTCAAGGAGGTATCTCATTGCTACACAGCTGGTGTCTCTCGTGCAGCCCAAAATGATGCGCATGGCTTCGTTTTGTACCTTTTCAAGTCTTCTAATCTGTGTAGGGCTGACAGTGAGGATGGCCAGGGCATACTCGATGCGTGAAAGCACAAGTCCTTGGAACAGAAGTAATAGCAGTCTTTGCTCGATATTGGCAGTCGCCATGACTCTCATTGCTGCCAAACCTTTTCGAGCCTTCGTTATGACATAATCGACATGATCTCTGAAGGACAGGCTACGATCAAGCCTCACGCCAAGATATGTCATTGACTGGGTTCTACTCAGAATGCTCCCATCCATTCTTACTGCCGGCAGGTCTGTTTTCACAATATGGTTGTTTAGTGAGAACCATGTAACTTCCCTACAGGAAGTAGTGTGTATGGACTAGGCTTGAGTTCAAAGCGAGTGAGTGTGCGCAAAACAAAATACTTCTCCTTCATTTCTTGTTTAGTCAGACTTGTTTGCTGGTGTTGAACAAAAGCTCTTGATTCTGTTTAATCTCGCCTTCATGGAACATGGCCAAGTATAGGTGACCAGTGCTTAAGTTGCGCACGTTAAATGTTCCACGACAGAGGACATTTGAAATTACAGGTTGTAATTCCTTTACTCCGACAAATAGTTAAAAGCCAAGCATACCAACGGGCAGATGAAGCCTGTTACCGTGGATGGAATCTATCTTGAATTAAATAAATACTACATCAATACACGCCGAAATAACGCACACTGATCTCTGAAGGTCAGAGTGCATATATGGGTGTCACGCAATGACCTTGAAAGAGTAACAGAAAGGAAGTGTCGGAAAATACCACATTCATTTTCTCACATAAGGGGTGTTAATCGTCCTAGCTGACTCCATTAATACGAAACATATTAATTATTGAAAATGGACTAGTGTGGTTTATTACTAATTATTGTAAATAGACTTCTAATGGCTTGGGTCCATTAAATGTAACTTGCAGGTTGAGGGAAATCATTGGAATGTTTCATAAGCTGATGCTCTTCCTCATACACACTTTTTTGTTGTTGTTGCAGGGATTATGGCTCCTACAATTTGGTTCAAAGATGTCCTTTACAGCTTCATATTATTACAAACTTTGGAGAGCAGAATCATTGATGTACCCTCCTTAACAAGGAGGGACTATGTACTTATGTTAACGATATAGTTACGTACAGAGATAAACATTCGACCGCAAAGAACATTGGGCATGCAATTCTCTAATGAGGTAAAATTTGTCATCTTGGGGCTATATGAAAGATCGTTACAAATACTCATTCACCTCGTTTGCATGCGGACCTCATGTGGTCACGTATAAGTTGTGATTACAGTGATTGTAAAAGATCTTTAATTGTCCAGAGATCATTCGGTACGCTGAGGAAAACCGCATCAACTTCGAGTCATAGACCCAGTACAAACAAACGTTGAGAAAGATTAATTACCGCGCGTTGTTCGTCTGGCCTGAGCCAGTGTCTGGCATCACTAATAAATGGCCAGCAAAAATGTGTTTATACTTGGAATGTGATGTACGTTTACTGTATTTTTATAAACACGAGAATAAACACATCCCATATGTATGAAACTATATATGAGGATATATAACTGCAGGGTTGACTTCCTCTTGCCAAAATGTTTGCAAGGAACGAGTTCTGTCTATTCCTTAGTGTTATTACATTAGTCTCCGAGGAAAGTTTTAAAATAACAAATGTCTGAGCAGAATATACACATCATGGAGGCAACTACAGTCGTATCAGTCAGTCGTCAGACAAGCACATTATCCATACTGTAGATAGGCTGCATTAGATCTACAACAACCCTTGCTTTTCTCTCTGAACATTTGGTTAGAGTCTGTTAACAATGAATTAAATAAAACCCGTGAATGAAACAGTGCCATTCTAGAGTACTCTCAGCCAGTGTGTATGTGGGTGCAAATTGGTCGTCTGATGACATTCTAATGTATTTCTCCGTAGATGCAGTTTCGATTACGTGTCTTCCACACCCCGGTGTTAACTGAGTTTGGAGAAAGGAAGCACACCTGTGCAGCACAATCTCTCTGTAGATATCACTTAAGTATTGGGTCAAGAGGAAGAAATTTATATCAACCTCACTCGGGTGGTTGCAAACCCTTTTCGTGTCTCATAAGACCCGGACGACAGTGCATCAGATTCAGAGTTACAACTTACTCTTTCAGAGGATTCACCAATCAATCAATACCTGGCGCTGGTGTTACACTTTGACAAACACCACATCATCAATCTCTTCTTTCTATGTGCAGCGCTGCATAAAATTTACCCACTAGTATTGTTTTAAGAGTGTCACGTCCTTTTCTATGATACAAATATGTGTGATTTGTCTCTTCTTTACTCCTTCCAAAATCTCTGTTTTATTTCTGAGATGTCGTTTACATAAGCCATTACGGCTGCGTCACACAGCCACTCAGACAATGTGCATATCGAAATTGAATTCAAGTATTTTTTATGTAAATTTATGCAGATACAGAAATAGATGTAAGCACTGCGCTGAAATAATGAAATTAACATACACACACAAATACAGGTCGGCGAAAAGATGAGATGCACAAAATAAATCACAGCGTTATTGTCTTGAACAAATTAGGAACTTGGGGATGAAGTGAAATTGTAATGTTATAGTAAAACGTTATAGAAAAAGGTGACTTAGCAGAGGATTGAATCTAATCGAACCATGTTTTATCCCATATGGTTCTGTCTCTTTCCGCATAGCGGCCTGTCGAAAGCAACGCACAAAACACGATCTCGGTAGCTTCAGGGGCGACTTGGAGAGCGCTTAGAAAACATTGCACTCGTGAACGAAATAACTGAGTCTAAAAGACCCACGGAGCTCGAAGAAAGCGACTTGACAACATCAACACATGACCCATATGAACTATGGGCAGATTGTATTATCAGGGTAGTACTCAGAACAACTAGTAATACATGCTTAGTCTTGCTCAAGAGATGCCGAATGGTATACATTTGTTTCCGTTTGCGCGCTGTGAACTCGGACGTTGTCCACAAATTTGCTGCTAGTATTTTGTATGTTACCAACTGGTCACTTTGTACTGTGTTTGACTTTTCCCCGGTCTCATTCAAATGGCTCGCTATCTTTTAAGAGATAGTCATTTAAGAGGAGTGATCAGAAAGTAATGCACTACATCGTTTTTCTCAGGAGCTGTTTATTCTAAGAGTATGACATTTATACACAATATACGTGGATATATCTTGTAAACATCGGAAGTATTCAACATAATATCATCAACTTGTACGGCTTTATGTCCAGCGCGAAACAAATGCTTGTATTCCTTACCCGTACCAGCTTTTATCTTGATCATGTAGCCAGTTTTTCACTGCATGGATGAATCCTTCATCTTCAAAATGTGTCCCATGGAATGCATCTTTAAGTGGACCAAATAAACGGAAATCAGAGGATGCTAAATCGGAGCTATAGGGTGGATGGGGTAGTACAGTCCAACCTAATTTGCTGATTTCTTCCCGTGTTGTGCCTACCTTGTGTGAGGGGGCGAATTGTCGTGAAGGTCAGCTGTATTCTTGTGTGGCCAAACTGCGAAAAAGTTGACTGCGTGTTTTCAATGTCTTAATGTAAGCTTGCCGGTCTCCTTGTCCTAGAAGTTAACATCTTTCTCCGTAATCCCGTATATTCACGTGGGTAACGCAGCTGTGCGAGATTCGGTAGCGGATCGCTGTCGCGTTAGTTACTTACGGGGGTATGTGAATCGGTCGCTCAGAAAGCAATGGCAAACTACTGAGCGTAATATTGCCGAGGCATCAACAGCAGCTGAAAAATTATGTTGTTGACTGCAATAATTTGGCCAGTTGGATTGCAATTTAGTGCACACAATTAAAACATGTTATATTTGAAGTGCAAAATTGAATTCTGTTATCTACATTATAAGCTAGGAAAAACAACGTGGTGCATTACTTTCTGAACGACCCTCCGAAAAGTGCTTCAACTTTGTTCATGTTTAATGTCCACTACTACGGTACCTAGAAGCCTGTATGGTAGTTTTCTCATCACTGCTAATTGCCCATAACAAAACAATTGTTATTTTCATTACGTTTTGAGGTTCTTATGTAAATGGATACCAACTAGTACCGTAACACTGTGTTCTGAAACTTTTGAAGTACACAATAAGAGGCGGATTCAACCGTTGACCTTTTTAATGCAGGCTCAGAAAGTGGCATCAGGAAAACAGAAAACATTGAACGATCTCCTTAATATTTATTTACAGGAAATGGTTGGTTGCTTGGTTGATTAGTTTATTCATTCGTTGGTTGGTTGGTTGGTTGGTTAGTTGGTTGATCATGTGTATGATTGTGTGTTAAGTACGATACATTGACGCTCATAAAGTTTGAGCCGCAAGAATGACTTGCATCTATTGGAATGAGGTTGATATTGAGAATTTCCTCACGAGCTGCTACCAACACACCATCTCTGTGGGGACTGTGTTACAAAGCTCCCCTTCCTCTCTCCTCGCTGAGACAACAATGAGGTGTGTAAGGCCGGTAATGTAATTTCATGTACGCAAAGAAGCGGATATTTGGATGTTACCAAACATGACTACCGGCTCTGTGCCCGAGGCGTTACGAATGCAATTGGTAATGACGAATACGGTGTTCGAAACACAGCTATGAGCGATTTGGAAGCAGACCGCGTTGCGTTAGTCTCCCATACTATGGTATGAGTGCCGGTTGTTCAGAAAGCAATGGCAAACTACTGAACGTAAACTTGCCCAGGAATCACAAACAACCAAACTATACTGGGGTTGACTACTAGCGTCCTATAAATGATATGTAGCTAACGTGACATGGCTAAACATAGCAATGAATAAGATTACGCATGGATTATTGATGTTTTCTTCCTATGCTTTAGGTATTTTATTGTCAACATACTCCAACACAATCTCCAGCGAGATATGTGCATGACAAAAATCGTTTTCTAGCAACGGTTTGCTCTGTTCTTTCCTTAGTATTGTTTTTAACTACGTAGAACAAAATATCACTGTACACTATGGCACAGTTTACCTAGGATCTATTTTCTAATAGTTGTAAATATTTTAGCTCTTCGATTTAGATTTCGTCGTCTATTTACCTGCTACGCGGCGTAGGGGTTACGGACGCGGTTCGTGATCCCGTATACCCGCGTCCGAAACACAGCTGCGCGCGATTTGGCAGCAGACTGTGTTGTGTTGGTGTTTTACGAAATGGTATGGGTGCCGGTCTTTCAGAAAGCAATAGCAATTTACTGAACGTAAACTTGCCAAGACATCACACCAGCAAATAAATGCTGATGTTGATTGCAACGTCATGTAATGGATATGCAACTAACTAACTTCTATGTACAGTGCTGTTAGAGTAACTGAAACGATTGCATGAAAGAAGCTAGTGAAAGTAGAACACTATATAGAGCTATAAGAAAATGAGATACAGTAATCGTTGGTCACGTGATGACATGGAACTATCTGTGGGAAAAGAGGCAGAGGCAGACCGAGAGACATGATGCTGGATGGACTGAGACGGTGTTATAGAGGAATATCTGCAAGAGAGTTGATCCAGAACACCAGCGACAGTCTTCTGAAGAAAGACATGAACGACTACGCCAATTGCCAGGGTTCTGATGATGAATTTGATTTGTCACTGTCTGTTAATGGTGACTTCATAATATTTTGTATAGACCACAGTTAGTGTTCCATTCTTCGTTTGTATATATGATTTAATGTTATCAATATATGTCAAGTGAAGCAAAAACAGAAATATAACTAAATATAACTAATATAACATTCAGAAATATAACTAAAATGAACCTGCGGTGTAGAACTTTTAAAGGCAACCAAGTTATGTCTAGGAACATGTCAGGGCGATACGATATTGTTGTCTAGGATACATACAACTGAAAACAGTTGAGGTCTGACAAAATGCATTAACAAATTAATTTGTGATAGCACCTGAAGCAACACTGCCAATTTGCTAAATTGAGATTGTGGTATTTTAAAGAAAGTTTTAGATTGTGCAGAAGAAGAAACGTAAAGTAATCAGTACAGGATGCAGACAGGATGAGGAGGATGCAAAAGAAGAAGTAGAAGAAAATGCGGGAGAGGAGAATGAGCAGGAAGAACAAGAGGAAGGAAAAGGAGGAAAAGATATGTAAGAAAGAAAGAAAGAAAGAAAGAAAGAAAGAAAGAAAGAAAGAAAGAAAGAAAGAAAGACAGAAAGAAAGAAAGAAAGAAAGAAAGAAAGAAAGAAAGAAAGAAAGAAAGACAGACAGACAGAGTAGAAGAAGATAATGAAGAATGAAAGAGTTGACAAAAACAATGCTTTCGATGACGGCTGCAATAATCATTACCAAACATCAAATGTGAGCGAGGAATGGGTAATCGAGTAGCAATTAATACAATGATCACGTAATAATGAAATATTTTGTGTGATAAGATCAATAGAAATAGAGAGTTTCAATCAATGTGAATCACATCCTGTCAGCGACACCTGGTGCTCCTTGTCAAGGACAAGTCCTTATTGCACACCCATGCACACCCCGCTGACAGTAAGTCGAGAGTAGGGACAGACAGTGTTTGAATCATTACAATAAAGTGGGTGCACATGCGGGGGAAATAATATGTTTTATTGTAACTGATCTGAACTCTCAGGTTAACACAGCACAGCATGCAATGGATGCCAGGAAAGTTAATGAGAAGTAACCACATCATCAGTTAGGGACCAAGTGGCCTAACCTAAAATGTAGGGCTAATGTTGTATACTCAGTGTGCCCCCTGGTGTGAAAAGGGATCATTTACTTACCTAATTACTTAGTTTACTTACCTACGTGGCGAAGGAGTTACGGACGCAGTTCGTAATCCCGCACTCAGCATTCGTAACACAGCTGCGGCCGATTTGGCAGAAGACCGCATTGCGTTGGTTTTTAACAAAATTAAATGATATGGGTATGAGCCGTTAAGAAAACAATGGCTAACTACTGAACGTAATCTCTCTAAGAGATCACAAACATAATGAATGCTGTGGTTGACAGCGACGTCATGTAAAGGATATGCAACTACCTAACTTTACTTACTTAACTATCCCATTGTGTTAAACCATTCGGCATTCGATGTGTGCTGTGGTCAATATGCCGCCGTCCACTTTTATTTCCCATGCCATTTCCTGGTGCATGTGGCATTGAGTAGACCAGGGAGCCCAGGTCATATAGTTTGTTTAATCCGCCTCAAAGGGGATTCGAACTCATGACCACAAGGCCGGCAGACAATCGAGCAAAATGATGACACGCCTCGCTTAACAAAACCACCGTCGTGAGCATCCAAGTACTTCTTTTTTCTTGCAGATCTTCCTCTTCTCTCTCTCTCTCTCTCTCTCTCTCTCTCTCTCTCTCTCTCTCTCTCTCTCTCTCTCTCTCTCTCTCTCTCTCTCTCTCTCTCTCTCTCTCTCTCTCTCTCTCTCTTTCTCTCTCTATTCTTATTTTCTTGTCTTACAGCATTAGGTTAGGGGGAGTGTTTTTTTCCCCCCTTTATTTCAGAAAGTTCTTGTATGAACTGTATATAAAGCGGTGCTCTCTTCCTTGTGCTGACTGTGCAAGGTTATGTTCGTTTTCTTGCATGGGTTGTATATAAAGTGATATTTTCGTTCTTGTGTTGGCTATGTAAAGTTATGTTCCTATTCTTGTGTGGGTTGTGTATAAAGTGGTGTGCTGGTTATGTAAGGTTATGTTTGCTTTCTTGTATGGGTTGTATATAATGTGGTGTGCTGGCTATATAAGATTATGTTCGTATTCTTGCGTGGGTTGTGTATAAAGTGATGTACTGGCTGTGTAAGGTTATGTTCGTTTTTTTTTTGTACGGGTTGTGTATAAAGTGGTATTCTGGCTATATAAAGTTATGTTCGTTTTCTTGTATGGGTTTTGTATAAAGTGGTGTTCTTTTCGTTTTAGTGGTTTGCATATAAAGTAATGTTCCTTCTTTAGTTTGGGTTGTGTATCAAGTGGTGATCATTTTCTCTTGTGCGAGCTGTGTATATAGGGGTATTCCTTTCCCTTTGTGGTTTGCATATAAGTTTATGTGCATTCTCTTGTGTGAGTTGTTTTAAAAGTTGTGTTTATTTCCTTGTGTAGGTTATGTAGAAAGTGGTGTTCATTTTCTTGTGTGACCGTGCATACAGTGGTGTTCACTTGCTTGTGTGGGCTATGTATTAAGTGAGGTTCATTTCTTTGTGTCGGTTATGCATAAACATATATTGGAAACAACAAGCTGCCATCAGAATTGATAATAATGTAGGTCAATATCAGACTATTAAAAGAGGTGTGAGGCAGGGATGTGTAATGTCTCCAGATCCTTTGTCCCTGGACAGTGAAAATATTTTCAGAAATATACGAGGTATGGAAGGAATCAACATTGGGGGACGATACATCAATTACATTAGATATGCAGATGATACAGTCTTGATTGCAGACAATGAACAGGACCTGCAACATTTAGTAGAAACGGCTGTTGCACACAGTGAACAACTAGGGTTAGAACTGAATATTAAGAAGACACAGATTATGGTCGTCACTGGGAAGAAGGAAATATTACAATGTGATATACGAGTAAATGGGCATATTCTTAAGCAAGTGAATCGATACACTTATCTCGGCACAGTCATAACATCTGATGGGAGATGCCTTGAAGAGATTAGAACAAGAATTGGCATTGCGAAGGTAGCCTTTTGCAAGATGAAAAACATACTGACCAATAAAAGGATATCAATTGAAACTAGCAAAAGTATGTTGAAGTGCTACATAGAACCCATACTTTTGTATGGATGTGAAGTGTAGACAAGCTGAAAAACAGTTGATGGCTGTGGAAATGTGGTTTCTGAGGAAAATGCAAAGACTACCATGGACAGACAGAAAAACCGATGAACAAGTCCTTCAAGAAACAAATGAAGATCGTAAACTGATTAGAGACAGACGTAGACAGTCAAAATTTTTTGGACATGATATGAGAAGAAATGAATTGGAGAACTTAGTGACAACTGGCAAGATCGAAGGGAACAGATCAAGGGGAAGACCGAGAAGTAAATACCTGGATGGCTTGGCCACGTGGCATGGTTGAGACAGGAACACATAGCTGATTCACGACTCTGGTGATCGAGTGAGATGGCAGAACATGACCGCCCACGCTTATCGGCATGGCACATGATGGATGGATGTTCCTTTCCTTGTGTGGGCTGTGTATAAAGTGGAGTTTTCTACCTATTTCGTATCAGTCATCCAGCGCATGCGTATCTGCTTATAGCTCTGGTTTCGTTGCATCTAATGTGATTGCTGCACTCTGTATGGAGGTTCGTGTTGTCACATAAGCGAACCATATAACTCTCTCTCTCTCTCTCTCTCTCTCTCTCTCTCTCTCTCTCTCTCTCTCTCTCTCTCTCTCTCTCTCTCTCTCTCTCTCTCTCTCTCTCAATAAAATCCATTGCTTGGCAATATTCACTAGATTCGTGTATTTCTGATCAGGTCTCTTCTGGTCAGATTTTATATTCACCGCAAGTATTTAATCTCTGTTGATACAATTCTGGTCAGATTCGGTATTCTTCGCAAAGTATTTAATCTCTATTGATACAATTCTGATCAGATTCAGTATTCCCCTCAAGTATTTCACAGATCATCAGATGGGACCAGAAAGAGCAAACCCCGGAGTACTACATACCAAGAGTGTTCCAGGTGCCAGAGCGTTTTGTAAAAGCGAGATTGGGTGTGCAAATACTGTTCTGATCGCACCCGTACAGCTAGTGTTCATACTCCAAGATTGACATATACTTCAAGAAGCCCAACGCTAACAGAAAAAGCGCCAACTGCCTCGGCAATCACGGGGCTGGACACCTCGGCCTGCCCCTGCCATCAAGACAGCAAAGAAGCGATGAAGTTAGCCATGAAAGCAAATCTACCATATGAAGAGGCCAGGGGGCAGTACGAGGCGACTACCCATCTAACGGAAACAGACAAAGCATAGATGGACGGCCAGCTGTAGGACCTCAAGTCAAAAGTTGATAACATGGAGCAAAGAAGCGACGATTCACTTTTTTTTTTTTTTTAGCATATCCTTTACAGGACTTAGCTGTCAACACCAGCATCTTTCAGCTGTATGTTGATCTCTTGGCAAGATTACACTCAGTAGTTTGCCATTGCTTTCTGAGCAGCCGGCTCAGTATCCCGCAAGTCACGAGCGGGGGTGGAACCGCCTCAGTTCTCGCTCCGCTACGAGACTCTGCGTGATAAACGGGATTACAGAGAGAAAGTGTTGTAACCCCACAGCCAGAGAGACCTGGCAACAGCCGTTCACTGCATCCTGAACAATCTGTAGCTCGTTCAGCAGAAGATCGAGCGGAATGTTGCTAGAATTGCTGCAATCAAGGCGAAAACGGAGGAGATACTGGGGGGAGAAAATTCAGAAAGAAAGAGCACAGATGGAAAAATTGACGAAAAATACAAAGAATTAACAGTCCCAACAGACCACACCAACAGCAAGACCCAGACAGAAGAGGAAGTAACAGAAGAGAAGAAAGAAACAGAAACTGAAAACGAAAGCGACCAATGAACGCACAGTGACGAGGAGGAGAGACTACACTCCGCCAAGATCGAGAGTCCAAGACAAGATATGAAAGAAGTTATTGACCACGAATACTTAACGACAAAACAAGCCACGTGAGAGACGAAGCCACCAAACACCATGAGACGAGGCGGGAGTCTAATAACACTAGACATTACATGTACGCGAACCTAATCAGACATGAGTACAGCAACAAAGATGAAATCCACACCAAGCAAGAAACGCCTAGACACTGCGAAAGCGAAACATTCAGCTCTATTTTCGTAAGCAAAAAATAAACAGCATAAGGGCTCCAATTGTAACTAACCGTTAGACCAGTGGTTCTCAACCGGTGGGGAATTCCCCCCAGGGGGGAATATGAGGGTTTCCATTCCAGGGGGGGGGGGGGGGAAGGGGGTGAAGACCATTTCAAGATCGCGTTAATACAAGGACCGATTACTTGATATTGTTTTTCCCTTCATACTTTATTTTTATGTACGTCTCATCCTTCTAAAATTCATTTTATAAAGTAAGTAGACCTGTGGATGTCTAGACTTGTTTTAGAATATGCTATTAAATTTACCTTCCATTTTTACGTATACTGTGTAGGGGTGGGGGATTTTTAGATAGGAAATATGAAAGGGGGGGGGGGAAATGACGTTCTGAAAATATGGTGAAGGGGGGCACGGGACAAATTTTTGATAGGAAGGGGGGAATGACGTTCTGAAAATATGGTGAAGGGGGGCACGGGGCAAAAAAGGTTGAGAACCACTGCGCTAGACAGACCTGAACACACCCATCTGCGAACGAGCAAGTGTGTGCGTTTGTTCGTTACTTCGCTTATTCTCTTCTCTTATTGACAATTATGAAAACCTGAAACCTTACACCGTTACGAAGAATGTATGGAATTGAATTATGTCCAGCTCCCTAACTGTTGATTCCCGTAGTGACAACCTTTTTTTTTCGTGATGACATATTTTAAGAGCTGATCGACAGACCAAGCATACGCATCTTCTTTAATTATCTAGGAGACCGCTGTATTTAACGGCATATCGTTCGGAATCAGGGAGTATATAATTTAAATGTGTCTGTTGTGTGATTTTTCCTTTCGTTCACTCTCTTTGAACCAGAGCGTATCCATGGAACAGCCTTCCTTATTCCCAGTGTCCCTCGTCTTTAGGTGAACCCACTCCGACTTCTGATGTATTTGTAATTTGCCTCTTCAAGTCTAGAACGAGATGTCAACATTTGAGTTCAACTGATTGGTGCAGGGGTTGAACCAGCTACCTAAGCATCATCACAACTGAAACTTAAGAGCGAGCGCGCTTATCAATTCGGCCACGCTGACCTCCAGTGTGTGATATGTTCTTTCATGTCGTCTTCATTTCCTTCCTTATTTAAGAAGTAGTTGTGCATAAGTGAAGACATGTTATAGTTACCATCTACGGCATTATAATTGCACGCACGTGTTTTAATACGGTCATGTAAGCTCAGTAGAAGAAGGCTGATTACCTGTATTTCTTAACTCGTTCTGTCCCAAGTAAAGCACCATGTCACTCTGTGATCAGCTGTTGGGTATGTGCTCCAAGCAACGCACGGTGTGTTGCTGCGTCTTTTACTTACATTTGGTCTGAGCATACTACCGCAATCTGGCTACATATCTGAACATACAAAATGGTGTGCCTTTCAAAGTAGATGACTCGTACACTTTTCATTGTAGTTATTGCCACTTTGGACATCTGCTATTAAATATTTTAGGAATGAAAGAGCTAACTGTTTTCCTTTTTCTTAAAATTATGACAGACGTGAAATACATAGAAAGATAACAGAAAAGTCAAAGTAAAATAAAAAAGTATAAGAGAATCTTGCACATCAAAACAAGTGAGTTAGGAAGTACATTTGAAGATGATCAAGTACGACAAATCATCATCATCATCGTGTGACATGCCGACAAACGTTCCATTCTGCACGATCACCACAGTCGTGGATCAGCTTCGTATTCTTGTATCGACCATACCACGTCGCCAAGCTATCCAGATATTTACTTCTCTGCCTTCCCCTTGTTCTTTTCACCTCACTCTTGTCAGTTGTCACCAAAATATCTAGTTCATTTCTTCTCAATAACGTGTCCATATCACAATCAACATCCAATGACAAGTCCAGTGCAGAACCACGTCACTAAAATATTCTTTGGAAATGTATCCCTTTCGTAAGCCAGGGTTCCTGCCTCTGGTGCCGTCATATATACATTATCCGCCAACTACTGAACGTCTTTTTGCATGCCCAAAATATTTTATTTACTCTATTTTGTTTGTTGTAATAACCAAACTACCGGAATATTGAGTTCTTGTTCGATAGATCTGTATGTTCTCTTGGTTTTTTTTTCCAATTAATTTTTAATGCGCTTGTGTAGCACTTTAAAGGT
Source organism: Cepaea nemoralis (assembly GCA_014155875.1). Taxonomy (NCBI): domain Eukaryota; kingdom Metazoa; phylum Mollusca; class Gastropoda; order Stylommatophora; family Helicidae; genus Cepaea; species Cepaea nemoralis. The sequence continues at coordinate 94,286 of JACEFZ010017271.1, forward strand.
TACTTATAACAAACCAACTGTGACTCTCACCAATTGCCATATACATGCTTTCAGTACAAGTTCCGTGTGTTCCAATCTAAACTGGGTTTAGTTGCTTTATATTTTGCACTGCAATGTTTATTTGTCTGGTATATTTCTTTCATCACATTTCCATCGTCATTCAGAAGAGAACTTAGATATTCAAGACTGCCGACTTTCAGCAATTTATGTCCATTGATAAATGGTATATACATTTCAGTATTATGTGTTGTACAAATAAGGGCAATGACAGCGTGAGGGCAGAAGTGAGAATTCGAACTGTGGCTATATCATAGGACATAGGTAACTCTACTCGCATACGAACACACACACACACACACACACACACACACACACACACACACACACACACACACACACACACACACACACACACACACACACACACACACACACAAACATATATTACAAAAACGGTGACAAAGGAAAGGATCATTGAATGATGTCAAAATCATTAAATACAAATAACGTAGCCATTTACAAAGTGGAAAGTTGTTGGAGACACAAGTCAAATTTATACTTGGAAGAGGCATACCGGGTTACAACTATGTAGACGGTATCAAAATAATAGTTGGAAGAAGCCTGTTTGAATGCATCATGAAGACACAGAACTGAACGTGTTGGGACGGACGTTATTACAGCCGATCGTCAATGTAGACATGGCGCCGGATGTTTATGAAAAACTTGTCTATTATCTCAGAAGTTGCAGTATTGTAGAATGTGTACTGGTTTATTTACACAATTATTCAGCTTGAAAACCCCCAAATGAATAGACACGGGTCGTTTCTGAGTCCGATTTAGCTTCACAATAGCATCATCATCATGTAGAGAACCCTTCTGTTGTGTCTTCACCTTAAAATGCTACAGGGGCTTGCGTGCTCCGATAACCCACAAAGCTAAGCCGAATGTAGTACAGCTACTAGTAGGATATCCCATGTCGGGCAGGTCAAGGGATAGGAACCAGACTAGAGAAAGAAAACTCGACAAAATGCACGTCGAAAACAGACGTACTGTTTGACTCAACAGTGCATCATATCATCGTGTTGCAAGCTCTTTGGCAAAAGAAGGTCTTACCACAGGGACGCAGGACCACTCTCCTTTCTTTGTTTCCATGCATTTCTTTAACTGTCATGTTAAGTGTCATAAGTAAATCGTGGGATTCTCCTTCCCCCCCCCCCCCCCCCCCACATCTATATTGCTGTGGACTACGTCCTCGTGATTTAGCGACAACTAAAGTTGCTAGGGTCTGCGAGCATCCCACTTTGTGGTGCTGTAGTTACAAGAAAAAAGTACCTCGGAGGAGTCCACATATCCCGTGGATACCCAGTTTCCTTAGTTGCGCTAGCTACACGGTAGTATGTTTCCCATCCTGTAACGTAGAGAGGCACATTTGGGATCTTCCCTTCAGCGGGTTATGACATTGGTATTTCTAACTCCCCGTACATCTTAGAGACCCTGATGATATCGACACATAAATGTCTCTGGAAAAAACAGGTAATTGTGTGATCTTGACAATATCGTGTGCACTTAAACAGTTAGTTGTGTGTCCTATAACTGGCCTTTGCAATCATATATTGACTGATTGTTATTTAATAGGCAATTTTACTTTCAGTATTTTTCATTGCTTTCTGAAGGGCCGATGCCCCTTCCTATCGACGTCAACGCAAAGTAATATGCTTCCACATTACTCGGGGATGATTTCGAACCCATGACTCAGTTATGTCTGGAAATTTGTTAAACTGTCACTATCGCCTAAGTCACAGACGCCGACATCTTGTGCAGTACGGGCATCAAATATGGGACTAGCACCATGTATTAAACATGTATTAATGAAATATCAACTTGGTTCTTTGTATTTAACCGGCAAATGTGGCGTAGTGGACACTGAGAAGCACAGTTTCAAGACAAAACCCCAAAAAGGGGATACATCGACCGTTAAGAAAGCAATGGCAAACTACTCATAGGAAAAGGCCAGACGTACACATAATCAGACTGCAACTGATATCACTAATATTGCAACTCTTCACTGGCTGTTATAGATAAGGACAGGGCACGGATAGGAGTATCCCGATTAATACGCTATTGGTTTATTGGTTTAGCTCAACTGGCTCAATTAGTTCCCAAATGAAACCCAATAGTACTCAATTACCCAATTCAACTGGCAAACTAGTGAACTAAACTTGGTTAGTGAATCACAAACAGCCAATAAATGCTGCTACTGAATGCAACGACCGGTAAAGGACATGCCACTAACTTCCCGGTATTTAGTTCATTAACACCGGTGTTTGTGGGTTCGCGTGTCCTGGTAAAGCCATGTGGTTCTGGAGTGGAAATTGTGTCAGATACAAGATCACGATTGTCCAACTGATTTAATGTTGGAAGTCAGATCACGACTGTACACATAAAGCACTTAGCTAACCAACGCACACGCCAAACTGTCTGGGATGGCTTAATTACGGATATGCGGTTTGCATAACTCACGTGAACGATTTCTTGGTTCGTAATCTGTTTTATGAGAAGCTACTGATTCGATTATATTGTGCAATGTATTAGTCATGTCCAGTTGGAAGTTTAAAAGTTGGTAGCATATACTTTACAGGACGTGGTAGTTAACCCCAGCATTTTGGCTGTTTGTGATTTCTTGGCAAGTTTACGATCAGTAGTTTGCCATTGATTTTTGAACGACCGGCACTCATACTAGTGTATAAAAACCAAAGCAAGGCGGTCTGCCTCCAAACCGCCCGCAGCTGTGATAACAATGCGGTATGCGGGATTACTAATTACATTCGTAACACCTTGGCCACAGAGTAGCCGTAGCGTAGAAGATGGACACTTGTCTGCTGGTCAGTTGGCCTCGCCGGTGTCGTCTTTCAAAACGAAAAAAATGACCTGAACGCCCATGATGGCCTAGCTTAAAATGGCTACCAGGAAATTAATGAGAAGTGAAGGCTGTCAACGTGATACTGACCACATCACCACTATAAAGACATCGGTGCAGCAACATATGTGCAATGTACCTGAGGCGTGTAACAGGATACGGTATTTTTACTTATACAGTGCAAACGTGACAAGACGAACTCACCTGAGACCCAAAAGTAGTTCTTCTTATCAGAAATTCCTCATATAAGAGTTTAAGCATAAAGTAATGCATTTGCAACTTACAATACAATATTGTTTTTCACAACAGAAATTCGCCACACCTTGTTCACCTCGTCTTAAACGGCTTTCATTGTATATTTATACCCAGTTGTTTCCATGCTTGTCACTTGTGTATTACTTCACTAGGCCCTTAATACCTCTAAGAGCTTGCTGAGGATGATATGTTAGTTTCACGTCCTTTACATTACGTTGCAATCAACCCTATGATTTATTGGCTGTTTGTAATTTGTAGTTAATTTACTAGTAAATTGTGATTCAGTAGCTTGCCATTACTTTATGAACGACCGACGCCTCAAGCAGTCTGTTTCCAAATCGCCCAGGCTAACTTCAAACCCTGGACTCAATTGTCGGGGACTTGTGAAAGACATGTGCACTATCGCCTAAGCCCCAGCGTTGGTAGAGTATGCTATGGGGTTGACTTTGTAAGAAACATGATGCCGCTAATTTAGAAGTTGGCTGTCAAGGAGGAACCAACCAACTCATTCAATCGTACAAGCAAAATTAGTTGCATATTCTTTACAGGAATCTGCCGTCAACTCCAGAATTGTTTTGCTGTTTGTGATTTCTTCGCAATGTTATGTTCAGTACCTTGTTATTGTTTTCATGAACGACCGGTACTCATACTATTGTATGAAAACCAACGCAAGGCGGTCTGCTGTTTCGAACGCAGTATCCGGGATTACAAATTGCGTCCGTAAACCCTTCGCCACAGAGTCAATTGTATTATAAGGCAATTACATTTTTGAACATAATAAAGCATCCTTTTCCCAAAAATCAACCTTGTGGGGTCTAATTTCTAAATGTTTATTTCTGTGAATGTGTGCGAAAAAAGGCACTTAGAAGCGCGGTGTGATTCTGAACGAAGGCAAAACCTTGGGTGAATCAAAACGTTGTGGGGCAATAAACTTGACTTTAAAATGCAAAACCTTTTTTTCGGGGGAAAGAGGGAAATAAGGGCCTGGAAAGCAGGGGAAAAGAATTTAAAGGGGCCGGGATTTAAGCTGGGGGGCCGCTAGATGGGGGAAATCGATTAAAAAGGAAAAAAAACATTGTAACCAACGCCCCATTGGACCATAGGTAGAATTAAAAAAAGGAAAACTGGGAAAAGCTTACTCCGATTTCCCGTTTATGGTCTTTACAAGAAAAACGGCCCCCCCCCCCTCCACCAGTGCTCAGCCCCCCATGCCAAGGGGGCTCCGGAAAAAAAATTACCGCGTTGAAATCCCTCCGAAAAATGTTTTTGGTTTTTTTATTTAAAAAATTGCCCAAAGTGCATTTTTTAATTTTTCATTTACAACTAAATTATTCCTGGTCTCCGCTAATTTTTTTGCCCTTCCTTTTTTTTCGGGGGCTGGTGTGGGGGTTTTTTTGGTTGATCGTGGCTTTGTTTTCGGGGGGGGTTTGGGCATTTTGACATGTTTGAAACGCGTTTTTTTTTTTTCTTTCCCCCGGGTTTATTGTTTTAGGAATTGCTCAACACACAATTTTTTCTTTGTTGATTTGCAGAACGCCCCACAGCCAATTTTTAGGGCCGGTCCATATTCCCTAAGCATGGGGATAAATTTTAACTCGGGGCCACGTCAGCCCCAAAGAGGGAAAGGGAAAGCGAAACCCCGGGGGAGCCCGGTGAAAGTTTTTTTGAAAAACTATCTTTTAGGATCAAAAGAAAAGAGTTGCATATCCTTTGCAAGAGAGCAAAATTTTTCCCTTTTTTTTTTAATTTGGGAAGTTTACCCAATTTTTCCCCGTTTTAAGAAGCACAACAATTTTTTGAATGGGGGCGGGCCCCCCAAAGCCCGAGTTGTTTTAAGGTTTTGCAAAATTAAAAAACTAAACCCCTTTTCCCCCAAGCTGACCAAAGCCCACCCTCTGCGTCCCTTGCAGCACAGACAATTTTGCCAAAATTAGGAGGCAATTTGGGGGTTTTTTTTTTTTTTTAAAAACTTTTTTAGGAAAGGGTTTAAGGTTTTGTTCCAAGATCCCTTTGCTGGGGCCCGGAAAATTCGCGAAAAAAATGTACCAAAGTGACCCCCCAGCCTTTAAAAAATTAGGAACCCAACACGGGAGAATGAAACCCCCATCTTCCTGGAGGGTAAAAGAACAAAATTTCCCCGGGATATCCTTTAACCATGAGTTTTCCTTTGGATGCTTTATATTTTTTAAAAATTTTCCAGCCATTTTTTAAAATTCATTTCTTTGGGGAAAAAACAAAGAATTTTAACCCAATGACATTTTTCCCCAAAAGTTTATAATTTCCAAGGCCACCGAAAAGTGGCTGAAAGATTTAAAATTTTTGAATAAAAAATCACTTGTTTTAATTTATTTTTTAAAATAAACGAACAATCTTTAATTGGACAAATTTTCCCTTAAAAAGGTTTATTGGCATTTTTAATTTTTACAAAACAATAATACCGCCTTTCAAGTCCCCCACCCCTCTTTTCATTTTTCGTTGTCCTTCTTTTTTTCCCCCCAAATTTCCTATTTTCCAGGTTTTTTATCCTCAGTTTTTTTAGTTCCCCCTTTTTCCCCTTTATTTTCCCCCTTTTTCTTTTTTTTTTCTGCATTTCCCCCCCCCCTTCTTTTCTCTTTTTACATGCCCCTTAACCCTTATTTTTTTAGGCCCCTTAAAACCCCCACCCCCTTTTTTTTGAAAAGGTTTTCAACTTTTTTGCATTGCAATTTTTAGGCCACGGGGGGGGTTTTGGAAAAGTAATCGCGGGACCCGGAGCGCGCCACTTGTTCTACAAGCTGTTGTCTTTTGAAAATGATGCATTTCTGCCATACTTTTTTAAGTTTTGGGGTTCGATACCAGGTTTTTTGAGGTCCCGATTTTGAAAAGGATGCCCCTTTTGATTTCCATTTAATGTTTCCTTTTCTCTTAAAAATTGAAAAACGAAACTGTTGAAAAAGAATTTTTTTTTCGTAAAAATTTTTGTAAAATTTTTAAGCAAACCTTCTTTAAAAATGTGTCTTAGTTGACTGGCGGTTTTTGCATTTTTTTTAGATTCTTCAAAATCCTTTTCTTTCCCCCCCCCCCCCCCAGCCAGGTTTTTTTTGCTTTGGTATACACTTTATTCGAAAAAAAGACAAATACTTCAAAAAGATTTCCTTCGGAGGGGAAAAGTTTGGCCTTTAAAGTTGCGAAAGGGAAAATTTTTGAGAGGTGGTCTACGAACAAATAAAATTTTCAAAATTTAGAGTTAGTAAGGAAATCGAGACCGACATATGTTGTCCCCCACCATCAATGGACTGGGGTAAAAATGGGGGAGGCAATTTAAGGATTCGCCCTAACGGTCTTTGCTTTTAAAAAAAAAAATTTTTTGAAAAGGCAAAAAAGAATTTCAAATAGCGGGCTGCAAGTCAATACTAAAAAGTAAAAGGGGACCATGAAAGCCGCTTCTTTGTCCACGATAACTTTAGCCAAGTACCGTTCTAATGCCAAAAACTTAAGGAGCAAATAAATTTTTTTCAAACCAACATACCAAACCAAGTATAAAACCCAACCCGTCTTTACCTACATCATTCCAAAAATCAATTAAAGACCATTTCATGTCCCAAAAATATTTTTGTCCAACACCTACTTCTTTAAGACCAATTCTAGTCCCAACAATACTTCATGTAAGACCTACTTTATTCCAAAACCTGTTATGTGCAGTATTTTAGAAGTACCCAAAATGAAAACCCCTTTAGCCAAAACCCCCCCTTTTAGCCCAAATCCATACTTTATGCCAAATACTAACCCTTTTAAGACCATATTTTATTCCAATAATATTTATGCCAATCCATCTTTATGTAAGAGATATTTGTAATCCGACTTTAGTCCAAATGGACCCAGCCAAACCGTATTTATGCCGTTAAATTTTAGTAAGAAAACTTTACCAAGCACCATATTTTATGTCCGACCATACCAGTAAAACCCCTATTTATGAGAATATTTATTAAGACCAATTTAGTCCGTAAACTTCATTTAAAAAATTTCCTTTATCTTCTTTTAGCAGACAACCGCCAAGACCCAAATTTTAGCCCGACCGTCTAATGCCAAGACCAACTTCATGTCCGACCCAAACCAGTCCAAGAAAATTTATGTAAAATATTTATTCCAATACAAAATTTATGTCCTAAATTTCTTTCCAACCATATTTATGTCCATCCTCTTTTTGTCCAAAATACTTTATTAAGTCCTCTTTTTTTAAAGAGTAATAGTATTGTAGAAAAAAAATTGCTTTTCAAACGCAGTTCCGGTTCAAGGGAAATTCCCCCGACGGAACCGGTTTTCGGGGGGTTGTTGTTTGTGTTCGTTAACTTTTTCGCGTAAGGGATGGATTTATTCATTTCTTGCGTGTAATTGGTGTGCCAGGATGTAAAACCAGGAGTTTCTACTCAAGATCTGCGCGGGTGCTACGGAGTTCGTGCATCGAGCGAAGCCATCCTTGAGTGAATTTTCAGCAGCGTGTGTGGTTCTCAATCAAAGTCTGTGTTTACGTTTTTTCAACATGGCGGAACAACGTGTGTTTTCCGAACGATCAGCAGTCAACATACCGAAGCGGCGTGGTAGCCGCGCAGGGAAAAAGAAGCCAGGTAAGCGCGGTGGCTTGAGACGTTTTAGACTCAAGTGTCACCGTCTAGGACTCAGGAACATCCGTATTCTATATTGGAACTGTGCCAGTGTAAAACAACGGGGCTCTATTTTAGAAACCCTAGTTTACAGGAACGACATTGTAGCACTCCAGGAGACGAGACTGGGCGATCAGCTACTCCGAATTGCCGGCTTCAAATGTTTCTATAACAGACGACATCTGGGAACGGCGATTCTCGTTCGCGACAGCATGGTGGCGTCAGAGCTAGACATGTCCAGTTGGAACAGTGACGATATACAAATACAGGCGTTGAGAGTTCATTCCAGTATACCATTCGTGTTGGTTAATGTTTATGCCCGCAATGCGAGTGTGGACGCCCAGAAGTGGCAGTGCTTAAGTGGCATATTAGGCCACGAGAGAAATGTTATTTTCTGTGGTGACTTCAACGCTAAAGGCAGATCATGGGGAAACACTTCCTCCAATACACAAGGGGAGGAGCTCGAGACTGCACTGGAAACCATCGACCTGGTTTGTATCAACAGTGGCTGTGTCACCAGGACAGCAAGCCGTCCAGGCGATGAGGACAGTGCTATTGATCTGGCGCTAGTTTCACCTTCACTCACTACAGTGTGTAGATGGGGTGTCCTAGGACACCATGGCATCGACCACCACCCATGCAGCATATTGGTGGAGAAAGGCAGAACCAGGCAGCACAAGCTAAAGGTAAAGACGTTCCAGTATGACAGTACAGGGCAAGATGTGGTGAGTAAAATAAGACGTGACAAGCGCAGAACGTTTCAGGGCAGGAAGAAAAGGAAAAAAAGCTGAGAGCAGCCACCGTGGTGGAGTTTCGAGGTGGAGAAGGCTTGGGTGGATAAGCGTAGTGCTGTAAGGAGATGGCAAAATGCCAAGAAGAACAGAGCTGGTCATCCTAGTCCCTGCTTGCACTTAGAAAGAGAGATGCACACAAAAGTAAGCTATTTCAAAAAACTGGTCACGGTGGTTAAAAGCGAAAAATGGGCAGAGGTGTGTCAAAGAGTAAGCACAGACAAGTCACTGAAATTGTTCTGGCGACTACATAAAAGCATGAGTGGTGTAGTCAAGAATAAGAGCATTTCTGACTTCCAAGGTGCTGACCTCATCTGGCAGAGGACTGACGAGGACAAGGGCAAAGCCCTCTTTGAACGCTACCTTGAGCAGAGCAACCAGACAGACATGGGAGGCCGGAATCTGGCCAAGGAGGTCACCTCAGACAGATGCAAGGCCCAGAACACTTCGGATGAAGACACAGTGACAGTGAAAGAAATCAAGGCTGTGCTTCGACGATCAAAAAACAGTGCTCCAGGTCCTGATGGCATAAGATACGACGACATAAATAGGTGTACCGACAATGAGCTAGAGAAACTAGCAGACATGTACAACAACAGTATAGGGAGTGCTAGCATCAAGGAGGAATGGTTACACAGCTATCTGATTCCCTTGCCGAAGCCTGACAAAGACCACAAGAAAATTCAGGGATATCGAATTATAACCATGCAGAATACAATAGGCAAGCTGCTGGAGAAGGTAATTGCCAGGAAAATATCAAGCCAACTAGAGAGGCAAGGTGTTTTCCCACCTACCCTGGGTGGGTACCGTCCAAAAAGAGAAACCTGGACCAATGCAGCAGTCTTTGCCCACGATGTCTATGAAGGTTTCCACTCAGGCACTGAAACCGTTGCTGCAGCGATTGATCTTGAGGACGCATACAACAGAGTACCACTGGATTTTTTAATGTTTCAGCTTCTTGAACTAAACGTAAGTCCATTCCTCCTTAGTTGGATCGCTGCAGCTCTCTTCCAACGGAAAGTAGTTTTTAGATGTGGCAGTTGGACTTCGGAACCAACAACAATATATCCTGGCCTACCACAGGGATCACCATTATCTCCGGTACTGTTCAACGCCTACACAGTGAGAATCACCAGTGAGCAGATCACTGGACCTGGCAGGACATTGTCATATGCCGATGATGTTTTAGTGTATCGTCAGGGTAAGGATAGAGAGGAGGTTGCTGTGGAACTACAAACCGAACTCAATCGCATAAGTACTTGGTGTGATGAAGCTGGGGCAATGGTCAACCCAACAAAGGCAACAGTGACTTGGTTCTCGTTGAATAATCATATTGTCAACAATCCAACACCAACTGTAATGCTGTGTTCAGAGACGGTGGAAAGAACGCAGGCAATGAATTACCTGGGGATACGGTTTGATCGAAGCCTTGCTTATAATGTGCACATAGACCAGGTGATAACAAAGGCCAAGCGGGGTTTGGCAGCGATGCGGGTGATGGCGGCAGCAAACTGTGAGCAGCGCCATCTATGTCTTCTGTACGAGGGGCTGGTCATGTCTGTTTTGGAGTATGCAATGGCAATCCTGACTGTCAGCCATAAGCAGATAGAAAGGATGGAAAGGATACAGAATGAAGCTATGCGCATTATTCTTGGATGTACAAGAGATACAGCATGCAGGGCGATGCGCTACCTTCTTGATTTTCCAACCATTGAAGAGAGAATGCAAGTTTGCAGGGCACGTGCCTACCTCAGAATTAACGCAAACACACAGCATCCACTGCATAGTGAAATTAGGAAGGTGAAGGGCAGCAGGTTAAAAAGAGGACGGTCGTGGATGGGTCAAGCCGAGGACATTCTTCAACAGGTGTGTTCACTTGAGGACTTAGAACCTGGCGAGGAGTGGGTGCAAGTGCCAACAGACTTCTGCACATCCTTTTCAGTTTGCATCCAACTAGATAGAAAATGCAGACAAGAAAATCCGGCTGCTGTTGAGGCTGAAGTACAAGCGTTGATTTTCGAGAATTCGCTAGACAGTGACGCGGTCATCTACACAGATGGGTCGGTCGTCCGACATGTGAGAAGCTCATGGGCCTTTACAGCTCGGGCCGGAGGGAGAATTGTGAAGGAGGACTCTGGTGCTTTCACTGAAACCACAAGTAGCCTGACCATGGAAGTCATGGCAGTAAGTAAAGCAATAACATGGCTCGAGACACAGACATTCACTAGGGCTTGTTTCCTTAGCGACTCAATGAACATGATCAAGAGGATAGAGGAGGGGTCGATCCGAAGAGAATGGTTGCTGCCTCTGAAGCGGTCTCGGCTGGCAAAGATTAGTTTCATCTTCGTGCCAGGGCATGCGGGAGTACAAGGAAATGAGCGGGCTGACAAGCTCGCAGGTGAGGCTACTGTTGAGGGCGGACGCGCCATGGACCAGGCTGACATTCTGAATGCTCTACGAGAAGTGAGACTTTTGCAAGAACCAAGTGATGACTGTGAATCTACAACAATGGCCAGACTGCGAGAGCAGCAAATTAAAAGAGGGGTTGCCAAACAAGAACACTACGCAGGAAGCCAAAGAAGATTGATAAACCAACACAGAACTGGCGTCGTTAGCCGCTACACGCTGCGGGATTTGCTGAGGAGGGGATCCGAGCACTTATGGACTGAATGGTCCGATGTGCAACGAGGATGATCTGTCGACTAACTAACTAACTAACATAATAAAGGACATCAAAAGTATCTTACGCAACAAATCACTACCATTGAATGAAAGAACGACAGTACTGAAGTGTTACATAGAACCTGTTTGAGTGTGTCATAGTGAATCAAGAAATGTGAACGAACAAATGAGGAACAGCTTAGAAGCAGCGGCAATGTGATTCATGAGACGAATGTTGCGAATACCTTGGACTGCCAGAGTAACTAATAACGATTGACTGGAAGAAGCAAATGAAACTAATGCACTAAATAATAAAGATGCAAACTGCATTCTTTAGTCATGTGATGGGAAGAGAGGTATTGGAGATAATTCGTGGCAACTGGAAAGATCAGTGGGAAAAGAATCTAAGGCAGACCGAGTGATTTAATGCTGGGTGGACTCTGACGGTAGTATGGGGGAATATCGAGTTAAATCAGCGCACAAATATCTATTGATACACCTGAACGCATACGCCAGTTGGTAGGCACATGATGGTGATGAATATAAATAAAAAGGCTCAAGTTAACGTCGTGTGAATAGACTTCATTGCTCCAGATTTACCCTGTTTGACTCGGTCTTTCAGCCAAGAACAACAAGCCGCCGCCAGAGCATCACACTCAGAATGAACTCAGCTCCAGCGATGACTCAAGGGGATCTCCGGAAAAACAATTGCACTCGTCGTCTGAAATACGCAGTCCGAATGGGAATAGTTTTGCAGTTGTTTTATTTAAATAATTGATCACCATTAATTGATGTCACTTTTATATTGTTCATTTATTCATATTCTCATTAATTGATTGCACATGCCCGTCGTCTCTGTCTACATTTTTATAGCTTTTCATTAACCTTTCGTTTCTGTGTGTGTGCGTGTGTGTGTGTGTGTGTGTGTGTGTGCATGCGTGTGCGTTTGTTTGTCTGTGTGTGTGTGTGTGTGTGTGTCATTTAAGACGATGTCTTGACATCGACAATGTTTGTTTTTTCTTCCCGCGTTTCCATCCTGTTTTAGGATATTGCGGTCAACATCAGCATATTTCATCTGTATGTTGATTCCTAGGCTAGATTACGCTCATCAGCACGCCACGACTTTCTGAGCGACCGGCTCCATACTCTCATAAGTCACTGGCGCGACTCCAACCACTTCTAATTCTCGTGCGCTCACGTCAGCCACTATAGTATTCGGGATTAACGGAGAAAGCTGCTAACACCTCGGCCAGGGAGCCGGCATCGACAATGGTTTGTCTGAATTAACTGATCTTGTAGGATCAATAAGTTAAAAGTTAGTTGCATATCCTTTGCAAGACGTCACCAGTATTTTTTGCCTGTTTTTGATTTATTGGCAAGTTTACGTTCAGTAGTTTGCCACTGCTTTCTGAACGACCAGCATTCATACTAATTTATAAGAGCCATCGCGGGGCGGTCTGCTGCCAAATTGCCCGCAGATATGTTTCGAACGCTGTATGCAGGAATATGAACAGAGTCCGTAACCCCTTCATCACACCACCGACTCGGTACCATTTTTGATATTGCCCATCCCGTCAAGTGTTTCTGGTCCGCTTGCAGTCACAGTTACTATATATTTGCACTAACTTATGTGAGTGCATATGGAGTTGTTTTTTTTTTTTTTTTTTGTAAAGGCTTTTACAGGCAAGAGGATCTCACGAGGTTTTAGTCCATATGATCTGGTCTCTTTCCGCTGGGCGTCCCGCCGAAAATGTCGCGAACAAACAACTCCGTAGCTCAAACGTCGACCCCAGGAGTCTCTGAGAAAAATTCACCCGTGAACCTAACGACGTGGCCCAGAATCGAACCCACGATCTTCGGACTGTGAGGCATATAAAGAATCATTGTATATGTTCCCATTGGGACTATCCTTCTAACTACAGTAGATGTTTACCTTAGGTATGCTTTACTATTTTCAGCAACAATTTTCCTAGTTTCCAATTTATTACATTGGAACATTACTTGGTCGTAAACGAACACATGAGATTAGTAGAAGCCAACTGAATCATAATTTTAACAAATGTATTATAATTTCAACAGACGTGCCTACCGAATAAGATAGGCTAGAAATTGGATTATATATTCAAGAATTAAAAATAAAACACTTAGTTTGATAATCAATGTATTTATTTAAACTCCAGAACTGATACAACTACTAATATAATTGGACAAGTGTCCTTGAAAACTCCCGGTCTGCCTATCCTAGGACTACTTTATTAACTTCCTCACAGAGACTAATAACTACCGCCGTTACTTATATGCTCCCCCACCCCTCATCTTCTTATTATTATTCGTTGTCTTCTTCTTCTTTTTCCTACCCAACTTCTCCTAGTTTTCCACCGGTTTCTTCATCCTCAGCCTTACCTCCCTCCCTCTTACGTTCCTCCTCACTGTTGACTTCTTCTTCTTCATCTCTCTCTTCTACTTCTTCTTCCTTTTTTTCTGTTTTTCTTATTTCTCGTTCTCCCCCTCTTCTTACTTTCTCTGTTTCTACATCGCCAGCTTAATCTTCTCTATTTTTGTCGAGTGCCATCGTTACATTCACCAGCATCTCCCATCTTTGTTTATTAGACATATGGTATTTCAGTCTGTTGTGCCCCGTGCGGAGTCTGCATATTGTTACTCGGTCCATTCGGTGAAGTTGGTAATTAGCATAATCTTGCTGGTGACCTGGATGCGCTGATTTCCACTTGATTCTACAACCGCTGCTTGTACATCTTGTGACATAGGTGTATGGTCTAATATCATGCTGCCATCATTCTTTGTCAAGTTGTGGACTTCGCCATATCCAGGTTTGCTGTTAGAGGATCCATTGTATTTTGAATTTATGGTATAGTTCACGTAGTGTTGCATTGGGTCTGCTAGTTCTACACTGTTTCTGCTCTTAAGTATTGAAATAACTGAATTCGTGTCTGAAAAACGAATCTATTTATGTCTTTGTCAACAACATTTCTGATAAATTTTCAAGATCTAAATCTCTGCTTTGAAATAACTAGTGAATCTTCCAGTTGCCACTGGCTGTGTCTTCTTTGTCAGTTTTTGTTATAGATTCAATTCAAAAGTACCTCCGCCCCCCCCCCCCCCCCTTTCCAGCTTCATGTTCGTTCTGTTGAGATGCTGTGCTGGTCCATACATCAAAAAACGTACAGAAAGTGATCAAGTACTATACAAGAAATGATCAATTACCTTACGTGAGGTGATAAAGTTGTGTCCATGAGGTGATAAATTGTTGTACATGAAGTGATAAAGTGTTGTGCATGAGGTGGTCAAGTGACGAACAAGTAATAATTAATAACACGACATATCACGAGTTCCAGTACATGTGAGAAGTACAAGAGACCGACATGATGTTGTCCACATCATCCATCAAGTGCCGACTGGCGTATAAACACATGGAGCTAGCAGCATATATCCACGGCATCTCAAGACCCGTAACATGGTACTTTGCTTTTAAAACAATAGTTGTGTAATGAAAGGTCTAAATATAGTACATTACTTGACCAAGTAGCGTAATGGACTGTCTAAGTACAATACATAAAACGCACAAGTGCAGTATGTCCATGTATAAGTACCGTTCTCCTTTGTCCAAGTATCATACTTCTATGTCCAAGTACCGTTCTATTATGTCCAAGTACTATACGTGTATGTCAAAGTACCATACTTCTTTGTCAAGGTACCATATTTCTATATCCAAGTACCGTACTAGTATAAAGTACCATACTTCTATGTCTATGTACCATACATCTATGTCCAAGTACCATAATTATATGTCCAAGCACCATACTATTATGTCCAAGCACCGTACTATTATGTCTAAGTACCATACTTCTATGTCCAAATACCATACTTCTATGTCCAAGCACCATACTTCTATGTCCAAGTACCATACTTCTATGTCCAAGCACCATACTTCTATGTCCAAGCACCATACTTATATGTCCAAGCACCGTACTATTATGTCTAAGTACCATACTTCTATGTCCAAGCACCATACTTCTATATCCAAGTACCATACTTCTATGTCCAAGCACCATACTTATATGTCCAAGCACCGTACTATTATGTTCAAGCACCATACTTCTATGTTCAAGCACCGTACTTCTATGTCCAAGCACCATACTTCTATGTCCAAGTACCATACTTCTATGTCCAAGCAACATACTTCTATGTCCAAGTACCATACTTCTATGTCCAAGCACCATACTTCTATGTCCAAGTACCATACTTCTATGTCCAAGCACCATACTTATATGTCTAAGCACCGTACTATTATGTCTAAGTACCATACTTCTATGTCCAAGCACCATACTTCTATGTCCAAGTACCATACTTCTATGTCCAAGTACCATACTTCTATGTCCAAGCACCATACTTCTATGTCCAAGTACCATACTTCTATGTCCAAGCACCATACTTATATGTCCAAGCACCGTACTATTATGTCTAAGTACCATACTTCTATGTCCAAGCACCATACTTATATGTCCAAGCACCGTACTATTATGTCTAAGTACAACACTTCTATGTCCAAGCACCATACTTCTATGTCCAAGTACCATACTTCTATGTCCAAGCACCATACTTATATGTCCAAACACCGTACTTCTATGTCCAAGCACCATACTTCTATGTCCAAGCACCATACTTCTATGTCCAAGCACCATACTATTATGTCCAAGTACCATACTTCTATGTCCAAGCACCATACTTCTATGTCCAAGTACCATACTTCTATGTCCAAGTACCATACTTCTATGTCCAAGCACCATACTTCTATGTTCAAGTACCGTACTTCTATGTCCAAGTACCATATTTCTATGTCCGAGTACCATACTTCTATGTCCAAGTACCGTACTATTATGTCCAAGTACCATACTTCTATGTCCAAGTACCATACTTCTATGTCTAAGTACCGTACTTCTATGTCCAAGTACCATACTTCTATGTCCAAGTACCATACTTCTATGTCCAAGTACCATACTTCTATGTCCAAGTACCATACTTCTATGTCAAAGTAATATACTTCTATGTCCAAATACTATACTTCTATGTCCAAGCACCATACTTCTATGTCCTAATACCATACTTCTATGTCCAAATACCATACTTCTATGTCCAAGCCCGTACTATTTTGTCCAAGTACCATACTTCTATGTCCAAGTGCCATACTTCTATGTCCAAGTGCCATACTTCTATATCCAAGTCCCATACTTCTATGTCCAAGCACCATACTTCTATGTCCAAGTACTATACTTCTATGTCCAAGCACCATACTTCTATGTCGAAGTACTATACTTCTATGTCCAAGTACCATACTTCTATGTCCAAGTACCATACTTCTATGTTCAAGCATCATACTACTATGTCCAAGTACTATACTTCTATGTCTAAGTACTATACTTCTATGTCCAAGTACCGTACTTCTATGTCCAAGCACCGTACTATTATGTCCAAGTACCATACTTCTATGTCCAAGCACCATACTTCTATGTCCAAGTACTATACTTCTATGTCCAAGCACCATACTTCTATGTCGAAGTACTATACTTCTATGTCCAAGTACCATACTTCTATGTCCAAGTACCATACTTCTATGTTCAAGCATCATACTACTATGTCCAAGTACTATACTTCTATGTCTAAGTACTATACTTCTATGTCCAAGTACCATACTTCTATGTCCAAGTACTATACTTCTATGTCCAAGTACCATACTTCTATGTCCAAGTACTATACTTCTATGTCCAAGTACCATACTTCTATGTCCAAGCACCATACTTCTATGTCCAAGTACCATACTTCTATGTCCAAGCACAATACTTCTATGTCCAAGTACCATACTTCTATGCCCAAGTACCATACTTCTATGTCCAAGTATCATACTTCTATGTCCAAGTACCGTTCTATTATGTCCAAGTACTATACGTGTATGTCAAAGTACCATACTTCTTTGTCAAGGTACCATATTTCTATATCCAAGTACCGTACTAGTATAAAGTACCATACTTCTATGTCTATGTACCATACATCTATGTCCAAGTACCATAATTATATGTCCAAGCACCATACTATTATGTCCAAGCACCGTACTATTATGTCTAAGTACCATACTTCTATGTCCAAATACCATACTTCTATGTCCAAGCACCATACTTCTATGTCCAAGTACCATACTTCTATGTCCAAGCACCATACTTCTATGTCCAAGCACCGTACTATTATGTCTAAGTACCATACTTCTATGTCCAAGCACCATACTTCTATATCCAAGTACCATACTTCTATGTCCAAGCACCATACTTATATGTCCAAGCACCGTACTATTATGTTCAAGCACCATACTTCTATGTTCAAGCACCGTACTTCTATGTCCAAGCACCATACTTCTATGTCCAAGTACCATACTTCTATGTCCAAGCAACATACTTCTATGTCCAAGTACCATACTTCTATGTCCAAGCACCATACTTCTATGTCCAAGTACCATACTTCTATGTCCAAGCACCATACTTATATGTCTAAGCACCGTACTATTATGTCTAAGTACCATACTTCTATGTCCAAGCACCATACTTCTATGTCCAAGTACCATACTTCTATGTCCAAGTACCATACTTCTATGTCCAAGCACCATAATCCTATGTCCAAGTACCATACTTCTATGTCCAAGCACCATACTTATATGTCCAAGCACCGTACTATTATGTCTAAGTACCATACTTCTATGTCCAAGCACCATACTTATATGTCCAAGCACCGTACTATTATGTCCTAAGTACAACACTTCTATGTCCAAGCACCATACTTCTATGTCCAAGTACCATACTTCTATGTCCAAGCACCATACTTATATGTCCAAGCACCGTACTTCTATGTCCAAGCACCATACTTCTATGTCCAAGCACCATACTTCTATGTCCAAGCACCATAATATTATGTCCAAGTACCATACTTCTATGTCCAAGCACCATACTTCTATGTCCAAAGACCATACTTCTATGTCCAAGTACCATACTTCTATGTCCAAGCACCATACTTCTATGTTCAAGTACCGTACTTCTATGTCCAAGTACCATATTTCTATGTCCGAGTACCATACTTCTATGTCCAAGTACCGTACTATTATGTCCAAGTACCATACTTCTATGTCCAAGTACCATACTTCTATGTCTAAGTACCGTACTTCTATGTCCAAGTACCATACTTCTATGTCCAAGTACCATACTTCTATGTCCAAGTACCATACTTCTATGTCCAAGTACCATACTTCTATGTCAAAGTACCATACTTCTATGTCCAAATACTATACTTCTATGTCCAAGCACCATACTTCTATGTCCTAGTACCATACTTCTATGTCCAAGTACCATACTTCTATGTCCAAGCCCGTACTATTTTGTCCAAGTACCATACTTCTATGTCCAAGTGCCATACTTCTATGTCCAAGTGCCATACTTCTATATCCAAGTCCCATACTTCTATGTCCAAGCACCATACTTCTATGTCCAAGTACTATACTTCTATGTCCAAGCACCATACTTCTATGTCGAAGTACTATACTTCTATGTCCAAGTACCATACTTCTATGTCCAAGTACCATACTTCTATGTTCAAGCATCATACTACTATGTCCAAGTACTATACTTCTATGTCTAAGTACTATACTTCTATGTCCAAGTACCGTACTTCTATGTCCAAGCACCGTACTATTATGTCCAAGTACCATACTTCTATGTCCAAGTACCATAATTCTATGTCCAAGTACCATACTTCTATGTCCAAGCACCATACTTCTATGCCCAAGTACCATACTTCTATGTCCAAGCATCATACTTCTATGTCCAAGCACCATACTTCTATGTCCAAGCACCATACTTCTATGTCCAAGTACCATACTTCTATGCCCAAGTACCATACTTCTATGTCCAAGTACTATACTTCTATGTCCAAGTACCATACTTCTATGTCCAAGTACCATACTTCTATGTCCAAGTACCATACTTCTATGTCCAAGCACCATACTTCTATGTCCAAGTACCATACTTCTATGTCCAAGCACAATACTTCTATGTCCAAGTACCATATTCTATGCCAAGTACCATACTTCTATGTCCAAGTATCATACTTCTATGTCCAAGTACCGTTCTATTATGTCCAAGTACTATACGTGTATGTCAAAGTACCATACTTCTTTTGTCAAGGTACCATATTTCTATATCCAAGTACCGTACTAGTATAAAGTACCATACTTCTATGTCTATGTACCATACATCTATGTCCAAGTACCATAATTATATGTCCAAGCACCATACTATTATGTCCAAGCACCGTACTATTATGTCTAAGTACCATACTTCTCTGTCCAAATACCATACTTCTATGTCCAAGCACCATACTTCTATGTCCAAGCACAATACTTCTATGTCCAAGTACCATACTTCTATGCCCAAGTACCATACTTCTATGTCTAAGTACCATACTTCTATGTCCAAATACCATACTTCTATGTCCAAGCACCATACTTCTATGTCCAAGTACCATACTTCTATGTCCAAGCACCATACTTCTATGTCCAAGCACCATACTTATATGTCCAAGCACCGTACTATTATGTCTAAGTACCATACTTCTATGTCCAAGCACCATACTTCATATCCAAGTACCAACTTCTATGTCTAAGCACCATACTTATATGTCCATGCACCGTACTATTATGTTCAAGCACCATACTTCTATGTTCAAGCACCGTACTTCTATGTCCAAGCACCATACTTCTATGTCCAAGTACCATACTTCTATGTCCAAGCAACATACTTCTATGTCCAAGTACCATACTTCTATGTCCAAGCACCATACTTCTATGTCCAAGTACCATACTTCTATGTCCAAGCACCATACTTATATGTCTAAGCACCGTACTATTATGTCTAAGTACCATACTTCTATGTCCAAGCACCATACTTCTATGTCCAAGTACCATACTTCTATGTCCAAGTACCATACTTCTATGTCCAAGCACCATACTTCTATGTCCAAGTACCATACTTCTATGTCCAAGCACCATACTTATATGTCCAAGCACCGTACTATTATGTCTAAGTACCATACTCTATGTCCAAGCACCATACTTATATGTCCAAGCACCGTACTATTATGTCTAAGTACAAACATTTCTATGTCCAAGTACCATACTTCTATGTCCAAGTACCATACTTATATGTCCAAGCACCGTACTTCTATGTCCAAGCACCATACTTCTATGTCCAAGCACCATACTTCTATGTCCAAGCACCATACTATTATGTCCAAGTACCATACTTCTATGTCCAAGCACCATACCTCTATGTCCAAGTACCATACTTCTATGTCCAAGTACCATACTTCTATGTCCAAGCACCATACTTCTATGTTCAATTACCGTACTTCTATGTCCAAGTACCATATTTCTATGTCCGAGTACCATACTTCTATGTCCAAGTACCGTACTATTATGTCCAAGTACCATACTTCTATGTCCAAGTACCATACTTCTATGCCTAAGTACCGTACTTCTATGTCCAAGTACCATACTTCTATGTCCAAGTACCATACTTCTATGTCCAAGCACCATACTTCTATGTCCAAGCACCGTACTATTATGTCTAAGTACCATACTTCTATGTCCAAGCACCATACTTCTATATCCAAGTACCATACTTCTATGTCCAAGCACCATACTTATATGTCCAAGCACCGTACTATTATGTTCAAGCACCATACTTCTATGTTCAAGCACCGTACTTCTATGTCCAAGCACCATACTTCTATGTCCAAGTACCATACTTCTATGTCCAAGCAACATACTTCTATGTCCAAGTACCATACTTCTATGTCCAAGCACCATACTTCTATGTCAAGTACCATACTTCTATGTCCAAGCACCATACTTATATGTCTAAGCACCGTACTATTATGTCTAAGTACCATACTTCTATGTCCAAGCACCATACTTCTATGTCCAAGTACCATACTTCTATGTCCAAGTACCATACTTCTATGTCCAAGCACCATACTCCTATGTCCAAGTACCATACTTCTATGTCCAAGCACCATACTTATATGTCCAAGCACCGTACTATTATGTCTAAGTACCATACTTCTATGTCCAAGCACCATACTTATATGTCCAAGCACCGTACTATTATGTCTAAGTACAACACTTCTATGTCCAAGCACCATACTTCTATGTCCAAGTACCATACTTCTATGTCCAAGCACCATACTTATATGTCCAAGCACCGTACTTCTATGTCCAAGCACCATACTTCTATGTCCAAGCACCATACTTCTATGTCCAAGCACCATAATATTATGTCCAAGTACCATACTTCTATGTCCAAGCACCATACTTCTATGTCCAAAGACCATACTTCTATGTCCAAGTACCATACTTCTATGTCCAAGCACCATACTTCTATGTTCAAGTACCGTACTTCTATGTCCAAGTACCATATTTCTATGTCCGAGTACCATACTTCTATGTCCAAGTACCGTACTATTATGTCCAAGTACCATACTTCTATGTCCAAGTACCATACTTCTATGTCTAAGTACCGTACTTCTATGTCCAAGTACCATACTTCTATGTCCAAGTACCATACTTCTATGTCAAGTACCATACTTCTATGTCCAAGTACCATACTTCTATGTCAAAGTACCATACTTCTATGTCCAAATACTATACTTCTATGTCCAAGCACCATACTTCTATGTCCTAGATACCATACTTCTATGTCCAAGTACCATACTTCTATGTCCAAGCCCGTACTATTTGTCCAAGTACCGTACTTCTATGTCCAAGTGCCGTACTTCTATGTCCAAGTGCCATACTTCTATATCCAAGTCCCATACTTCTATGTCCAAGCACCATACTTCTATGTCCAAGTACTATACTTCTATGTCCAAGCACCATACTTCTATGTCGAAGTACTATACTTCTATGTCCAAGTACCATACTTCTATGTCCAAGTACCATACTTCTATGTTCAAGCATCATACTACTATGTCCAAGTACTATACTTCTATGTCTAAGTACTATACTTCTATGTCCAAGTACCGTACTTCTATGTCCAAGCACCGTACTATTATGTCCAAGTACCATACTTCTATGTCCAAGTACCATACTTCTATGTCCAAGTACCATACTTCTATGTCCAAGCACCATACTTCTATGCCCAAGTACCATACTTCTATGTCCAAGCATCATACTTCTATGTCCAAGCACCATACTTCTATGTCCAAGCACCATACTTCTATGTCCAAGTACCATACTTCTATGCCCAAGTACCATACTTCTATGTCCAAGTACTATACTTCTATGTCCAAGTACCATACTTCTATGTCCAAGTACTATACTTCTATGTCCAAGTACCATACTTCTATGTCCAAGCACCATACTTCTATGTCCAAGTACCATACTTCTATGTCCAAGCACAATACTTCTATGTCCAAGTACCATACTTCTATGCCCAAGTACCATACTTCTATGTCCAAGTATCATACTTCTATGTCCAAGTACCGTTCTATTATGTCCAAGTACTATACGTGTATGTCAAAGTACCATACTTCTTTGTCAAGGTACCATATTTCTATATCCAAGTACCGTACTAGTATAAAGTACCATACTTCTATGTCTATGTACCATACATCTATGTCCAAGTACCATAATTATATGTCCAAGCACCATACTATTATGTCCAAGCACCGTACTATTATGTCTAAGTACCATACTTCTATGTCCAAATACCATACTTCTATGTCCAAGCACCATACTTCTATGTCCAAGCACAATACTTCTATGTCCAAGTACCATACTTCTATGCCCAAGTACCATACTTCTATGTCTAAGTACCATACTTCTATGTCCAAATACCATACTTCTGTGTCCAAGCACCATACTTCTATGTCCAAGTACCATACTTATATGTCCATGCACCGTACTATTATGTTCAAGCACCATACTTCTATGTTCAAGCACCGTACTTCTATGTCCAAGCACCATACTTCTATGTCCAAGTACCATACTTCTATGTCCAAGCAACATACTTCTATGTCCAAGTACCATACTTCTATGTCCAAGCACCATACTTCTATGTCCAAGTACCATACTTCTATGTCCAAGCACCATACTTATATGTCTAAGCACCGTACTATTATGTCTAAGTACCATACTTCTATGTCCAAGCACCATACTTCTATGTCCAAGTACCATACTTCTATGTCCAAGTACCATACTTCTATGTCCAAGCACCATACTTCTATGTCCAAGTACCATACTTCTATGTCCAAGCACCATACTTATATGTCCAAGCACCGTACTATTATGTCTAAGTACCATACTTCTATGTCCAAGCACCATACTTATATGTCCAAGCACCGTACTATTATGTCTAAGTACAACACTTCTATGTCCAAGTACCATACTTCTATGTCCAAGTACCATACTTATATGTCCAAGCACCGTACTTCTATGTCCAAGCACCATACTTCTATGTCCAAGCACCATACTTCTATGTCCAAGCACCATACTATTATGTCCAAGTACCATACTTCTATGTCCAAGCACCATACCTCTATGTCCAAGTACCATACTTCTATGTCCAAGTACCATACTTCTATGTCCAAGCACCATACTTCTATGTTCAAGTACCGTACTTCTATGTCCAAGTACCATATTTCTATGTCCGAGTACCATACTTCTATGTCCAAGTACCGTACTATTATGTCCAAGTACCATACTTCTATGTCCAAGTACCATACTTCTATGTCTAAGTACCGTACTTCTATGTCCAAGTACCATACTTCTATGTCCAAGTACCATACTTCTATGTCCAAGTACCATACTTCTATGTCCAAGTACCATACTTCTATGTCAAAGTACCATACTTCTATGTCCAAATACTATACTTCTATGTCCAAGCACCATACTTCTATGTCCTAGTACCATACTTCTATGTCCAAGAACCATACTTCTATGTCCAAGCCCGTACTATTTTGTCCAAGTACCATACTTCTATGTCCAAGTGCCATACTTCTATGTCCAAGTGCCATACTTCTATATCCAAGTCCCATACTTCTATGTCCAAGCACCATACTTCTATGTCCAAGTACTACACTTCTATGTCCAAGCACCATACTTCTATGTCGAAGTACTATACTTCTATGTCCAAGTACCATACTTCTATGGTCCAAGTACCATACTTCTATGTTCAAGCATCATACTACTATGTCCCAGTACTATACTTCTATGTCTAAGTACTATACTTCTATGTCCAAGTACCGTACTTCTATGTCCAAGCACCGTACTATTATGTCCAAGTACCATACTTCTATGTCCAAGTACCATACTTCTATGTCCAAGTACCATACTTCTATATCCAAGCACCATACTTCTATGCCCAAGTACCATACTTCTATGTCCAAGCATCATACTTCTATGTCCAAGCACCATACTTCTATGTCAAGCACCATACCTTCTATGTCCAAGTACCATACTTCTATGCCCAAGTACCATACTTCTATGTCCAAGTACTATACTTCTATGTCCAAGTACCATACTTCTATGTCCAAGTACTATACTTCTGTGTCCAAGTACCATACTTCTATGTCCAAGCACCATACTTCTATGTCCAAGTACCATACTTCTATGTCCAAGCACAATACTTCTATGTCCAAGTACCATACTTCTATGCCCAAGTACCATACTTCTATGTCCAAGTACTATACTTCTATGTCCAAGTACTATACTTCTATGTCCAAGTACCATACTTCTATGTCCAAGCACCATACTTCTATGTCCAAGTACCATACTTCTATGTCCAAGCACAATACTTCTATGTCCAAGCACCATACTTCTATGTCCAAGTACCATACTTCTATGTCCAAGCACCATACTTCTATGTCCAAGTACCATACTTCTATGTCCAAGCACCGTACTTCTATGTCCAAGCATCATACTTCTATGTCCAAGCATCATACTTCTATGTCCAAGCACCATACTTCTATGTCCAAGTACCATACTTCTATGTCCAAGTACCATACTTCTATGTCCAAGCACCATACTTCTATGTCCAAGTACCATACTTCTATGTCCAAGTACCATACTTCTATGTCCAAGTACCATACTTCTATGTCCAAGTACCATACTTCTATGTCCAAGTACCATAATTCTATGTCCAAGTACCATACTTCTATGTCCAAGTACCGTACGCACTATTATCTTATATATCCAAGTAATATACATGAAACCGTCTCTTTGGCCTAGTTGGTAAACGACTTTCTCCGTAATCCCGTTTATCCACGTAGGCAACGCAGCGTGCGAGAATTGGTAGCAGTTTTCGCCGCGTTGGTGACTTACGGGATAAGTGAGCCAGCCGCTCGGAAAGCAATGGCAAACTACTGAGCGTAATCTTGCCATAAATCAACAACAGCGGTAAAATGCTGGTGTTGACAGCGATGTCCTGTAAAAAAGATATGCGGAAAAAAATGTACATGATACTGGTTATGCTACATGCTAACACAGCCTGCTGTACCCGTTTATATGTACCCAGTAAACATGATGCATCCTTAATGAACCCACGCATGTGGACATCAACAAACACGGACACAGTGTTGATTGTACGAAAAGAAAAAAAAAGGCCAAAAAAAAAAAGCAATCATAAACTGAAGAGACGAGCTTGTAAACTGCCCTGCCTGTCTTAACAAGCAATTACAGCCAAGACACGCTATTGCTGGCGTGTGTGAAAGTAACGATCATGGCACAACTGTGGCGAATGCATGCTCTACAGCGGTAATATCGGTTCACATGAGGTTTACTGTATACACATTGTTGCATACAGTACAGCAATATTTGAGGAGAGCCGCGCAGCGAAAAGGCTTATGTACTTTCCCGCTGGTTAAGTTAGTTGCATATTCTTTACAAGATGTGGCTGTCAACCCCGCCATTATTATTATTATTATTATTTTTTTGCTATCTGGGATTTCTTGGCAAGTTTACGTTCAGTACTTTGCTATTGCTTTCTGAACGTCCGGTACTCATACCATTGTATGAAAACCAAAACAAGGTGGTCTGCTTCCAAATCAACCGTAGCTGTGTTTCGAAAGCGGTATTCGTAACCCATTCGCCACAGAGCCAGCTGGTACAGCTTTAAATTTCCCTCATCTTGGGGAATATTTGTGTGGCCACACGCGTTCTACCCAGTCTCATAAAATGGGCACTGGAAAACTTGTATGGAAAGTAATGCTGTCGGCATGGTCCAAACATATTCACTAGAAATCGATAAGAACATGTGTGCACACACCAAATCTCGAGTACCCCACCGTGGATTTGTGGTAAGTGTATCTGTTTTCTGTCGTGCATTTCAACAAGCACCACGATAGTTAACATACTGGAATAGTTCTGTTGTTGGGTAAGTACATTATTAGAATCAAAGAGTTCAAAGCTCAGAGACAATGGAGATGCTCTGTCTGGGGTAAAAATTACCAATATCCAGGATTGTCTATGGGACATATTTTTCTGTCCCATTCCATCTCATTGTAATTTATACCTGTCCCAGCCCATCCATCCCATCCCATGGGATTCCCATTATAATATTAACATGGAATACATTTCAAATAAAATTATGAAATTTATGAAAGTTTAGGTTTAGTGTCTACTAAATAGGACTATATGTACAAAGAGACATGTAAAACGACAGAATTTATTAATTTTAATATTCAAGAGTATTTTATTTTAAAAAGTTTAAACTAAATATGACAATTCAGTGTCATTCTGACTGACACTCTCATTCTGTTTCTGAGTCACTCTGCTCATTCAGCACATTATCAATTTCCTGCTGATCGACTGTTTCCAATAATTCAATTAATCCAGGTAATGCCTAAACCATTTCCACAATTCTCATCTTACATGAAAATCTGATATACACAGAGTTTATAATGAGAGCTGGTAACATCCGTTTTCGTAACTTACTCAACAACAGTCCAGCTTCACTAAATAAGCGCTCTACTGCTGCTGATGACACTTTTTTTATTTTTTTTATTTTCCGCATATCCTCTTTATAGGACATCGCTGTCAACACCAGCATTTTACCGCTGTTGTTGATATCTTGGCAAGATTACGCCCAGTAGTTTGCCATTGCTTTCTGCGCGACCGGCTCACATACCCCTGTAAGTAACCAACTGGTATAGACAAAGCAATTTTCACACTTGCTTAGCAGTGGAAACGTATGTTCATTTTATGTTCATCATAATTTAATTGTGAAGTTGGTTGCCGTAATTTTTGAAACATGGTGACTTCATCTCAAGGCATTTGTTACTGGGGTCATCAAACTTAAGTGCTTTGTTTGGTGGAGGATCCCAAAACAAAAAAAAGTCAAAATCACTTTTTGGCTCTTGTTCTACAATTTCTGCTACTTTACATACAGCAGATGAGTAAGAAGGAAGATTTAAATCCTTGCTGAATGAAATAACAGTTGGAACAACAGACTTAGAAAATGCGATCAAATCATTGGCCCATTTATTGGTGTCCAGATTCTCTTTCTTCTTAGTAACAACAGACTTAACCATGTCTTATATTTTTGCCGGTGAAGCACCAAACTGTAATCTTATATAATAAAAGGCTATGTGTATTTATTCATCTAGTCAGGTCTTAGTCAGATATGAGTGAGCTACCATATGACAGTAGACGGTACTACCTGCTTTCTGTCAGCGCCAAATGTTGGGCGGCGCTTACCAAACCCGACACCCCACATTGTGCCAACGGCTTCGGGCGGAAGAGCGCAATTGGGAGGGTACTAGCCTTATCCTGGTGCGAGGAAATGCAACTCAAAGACAAAATAAGTCATGGCAGGGCAGACCAGGCCCTAAGCCTTGGTTGGCAGCTGGTCTAGGATCGAAGCTCCGACAGGCGGACAGTTAGAGCATTGCTTTGCTGATCCGGCAGCTTCTGCAGCTTGTCTAGTTCCAGATGTATAGGTGTTAACTTTCCTCTGGAGTGAACTAGGCAGGCCGAGAGAGGGATCATGCTGCATGGGCAACGCATGGTTTCTTTATTTTAGCCCAAGCATTATGCTATTTTTTGGACATGTTATGAGAAGAAATGGACTGGAGAACTTAGTGACAGCTGGCAAGATCGAAGGGAACAGACCAAGAGGAAGACCGAGAGGAAAATACCTGGATGGCTTGGCCACATGGCATGGACGAGACAGGAACACTGAGCTTTCCGGCATGGCACATGATTGATTGATTGATTGTGCTATGGAGAGGCAATAACTCTATCCCTGGTCTTAACCGGTCTCGGGATCAAAGCGAGAGGCAACTGTTACGGGTTATAAGTCCTTGTCAGTTGGCGTAGACATGGGGCGCCACGCGTTGCCTCTGACGGTGGGAGACACCTACAAGTGTCACTGATCAGCTACCGCCCGCCTCAAGCTGGGCAGCCCCCGGCCAATTGGGTGCTGATCCGCCACAGCCTGCCTGCTTCAATGGGTTCTTGGGGCTAAGACAAAATCTGAATCGCAGGCTGTAAAACCAATGCACCATGTACTAATAAAAAGAATAATAGAAACCTCAAGCTACGGCTTGCAACCTGGAACGTGAGAACCATGTGTCCAGGATGTTCCACTGACTTGACAAATATTGACGATGTGAGAAAAACGGCTGTGATTGATGCTGAACTCAATCGTCTTAACATTGATATTGCTGGCCTGCAGGAGACTCGCCTCGCTGAGGAAGGGTCACTCAGGGAAAACAATTACACCTTTTTTTGGAAGGGAAGAGGGCAGGCAGAAAAAAGGCAACACGGTGTGGGCTTTGCAGTGAAGAATTCGCTACTGGGAATGATTGATATCCCAGCTGGAGGTAATGAAAGATTATTATCACTGCGCTTGGCAACCTCTTGTGGATTTGCCACCATTCTCACTGCATATGCACCGACACTCACTTCCTCTGATGATGTGAAAGATACGTTCTATGAGCAGCTAGACTCTGCGATCAAGGCAGTTCCAACATCCGACTACATTTATATGCTCGGTGATTTCAATGCTCGTGTGGGCAAGGACTCGAGTTCATGGCCAGTGTGCCTTGGAAAATACAACATCGGTCGCATGAATGATAATGGGCAAAGGCTGCTGGAGCATTGCACTAGAAATGACCTATGTATTACAAACTCCTTTTTTAAAACAAAAGAGATGCATAAGGTCACATGGAAACATCCAAGATCCGGCCATTGGCATCAGCTGGACTTCATTATCACACGGAGACAACATCTGAACCATACATCATTAACTCGAAGTTACCACAGTGCTGACTGTGATACAGATCATTCTTTGGTTGTTGCAAGGGTTAGACTGAGACCAAAGAGAATCTACACAGCTAAACACAAGTCTAGCCCCAGGATTAATATTATTAACACTCACGATCCTGGAAAGTGCTTTGAATTTCAACAGCAACTTGAGGACGCTTTCAATGATACATCAGAAAATTGTATAGTAAATGATAAATGGAGTAAACTTAAGGAAACTATTTATAAAACAGCGGTAGGGGTTTACGGCACTGTGGATCATAAGAGGCAGGACTGGTTTGCGGCAAACAGCCAGATACTGCAGCCCTTGATTGATAAAAAGAAGATAGCTCTCTTAAGAAACAAGGAAAGACCAACGCGTAACACTCTGAGTGAGCTGAAGCAAGCGAGGAAGGATGTACAAAAGGCTGCCAGGCAGTGTGCGAATGACTATTGGATCAAGTTATGTGAGTCCATTCAAATCGCAAGTGATAAGGGAAACATCAGAAGCATGTATGAAGGGATAAAGAAAGCCTGTGGTCCAATGATCAAAAGAAGTGCACCGCTGAAAACCTTGACTGGAGAAATCATCACTGATAAGAAACAGCAGATGGATAGATGGGTCGAGCACTATTTAGAGCTTTACTCAAGTGAGACCAAGCTGGCGGATGATGCCCTCAACGCCATAGAGGCCCTGCCAACTCTTGACCACCTGGACACACTTCCCACTATAACAGAAGTTAAGTGTGCTATAAATGAGCTTGCATCTGGCAAGGCTCCAGGTAAGGATGGGATTCCAATAGAGGTGATCAGGAGTGGGCAAGACACCCTCGCTCTACAGATCCACCAGCTAATAGAGCTATGCTGGCGAGAAGGACAAGTCCCACAGGATTTCAAAGATTCAAACATCATAACGCTGTACAAGAACAAGGGAGATCGGAGCGACTGCAACAACTATAGGGGTATCTCACTTCTGTGTATTGTTGGGAAAGTATTTGCCAGAATTGTCCTGCGCAGACTTCAAGTCCTGGGAGATCAAGTCTACCCCGAATCACAGTGCGGCTTCCGTCAGAACCGGTCTACCATTGATATGATATTCTCATTGCGACAGATGCAAGAAAAATGCCGGGAACAAAATCAGCCACTGTTTATTGCCTTCATCGACCTCACAAAGGCATTCGATTTGGTCAGTCGTGAGGGTCTGTTCAAAGCACTAAAGAAGATTGGCTGTCCACCAACTCTTCTGTCCATTGTGGAATCGTTCCACACAGGCATGAAGGGTATAATCAAGTTTGATGGCTCAACTTCAGAAGAGTTTGAAATCAAGAGTGGAGTTAAGCAAGGTTGTGTACTAGCCCCCACCCTCTTTGGGATATACTTTTCACTTCTACTGAAATATGCCTTTCGTGATCAGGATGACGGTATATACATTCACTCACGCTCAGATGGTGGCCTCTATAATGCTCAGAGATTGAAGGCCAAGACCAAAATTAGCAGGGTACTAATCAGAGAGTTGCTTTTTGCGGATGATGCTGCAATTACGACCCACTCTGAGGAAGAATTACAACATCTACTATCTGCATTCTCCAATGCTTGTTCTGAATTTGGTTTAACAATTAACAAAAAGAAGACACAGATTATGTCACAAGGTGCACATGGTGTACCATCAATCTTTATTGACGACGCCGAACTGGAGATAGTAGACCATTTTACATATCTTGGATCAGAGGTAAATAGCAAATTATCCCTCGATCAGGAAATCAACATCAGGATTGGCAAGGCAGCAACAACAATGAACATGTTAGCAAAAAGAGTCTGGGAGAACAGGAAGCTTACTGCCAAAACAAAAGTCCTCGTCTACCAAGCCTGTGTCCTTAGTACTCTTCTTTATGGCAGTGAAACCTGGACAACTTACTCACGCCAAGAGAAACGTTTAAACAGCTTTCATATGCGGTGTCTGCGAAGAATACTTGGTATTAAGTGGCAAGACAAAATCACAAATACTGAAGTATTGGAAAGATCAGGTTGTGTGACGGTGTATTCCATGCTCAGTCTTCGTAGACTTAGATGGATAGGACACGTTAGGAGGATGGATGATGGTAGAATACCAAAGGACATCTTTTTTGGTGAATTACAGACGGGTAGGAGATCTCAGGGTCGGCCTCTACTACGATACAAAGATGTGTGTAAGCGGGACATGATTGATACAGGCATTGATAATGCACAATTGGGAGCACGTCGCCGCTGAACGTGTTGCATGGAGGGCAACTATCAGAAATGGAATAAAGACAAAGGAGAAAATGATTGCAGATAAAGCACACACAGAGCGTGAGAGACGTAAGATGGTGCAAAATGGTGGAAATGACCATGTTTTCACATGCACCTACTGTGGGCAAACATTTGCAGCAAGAATTGGCCTTACCAGCCACACTCGCCACCGCCATGGATCGTAGTTATTGCCATATGATAGTTATTAAGCCTTTTTGAAGCACAATGTACCAAACTATCGTCTGTCAAGACGGAAAGGTGCCAATGTAGTATTTATTCATTTATCCGGTGTCCCACCTCCGTCCCAACATATATATATATATATATATATATATATATATATATATATATATATATATATATATATATATATATATATATATATATATAAAGAAAAAAGAAGGATAAAAGGCTTTCAAAATGTAGAAAATAAACAAAATTAAGGATAGCTCTGACGTAGATCAAGTTACTATGACATGGCTGCTGTCTCATGCTGTCCCATGGGAAATACAAATGTATGCTGTCCCACCCCAATTAGAAAGCGACAGATAATGTTCTTTGTTCATGCAATGAGAAGAGAGGCAATGGAAAACATCGCGATGATTGGAAATATTAGGGATAGAAGAAAAAGAGGCAGACCGAGAGCAATGATACTGGATATTTAGACTGTGGCTTGAAGGAATATGAATAGAAGGGTTGGTCCGGAACACCATCGATATTCGTTGTGATGTATGAACATTTGCAGTACACTTACAAAAGGTTAACACGAGAAGACTGATTTCATTGCACCGAGTTTTATCCTATCTGGCTCAGTATATCTCAGAAGAATGACATTCAGTCTAGTACAGTAGTTCTCAACCTTCTTTGGCCCATGCACCCCTTCACGATATGTTCAGAATGTCATTACCCCCGCCATTCGTATTTCCTCCCAATAAATCCCCCCTACACAGCCCCTACACAGTATACGTAAAATGGTAGCTAAATTTAATAACACATACTAGAATAAGTCTAGACGTCTACATAAAACGTGATTTGCAGGTCTGCTTACGTTATAAAACAAATTTCAGAAGAGCGAAAAGTAAAGAACCATAAAATATAGAATGAAAAACAATATCAAGTAATCGGTTCTTGTATTAAAGCGATCTTGAAATAATCTTAACCCCCCACCCCGCCCCCTCCCCCGGAAACTCTAAATCCCCCCCTCCTCGGGGGAGGGGGGAATTCCCCACCGATTGAGAACCACTGACCTAGTTGATACAAGCGTATTGTGTACGATAGTAAATACACACAATATTACAACATATACACGTGCACATTGTGAGTTACGGTACATATTCAGGAAATAAGACAGACAGAGGGCAGAGATGTGAAGTCATAAGCATGTAAATAGACTAGGTCGCAGCACAAGGTCGCATTATGACATGCACATTTAAGATGGAAACACCAAAGAACGCAAGACCGTCCGACAAGCCGGAAGGGAGGGCGGGGCGGAGGGAGGGAGGGAGAGAGGAGAGAGAGAGGGAAGAAGCGAGAGAAGGAGAGAGAGGGAAGGAGAGAGAGGAAAGAAGAGAGAGGGAGGGAGAGAGGGAGGGACAGACAGGCCCACCGACCGACTGACAGACAGACCGACTGACCGACCGGGCGGGCGGGCAGGCGGGCGGACGGGCGGAGGGACAGAGAGAAGGAGGGAGGGAGGGAGGCACGGGTGGAAGGACGGACGGAAAGACAGACAGTTAGATAGATACATAGATAGATAGATACCCTATTAAACATAATTTTATAAAGAATTAACTTTTGTGAGTTTTGGGCTCTGTTCAGACATAGCATTATACAAGATCATAATTTATATTGCGATTAACATCTATTTATTGTGTTTTGCTTAACTGGAAAACGTGCGAGTATCCATAGGTATGTATTTTAGATACACTGCACAATCTGTTTTCAACGCACGTCAATGCCGATTACTTGACTTGTCTAAGAGATTAGGGCAAACCCAGAAAGATGGACACCTAAGTTAGGCAGCGTCCTAACAGGTCTTAGAGAAACACTCGAGTGAGACACAAGTCAACGCTAGCAAGAAATAGTTCTGCGATCTGTCTGTCTGTCTGTCTGTCTGTCTGTCTGACTGTCTGGCTGGCTGGCTGGCTGGCTGGCTGGCTGTCTGTCTGTCTGTCTGCCTGTCTGCCTGTTTGGCTGTCTGCCTGTCTGTCTGTCTGTCTGTCTGTCTGTCTGTCTGTCTGTCTGTCAGTATTTCTTTGATTGGTTGGATTTTGAAACTAAAGTTGTCTACAGTATTATTTAGCTAGTCTAACATTAACAAGTCTTAGTCGCCTTTTGCGGCATGCATGGTATGTTCCAGTGTTACTGTTGTTGTGTCCCTCATGAGCTCCGGTAGCGCACGGCGACACTCTGTATTAAAATAAATGAAGCATCTTTTTACACGCACTAAAGAGCGTTAGGCATGTGGTTATAGATCCATACTGTTATTAACCAATCGGCTCTCGGCTGGTGATATCATCAGTGTGACACCAACTGCCTGTGTTCCCCAGACATTTCCTGGTACTAATTTTAGATCATTCCACCTGGAAGTCCAGGTCAATTTGAATAATGTAGAACCTATACACACTGGTCTGCCAGACGGACACCTAATTACTCCGCTACCAACGGCTCCCATATAAGACACTTATATATATTTATAGATAAGTATATATTACCGGATATAAAGATATTTATATATCAAAACACTCGCACATAAACTGTTCTTGGTGCTGTATAATTCTGCTAAAACATGCGTTCTGTCACCAGAATCAGCTGCCATTTTCAAATATAAGATAGACTGCCTTTGTCCACGAGCAATTTCCGCCCTGGTCCCCTGCTGAAGTTTAACATCACATACTTTCCAGATGGTATCTCGCGGTCCTATTTTGATAAAATCTTCTCAATTAAGCACAACTATTCTATACGAATCGTCTGAATTCTTTGTGGAGCGCACTGCCTGTATGTTAAGTGGCGCGTCGCGTGCTCATCTCTTATTGCTTTTTTTTTGAAAATGTTTATTTATTTTTGGTCCTTGGTCGTTGTTATAATAACCGCCGCTGAGACAGTTATTTATAACTCCTTCCAGACGATCTCTGTTATTACATATTCTGTCAACAGTAGTTATTATTTAGTTCCTAACCAATAAGCTTTTACTTTAGTGTAACTCCTGCAGGAGAACAAATGAAATTAAAACTTTAATAACAGAAACCATCAGATGAATATCAGTTTGCATATAAAATATGCACTGAACTATACATTTTAATTATAACAATGAGAACATGTACTAAACATTTATACATTTAACATAGCATGTTGATTGAATACATTGGTGCTATTTGAATTTTTCTCAAGGGTCGAACTGGACCCGTTGCATGAGAGAAGAACATGCGCGCCTTAGATTTCTTCTAGAAGAGACAGACAAGCAAAGGTATACCGACATAAGACCACCCGATCTGCAGGAATCCATGCTAACCATCGCACACCTCGAGAAACAAAAATAGACATTGCATTCAACCTAATTCTGGAGCGTTGGATATATTAACGTCGTTAAGGACTTTAAGGTGTTGTATTTAAGTATCTTCTTTCTCTTGTTAGTTAGTTTAATTTCTCTGTTGTTTATAAATTAGCACCTTCTTTAACAGATAGGGTCATAACCGCATCTGAAAAATCACATGCTTACTAGTGAGGTGTAACGGGCGAAACCGAGTACAAAATGTTAATGTACCTAGGTCAGCCAGTACTCTTGTGTCATTTCACAGCACTAAGAATAAAATTTAAAATCTCGTAAGCGAGTACAGGAGGTATAAACAGCTATCACACTTAGCCGGTAGAATCCACTATCAGTTAAGTGGGAAACCATCCAAAACCTTGATTCTTGCTTATCTTTCTATCAATATTGTCAAAAAATGTGTAGGTTCCAGTGTCATTGTTAACAGGGAGGGCTCCCCCCCCCCCTAGAAGGGTAGGGTCGCATAAACAATATACAAGATCGAAGGGAACAGACCAAGGGGAAAACCAAAAAGTAAATACCTGGATGGCTTGGCCACACGGCATGGTCGAGACAGGAACATTGAGCTGATCCACGACTCTGGTGATCGAGTGAAATGGCGAGTCATGACCGCCCGCGAGTTCCGGCATGGCACATGATTGATTGATACAACTATTGAACGATGTACAATCACGGATCCGAAAGCTATTAGATCAATGTAACAAACATATGTTTGATGCTAAGATGTAATTTATCTTACTGATGAGAGAACAAAGTGAAACAGAATTTTGCATCATGTTAATACAAGCTGAAGAACACAGACTGCGGTGTTCTTATACATACTAACTGTGGCCATCCGTGTGACTTTCGTAGATCTCAACATTGCTTGCACTATCATTCTGCTGCTCTTTCAAGTGATGAGATTTAATGTTGGCATGAACAATGCTGGCTCATTAATTGTGCAGAAAAAAAGTAATTTATCAGCAGACGTAAGAAACGAACAACAAAGACTGCAAATATATTTAAAAGATGTATAATGAGACTGATGATCAGTAGCATGTTGAACGGAGTTTAAATTACTATTTTCCAGAAACTGAACTGAACTGTTATACAGACTACATTCCTAATGTACCCTTCGTTCAATAAGCATATCACATCAACATTGTATCTAAGTAAAGGGCTCTTATATATTATGTCTTGGGCGCATTGGGCATATGGCCTCCATGTACAGTTGAAACCTCCACGTACAGTTGAAAAATCCGCCCTAATGCAGAATCAAACCCACGACCACCGGGCGGTAGGTGAGTGCCTAGCCACTATGCTACTGGGACTCTCTTTAGTTAGTTAGTTAGTCGCAGTTCCAACTTCACAGCAACGGGTAGTCCCCATTATGCTCCATTCCTGTGCCAGTGAATATAACACAAAACACTCCCCACTGCCCAATGTGAAAAGTGGAAAAGACCGGAGTCTCGATAAACAACAGCCCGCACAGATACACTGTGCATAATGCCGCCGCCAGAATGTCAACACAATAGTCCCCCACAAAACACCCAGTTCATTTCTGATGGAATCGGCAGTCATTTTCCCATCTGGATGTTTCCTAGATGTTCACCCACACAGTCCACGAAATACAGTTCATCGTCGATGGCAGTGGCAGTCAACCAGAAGCCCAGCAGCCACGCATTTCTGCATAAGGCAAAAACCGGTCAACTCTGGGACATAGCCATCTGAAATCGCTCCGAACATGCAGTCACGTTCCAAAAAACCTAAGGCAGATTCAAAAGCATTTCACGTTAAACTCACAGCTCACAGTGTCGCACCACGCACTCACTCAGTAGCAGCGGAACCATCAAGCTTTCTTAGTCGCCTCTTACGACATGCGTGGTACTCTACAGTGTTGCTATTCTTTGCTTCCCTTATGGGCCCCGGCAACACACAGGAGGGGGGGGGGACTCTCTTTAAATTTGGCATATGAATTGTG
>JACEFZ010017272.1:0-64042 GCA_014155875.1 Cepaea nemoralis
AAAATTCCTCTTCCAGCTATCTGTGTCGAACCATGGACTGCTCTCGGTTGCATAAAATTTAATCCATCCTTTCTCCAATAATCCTCTTCCTCTTTCAACACATGGTCCTCACATTTTTCCAGTAACTATTATCAGTATTTAATAGCGCGGACTAGATTAGTATCTTGACGTCAGACAATTTGAATATAGTATTGTCAGCTGCCACCTGTCCTTTAATGTTATCCCACACGAGTTCTATAGGGGTAAAATGCGGAAGTCTCAAGCACCCATGACGATGCTCTTCTATAAATTTGTCGATTTGATATTTCTTGCTTTTTGGCGTCTGTTTTACAAGGGACAACAATTCTAGCTAGAAATACGTTTCTGAAAATGGTATGTTTTCCATTCGGTGCCATATCTTTAATGCTCCCTGTGTGCTCGATGCTGCAGGTATTTTGTCTTCTTGGGCAACACCATTGTGATATCATGCATTGTCCATAATTGGACACGACAGTGGCGTCACTGGGGTTGGTGTCACCCAGTGCGGTAAACTCTTGGTGTCACCCCTCTAGACTTTCACCATGGTCTTCTTCCGAGTGTTCCTGTACCATATATAATCGCATATAGTAATGTTTGTAAAATAAGTCAAAAAGTTAATAAGGACATAAGAAAGAAAACAAATTGAACAATATAACTTCAATACTTCAGGTAAAACATAAATAAAGAACTTCGACAAACTCGGACAAAGTTAAATTTTTGTTATTTAACATTAAAATTTCTGTTATTTAAAATTAAAAGTTTCCCATCCTGGTCTTCAAAGCTGCAAACCTGTCAATCACATCATCAAAATCAATATCTTTCACCATATCACTTTCAATTGATAATATAGCCAGATAAGAAAGTCTTGACTGTCCCATGGTTGATCGCAAATAGTTCTTTATAAGTTTCAGTTTTGAAAAGCTCCTCTCACATGAAGCCACAGATTCTACTCCGACTCCGAGGCTCCGAGCAGCTCTGAGCTCTGAGTCTTATTCATTTAAGCACCAGACGCTCTGCATGGTGGCACCCTGTGCCTGCTCATATATTTAACAATGAACGGTTATGAAACCCGACTGGACAGAGCTATGTCTGCTTTGTCAAATTTGCAATTTTTTTTATTTTGGTGTCACCCCTTGATGGTGTCACCCGGTGCGGCCCGCACCCCCCTAGTGACGCCCCTGGGACACGACGGTCTATCTAGGGATGGAAACACAGTATTCTCGAGCCAATCTCTAAATACATTCATTGGCACCTTGCCGTCTTGACAGACGATAGTTTGTGCTTTAAAAAGGCATAATAACTTTCACCTATGACGGTAGTGCATGTGACTGATAAGGCCAATTTGCGCTGTAAATGTCCGTTCACAGTGGGTGCATGTGAACACGTGGTCATTTCCACCGTCATGCACCATCTTACGTCTCAAACGCTCGGTGTGTGACTTATCTGCAATAATTTTCTCCTTTGACTTTATTCCATTTCTGATATTTGCCCTCCATGCAACACGTTCAGCGGCGACTTGCTCCCAATGTGCATTATCAATGCCTGTATCAATCATGTCCCGCTTACACACATCTTTGTATCGTAGTAGAGGCCGACCCTGAGATCTCTTACCCATCTGTAATTCACCAAAAAAGATGTCCTTTGGTATTCTACCATCATCCATCCTCCTAAGATGTCCTATCCATCTAAGTCTACGAAGACTGAGCATGGAATAAACTGTCACACAACCTGATCTTTCCAATACTTCAGTATTTGTGATTTTGTCTTGCCACTTAATACCAAGAATTCTTCGCAGACACCGCATATGAAAGCTGTTTAAATGTTTCTCTTGGTGTGAGTAAGTTGTCCAGGTTTCACTGCCATAAAGAAGAGTACTAAGGACACAGGCTTGATAGACAAGGACTTTTGTTTTGGCAGTAAGCTTCCTGTTCTCCCAGACTCTTTTTGTTAACCTGTTCATTGTTGTTGCTGCCTTACCAATCCGGATGTTGATTTCCTGATCTAGGGATAATTTGCTATTTACCACTGATCCTAGATATGTAAAATGGTCTACCTATCTCTAGTTCGGCGTCGTCAATAAAGATTGATGGTACCCCATGTGCACCTTGTGACATAATCTGTGTCTTCTTTTTGCTAATTGTTAAACCAAATTCAGAACAAGCATTGGAGAATGCAGATAGTAGACATTGCAATTCTTCCTCAGAGTGGGTCGTAACTGCAGCATCATCTGCAAAAAGCAACTCTCTGATCAGTACCCTCCTAATTTTGGTCTTGGCCTTCAATCTCTGAGCATTGTAGAGGCCGCCATCTGAGCGTGAGTGAATGTATATACCACCATCCTGATCACGAAAGGCATATTTCAGTAGAAGTGAAAAGTATATTCCAAAGAGGGTGGGAGCTAGTACACAACCTTGCTTAACTCCACTCTTGATTTCAAATTCTTCAGAAGTTGCACCATCAAACTTGATTATACCCTTCATGCCTGTGTGGAACGATTCCACAATGGACAGAAGAGTTGGTGGGCAGCCAATCTTCTTTAGTGCCTTGAACTAGACCCTCACGACTGACCAAATCAAATGCCTTTGTGGGGTCGATGAAGGCAAT
The DNA here is from genome assembly GCA_014155875.1 of Cepaea nemoralis. Classification (NCBI taxonomy): domain Eukaryota; kingdom Metazoa; phylum Mollusca; class Gastropoda; order Stylommatophora; family Helicidae; genus Cepaea; species Cepaea nemoralis. The sequence goes on from JACEFZ010017272.1 coordinate 2,623, forward strand.
AAACAGTGGTTGATTCTGTTCACGGCATTTTTCTTGCATTTGTCGCAATGAGAATATCATATCGATGGTAGACCGATTCTGTCAAAAGCCACACTGTGATTCGGGGTAGACTTGATCTCCTAGGACTTGAAGTCTGCGCAGAACAATTCTGGCAAATACTTTTCCAACAATACACAGAAGTGAGATACCCCCCCCCCCCTTCTGCCGTGCGTCCACCTTGACGAGGTAGAGGGGCTTGAGCGTTCCAATGACCCCAAGAGCTATGCCGACGGTAGCACAACTACTGGTAGGGTCACCCATGTCGGACAGGTCAAGGGAGAGGGACCAGACGAAGTGACGCACAAACCTGCTGCCTTGTAGGTAGACTGGGGACAGTCAAAGGCTAGGGAAAGCATCCCGAAAAATGCTTGTCGAAATCGGATGTACTGTGCCACAGGCTTGACAAAGAAGTGCAACGTAACTTTATCATTTCATGATGCCACAGATGAAAATTAATCGTTATGGTGCTAATCCCGTGAAGTCCCATCAGGCGGTGATAGTGCCGGGCCCCCTGCCTCGAGGGGGTCCACCCATGACTACTGGTGGTCACCTTCCCCTGTGCTGTGGAGTCAAGGCACAGAGGAGTAGGTTAAGAGCTATTGACCAAACACCCCTGGACTCTCAACATACTACAATGGAATGCCGAAGGAGTTTATAACAAGAAAGCCTCCCTAACACAGCGTCTTCATAAAGATAGAATAGATGTGGCATGCATTCAAGAGACACACCTCAACGCCAATCGCACATTTTCAGTCGAGGGATATCAGGCCACACGTTTCGACCGCGAAGGACACAAAGGAGGAGTTGTAATACTTACACGAAATACAATACCTTGCAGCGAAGTATCTGTGATCTCTGACAACCAAACGGAAATTATAGGTGTTGATATAATGATAAAGGACGTGAAAATAAGAATTTACAATCTGTATAGCCCGGCAGATAAGGATCTTACACTCTCAAACATGAAAATAACTGACACAAATTGCATTGTTGTCGGAGACTTTAATAGCCGCTCAGAAAGATGGGGATACCCAGATACTGACAAAAGAGGAGATGAAGTGGAGGACTGGGAAATAGACTCAAATCTCCATCTACTCAACAAAGCGGATGACACACCGAGCTTCTACTCCAGAAGATGGATTACCACTTCTACTCCAGACTTAGCTTTCTGCACAGGAGACATCCTCCACAAAATCGATCGCCATGTGCTTGACCAATTAGCAGGTAGTGACCACAGACCAATCAAGCTTGTAATAAATATGGAGTATGTTCCACAGGAGCAAAAGCCTTTGCCCCGCTGGAATTACAAACGAGCAGATTGGGACAGATTTTCCATACTAACAGACAAATATTGTGAAAACATAAATACACGATATGGCAACATGAAGCAAATGGTGGAAAGTCTAAACAGAGCAATAATACAGGCGGCCACTGAGTCTATTCCAAGAGGAGCGAGGAAAAATTACAAACCATACTGGACTGAGGAACTACAAATTTTGGAGGACAAAGTTGAAGATGCTAGGAAGACCGCAGAGAGAGAACAAACAACTGAAGCGAACATCTCTCTCAAAGCCATCTCAGCAAAATATAAAAGAACAGTAAATCAAACAACAAGAGATTGTTGGAGGAAAAAAACAGAAAACCTGAATTTTGACAGGGATGGAAACAAACTATGGAAACTAGTGAAAGCCATGAACAATGAAGGACCTAGAAACAAACAAATAACAATTAAACAAGGAAATGCCTTGCTTACAGGAAAAAAGGCTGCAAATGCACTAATGGAACACTATGCCAGTGCAAACCACATTGATATTACAGCCGAACAGAAGAAAGCAATCAAAGATAAACAGATACATCATAGATATACAGAGACAGCAGCAGAATATATGATGGCAAATCTAACAATGGAAGAAATGGAACAGGCAATGAATACCCTAAAAAAGAAGACATCACCAGGAAAGGATGGAATCACAAATGAAATGCTAATAGGACTAGGCACTAAGGCAAAAAAGAAACTACTAGCAGTCCTAAATTACAGCTGGAAGAGGGGAATAGTCCCACAGGCATGGAAGGAAGCTATACTAATACCAGTCCCAAAGAAAGGAAAAGACCTGGAAGAACCAAATGGCTATCGACCTATCAGTCTTCTTAGCTGTGTAGGAAAATTAATGGAACGCATTATCAATGGCAGGCTAACATGGCATCTGGAAGAAAACCAACTCTTAACACCTCACCAAGCAGGATTCAGAAAGTACAGATCCACTGAAGATCAAATAACCTATATAGCTCAGGAAATAGAGGATGCCTTCCAAGAGAAAAAGCACACACTAGCGGTCTGGATAGATTTAGAAAAAGCATTTGATAAAGTATGGAAGGAAGGACTGAAAGTAAAACTGCAAAACATGCATGTTTGTGGGAAAATGTACAAATGGATCAGCCACTACCTTGAGAACAGAACTGCCAGGACAAAAGTACAAGGACAAACCAGCAAAATGATGCTGTTGGAGCAAGGTGTCCCCCAAGGAGGAGTTCTTTCACCAACATTATTCCTAGCATATATAAACGACATCACGGAAAATTTTCCAGCCAGAGTACACACATCATCCTTTGCAGATGACCTAGCCATATGGACATCTGAAGAATATATTAGTACAGCTAACAGCAGAATACAGCAAGCCCTATTAGCGCTAGAGGACTGGTCAAAATCATGGCTAGTGAAGATAAGTGAGGAGAAAACAACATGCACAGTATTCTCCCTCTCAACTAAAACTCAGCAACCTAAGCTGGTATTGAATGGAAAAATATTGCGCCATGAAGAAAATCCAAACTATCTAGGAGTCACCTTTGATCGTCGCCTGACATGGAAGACACAGGTTGAGAAAAATCGAACAAGAGCAAGGCAAAGAATGGCAATCATGAAAAAGCTTGCTGGTACAACGTGGGGAGCAGATGAGAAAGTTCTCAAGAAGTTATATACTGGACGGGTGAGGCCAGTACTGGAATATGGCATTGCAGCTTGGGCAACAGCAGCTAAGTCAAACTTTAACAAAATAAGCAGAGTCCAAAATCAAGGAATGCGAATCATAACTGGAAGCCTGAAGACAACGCCTATTAATGAACTAGAAAAGATCACTTGTTTACAACCAATGCAGGATAGAAGAGATAGCAGAGCCCAGCAACAAGCTGAAAAATTTAGAAGATTGACAGACCACCCTATGTATAAAAGGTTTAGTGGTTTTGGAAAGGGAAGACTGAAGCGTAGCAACTTTGTAGAAACTGCAAAACGAAAGATTAGGGCAGATCCCATACTTAACATATCAACAGTCAAACCCATTTACAATGCAGACAAGTTCCCAGCTTGGAGACAGCAGCTACTGCCTGAGATGATAGAAAACATTCCTGGTATTGAGAAAAAGAACACTCAGCATGAAACCGAAAGAAGAGAAATAACCCTAAACTACATAAAAGAACATTACCCAAGCAGCAATTGGACCCATGCATATACAGATGGATCAGCCAAAAATTCAGTAGAGAATGGAGGAGGAGGAATTCTCCTAAATTTAAAAAATGGAGTGAAAAAAACACATTCAGTGGCAACTGGAAAGTTTTCAAGTAACTTCAAAGCGGAGGTAGAGGCTCTGAAAACTGCAGCAGAAATGCTCTTGATGGAGGAAAATAAAGAGAAGCAAATAGCTATCTTCACAGATGCAAAGTCAGCTGTCTCAATACTGAAGAGCAATTAACAGCACAGAAATAGCTGACCTAAGAGCAGCACTCCATGGTCTATGCCAGAAATCCAAAAAAGTTGTAATACAGTGGATACCATCACATTGCAGTATACCTGGAAATGAAGAGGCTGACAGACTGGCAAAAGAGGGCGGACGACTACTACAGCCTGACATAGACATAACCTATAACGAGGCAAAGAGGTTGATAAAAAGCACTTATAGAACCAAATGGGAATCAGAGCATCCAGGTCACCAGAAGGATGATGCATATTACAAACTCGACCGAAGAGAACAAGTAGCAATCTTCAGACTCCGCACAGGACATAACAGGCTGAAATACCACTTGTTCAATAAACTAAAGATAGGAGATACCGATGAATGCAATTGTGGAACTGGTAAAATGACAGCTAAACATTTGCTGCAGGAGTGCCCAATATATGCAGAACAGAGAAAGATATTTTGGCCCACACCTGCTTCATTTGAGGACAAGCTCTATGGAGATATCAACAAGCTCAAGTTGACTGCAGCTTACTTTAACTACATTCAGGTTGACATTTAAAGGTGCATGAAGAAGTATTTAGACTGCCCACTTCATACCACAGGTATGTCGGTTACAAAAGCGCCCCAGAGGCATGAAATGGAATATTGCTTGGATAGCAAATCCATTATGTGGAAAGTCCGAACCAAAAGCTCACTGTGTGGGCTTCATAAAAGGTGGAAAAAGTGTCCCTAGTGGCACGAAATGGAATATTGCTTGGATAGCAAATCCATTATGTGGAAAGTCCGAATCGAAAGCTCACTGTGTGGATGTCATCTGCAGACTGCATACTTCTGGTTTCCGGAAGAACAGCCTATGGTGAATGGAAGGCCCAATATACGGAAGTGAGGCTAAGCAGCCATGTGCAGGACGTGACGATTCCTTGGGTGAGCCCAGTACCAGAGCGCTGTGTGTTGGCTCTGCAAGTATGGAAGCCTCCTTGGATGGCGGGGAATGCCCATGGTCTGCCCCTGCCTTCCCTTGAGGGCTGACCAGGATGTCTTTGGCTGTTCTATATGGGCCAGCTGGGATGGGGGATAACACCACAACAGTGAGAGCCAAACGTCCTAAGAAACCCCCGGGAAGGTTAACCCGGTCAACAAATGCCCGCAGAAGTCGGATGTGTCGGCCTAACGGCGCAAGAACGCAGCTCTGCTGTGGACAGGCACAACGCAATCACGTCCGAAAAAAACTCCGGATGAACGAAGAAGAAGAAGATACCCCTATAGTTGTTGCAGTCGCTCCGATCGCCCTTGTTCTTGTACAGTGTTATGATGCTTGAATCTTTGAAATCCCGTGGGACTTGTCCTTCTCGCCAGCATAGCTCTATTAGCTGGTGGATCTGTAGAATGAGTGTGTCTTGCCCACTCCTTATAACCTCTATTGGAATCCCATCCTTACCTGGAGCCTTGCCAGATGCAAGTTCATTTATAGCACACTTAACTTCTGTTATGGTGTGTCCAGGTGGTCAAGAGTTGGTAGAGCCTCTATGGCGTTGAGGGCATCATCCGCTAGCTTGGTCTCACTTGAGTAAAGCTCCAAATAGTGCTCTACCCATCTGTCCATCTGCTGTTTCTTGTCAGTGATGATTTCTCCAGTCAAGGTTTTCAATGGTGCACTTCTTTTGATCACTGGACCACCGGCTTTCTTGATTCCTTCATACATGCTTCCTATGTCTCCCCTATCACTTGCGATTTGAATGGACTCACATAACTTGATCCAATAATCATTTGCACACTGCCTGGCAGCCTTTTGCACATCCTTCCTAGCTTGCCTTAGTTCACTCAGAGTGTTAGCGTTGGTCTTTCCTTGTTTCTTAAGAGAGCTTTCTTCTTCTTATCAATCAAGGGCTGCAGAGTCTCGCTGTTTGCCGCAAACCAGTCCTGCCTCTTATGATCCACAGTGCCGTAGACCCCTACAGCAGTTTTATTAAGAATTTCCTTAATTTGACCCCACTTTTCATTTACTGTACAATTTTCTGGTGTATCAGTGAAAGCGTCTTCAAGTTGATGTTGAAACTGAAAGCACTTTTCAGGATCGTGAGTGTTAATAATATTAATCCTGGGGCTAGATTTGTGTTTAGCTGTGTAGATTCTCTTTGGTCTCAGTCTAACCCTTGCAACAACCAAAGAATGATCCGTATCACAGTCAGCACTGTGGTAACTTCGAGTCAATGATATATGGTTCAGATGTTGTCTCCGTGTGATGATGAAGTCCAGCTGGTGCCAATGGCCGGATCTTGGATGTTTCCATGTGACCTTATGCATCTCTTTTGTTTTAAAAAAGGAGTTTGTAATACATAGGTCATTACTGGTGCAATGCTCCAGCAGCCTTTGCCCATTTTCATTCATGCGACCGATGTTGTATTTTCCAAGGCACACTGGCCATGAACTCGAGTCCTTGCCCACACGAGCATTGAAATCACCGAGCATATAAATGTAATCAGATTTTGGAACTGCCTTGATCACGGAGTCTAACTCCTCATGGAACGAATCCTTCACATAATCAGAGGAATCTAGTGTCGGTGCATATGCAGTAATAATGGTGGCAAACCCACAAGAGGTTGCCAAGCGCAGGGATAATAGTCTTTCATTTCCTCCTGCTGGAATTTCAATCATTTCCAGTAGCGAATTCTTCACTGCAAAGCCCACACCGTGTTGCCTTTTTTCTGCCTGCCCTCTACCCTTCCAAAAAAAGGTGTAATTATTTTCCCTGCGTGACACCTTCCTCAGCGAGGCGAGTCTCCTGCAGGCCAGCAATATCAATGTTAAGACGATTGAGTTCGGCATCAATCACAGCCGTTTTTCTCACATCGTCAATATTGGTCAAGTCAGTGGAAAATCCTGGACACATGGTTCTCACGTTCCAGGTTGCAAGCCGTAGCTTGAGGTTTCTATTTTTATTTTTGTTTGTACCTGGTGCATTGGTTTTACAGCCTGCGATTCAGATTTTGTCCTAGCCCCAAGCACCCATTGAAGCAGGCAGGCTGTGGCGGATCAGCACCCAATTGGCCGGGGGCTGCCCAGCTTGAGGCGGGCGGTAGCTGATCAGTGACACCTGTAGGTGTCTCCCACCGTCAGAGGCAACGCGTGGCGCCCCATGTCTACGCCAGTTGACAGGGACTTATAACCCGTAACAGTTGCCTCTCGCTTTGATTCCGAGACCAGTTAAGACCAGGGATGGAGTTATTGCCTCTCCATAGCACAAAACCTGGGCTAAAATATAGAGATCATGTGTTGCCCATACAGCATGATCCCTCTCTCGGCCTGCCTAGTTCACTCCAGAGGAAAGGTAACACCCCTACATGTGGAACAAGACAAGCTGCAGAAGCTGCCGGATCAGCAAAGCAATGCTCTAAGTGTCCGCCTGTCGGAGCTTCGATCCTAGACCAGCTGCCAACCAAGGCTTAGGGCCTGTTCTGCCCTGCCATGACATTTTGTCTTTAGCTTGCATTTCCTCGCACCTGGGTAAGGCTTGTACCCTCTCAATTGCGCTCTTCCGCCCGAAGCCCATAGGCGTTGTTAGCGCCGAACGTTGGGCGGCGCTTACCAAACCCGACACCCCACATAAATAGATTACCATTCATCTTATTATGATAATCCCTATTGTCTGTATGCTTTGATACGAACACGAGCCCAGCATTCTTTTCTAAGCCATTATGCGTATTACCAGCATGGGCCATGACCAAAAGCTGTCCTATACTACTGGGCACATATAGCTTTATCTGTCCATCCACTTATTGCCACTCCTTATCACTTGTGTGGTGCGCACTGATCCACATTTCATCCAAACACACTATGCTATAATTTTCTTTGCGCATTTCCCTTATTTCACGTAGGTATCTACTTCTCATGGATCGCAAAGAATATTTCTACCGCCCTTGTACTTTCTAAAAGTGAAGATAATGTCTTTATAATTTTCCACAAAGTTGTTTTGGATAGCTCTATGGTATTGTTCTTTCTAAACCAAACACTAAGTTTTCTTACAGTCACTGTTTCTTTGGCATCCAGCATTTTTATGGATCCAAAATTTTTATAATTTTACAAGTCTCCGTGGCGAAGTGGTCAACCTTTTTGACTCGGGCTCCAAAGGTCGTGGGTTCGATTCCGGGCCGCATCCTTCGATTCACGAGTTAAATTTTTCGGAGACTTTTGTGGGTCGTCGCTAGAGCTGCGGAGTTTGTGCTTTGTGCGATGCTTTCCGCGCTGTGGAAAGAGACCGAGCCATATGGGATAGAACCTGGTGCAATGAAGTCGACCCTGTCGACTTTTAAACGACTTTTTAAAGCATTTTTATAATAGCTCGCCTTATGACATCTTTGTCAAAGCTGTCTACAATAACCTTTCTACCTACCGTTTGGTTATTGCGTGGTGGTTTAATTCCTGATTCTTGCACCCATCGACGAAATGACCGTTTACTCAAACCCAATGCATGCACTTTTCTTTTTTCGGAATTTGTAACAGTATAAAACAGTTTCCTGCGATCAGCTTCTTGACAAAAATATGTGTACAACTTCATAGCGATGCTTTGAAGTGTATACACAATTTCGCATTAAATCCCATTGAAAAATATTCACACATTTCAAAGTTAGCGATACGTGGTAAGATTTAAAAAAAAAAAAAAATATTAATCAGGTTTCATGAAATAACCCACATTTTGAGACACCTCTGAACACTCCCAGTTTAAACAACGCAGGGTTCTTGGCATAAGGCCAATCCCGTGAAACACTTAAAATATTCAACATTGAACGCTGATTGTCTGGCTACGGTGTAATACGTTTAAAATTATGAACTTCATCTCTGGCCCGTAAATTATATACCGCATATAAACAAACTTTGAAATCTGCAGTAAAATCTCCAGAACAAAAATTTTTTTTTGTTGGGTGGACACAATGATAAGGTTATATGCTAAATCTCATCATTTTCCTTCAGTTGGTTACTGAGATATGGAATTTTATATTGGGGCCGACAAAAGTAAACACACTATAGTGAAACTAAAGCGCATACAGATTGAAGCGATGCGCGTGATCCTGGGATCTACAGTATACGCCGTTAGTGTGTATGAGATACAGCCTGACATATCCAACGACTGCTGGCAGACACAAAGTGTAGCAGGCTATCATATCTCCGAGTGACCGAGTAGAAATTCAGACTTGTGTGGAGTTATAATCACACTGGAACGTGAGTTTAGGGAGTGGCCAGCAGGCGCTACGGAAGTAAAAATTCAGCAAATAATTCAGGACTACTCTCGTCCTGGCGATGTGATAATCTATACCGATGGCTCCGTGTTAAGAGACCAAAATAAAAAAAAAAGTTCCTGGGGATTCATAGCAACAGCAAATGGCCAATGTTTAGTCAACAAGAGCTTGGCATATAACAGCACAAGCTCGAGTATGAGAATGGAGATGAAGACGGTTACTGCAGCTTTCCGCTGGTTGGAGAACAAACTGTATACGCATGTTGTGATTGTGACTGATTCACAAAGTCTGCTGACAAAGGTGAAGACTGGCATGCTTCGTGCTGAATGGCATGCATCAATTCAGAGGTCACGGATTGTGAGTATTCGCGGAATATTTTCTCCAGGTCACTGGCGTGATTTGCAATGAATAAGCAGACAGGTTGACTGGTGCCGCATCATTGAGGGGTGATTTGATGCATGATAGGGCAAATTTGGCTGTGACATAATCATCCACCATCATTGTACAGAACGTCAAAATTTGCACACCAAAACAGAGGAAGTTATACAATTGACAGCACTAACGAGAACGAACACCAACATGACACCGGAGATGGACATGTGTCAGCTAAATTTGGAAATTACAGCGTCTACAACTATGGAAATCATTGGAAGGGGCAGGTCACGTGATGATAACTCTGACCTGCCGTAAGCGTTCGATATTCAAATCGCGCACTTCTTTTACAACCGCCTTGACAAACGGTCAGATTGCTAGAGTGATCTGTGTTTTTCCGGAGAAAGACTGCAGTTTGATCCGAAATCCGAGTGATGTTCTTGGTGGTGACCAGAAGAGAGAGGCAGAGAAAGATGATCCCCACACTTGAGATGGAAAGATACCTCAGGCAGTGACCAGAGCAAGGGCAGCCTTCAGATTAGCTTCACTGGCAAGTACTGAAAAGGATCCATCAAACTATGGACCCAGGCTCAACCCAGTCTACCACTCAGAGGTGACCTTTCTCTTGCCAACACACCAAATCCCTCAGAGGGAAAAGATAAGACAGGACACCCCAAATACTTATAGGACAATAAAGATTAGAATTTTCTTTCCACAGGAAAAGATCTTATATCACACTTATTATTTTATTGATTGGCTGAAAATTCATGGTACTGATGTGCATTTACACATTGTTATATGTCTTGATGAACAAACATGTATTAATATATGAAGTGTGACATGCTTTGTCTAAAGGCCAAAAGACACAGGCCCAATCAATAAAACTACACAAACAGTAACCGGATCTCATGATTTAATTTCAGTTCAACATGTCTGTTAAAAATCTGTTTTATTTGTGAAACAAGGTGTTATCTGTGTATAAGTAATTTAAATAATCATTAACCAAATTACTAAACTCAACAAATGATAACAGAGGGGAGAGAGAAAACTCTATATCTCATGACTGCTCAAGACCCAAGCTATTCTTCACCTGATTCATGCTGATGAAGTCTTTTCAGACTTTTCACAGACTATCAAAGGGGGCTCAAGAGCTATAGGATCCTTGGTGAAGGGGCAGAGTCTTATCCGGTATTAACTATTCGCAAGGGACCACAACCACCTAGACGAAATGAAACCGAGTCTGAAATATTCAAGGGTCATATTCTTGTTTATTAAAAATTAGAAGAGGCTGGGGCCCAACTTCTTTAACCAGAATATGGGTTATGCACACCAGTGATCCCCAGTCCATTCACAATATATGACAGTGGCGAAGGCCCTCTGGAACCGTATGAATAATGCAGAAGAATAGTTAGACAATCATGGTCTAGAAAGAATGCATCAGCAAGGGATGGTCAGAGGATCTGGTAGACAGTCGTCACTCAGAGGTAAAGCAAGACGGACATATAATCAGATTGCAATGGGCATCATTAGTATTGGAACTCTTCGCTGGCTGTTGAAGATGAGGACTGAACGCTTACGGGAATGCCCCGAGTACAATGATGTCAGCTCTTAACTCAACTCAATAAGGCTGATGGACCATGGCCCTTTTGGAATCGTGTGGAAGAATAGATACATAATCATTGTCTGGAGAGAATGGTGTGGCAGGAAGTGGCCAGCGGATCTGGCCGACACTCAGTTCTACGAGAAGGCCATACGGACACATAAACAGATGTCTGTGGCGAAGTAGTTTCGGACGCGATTCGCAATCCCGTATAGCCGGGTTCGAAACACAGCGGTGCTGGATTTTTTTCGAAAAAGGTAAAGGAGCCGGTCGTTCAGAAAGCAGTGGCAAACTATTGAACGTAAAACTTGCCCAGGAATCACGAACAGCCAAAATGCTGGGGTTGACTGCTACTATAGTTTATCTAATTATGGTAAACTGTTCCGATGATTTAAAAGTGGTCACTCTTTTGCTTGGACTACAGGGCGGATACACCAAATACTGTTGCTTTCTCTGTGAATGGGATAGCCGTGCACAAATTGACCATTACACTAGAAGACATTGGTCGATCAGGCAGTTATTGCTTCCTCATCATCATCATCATCATCATCATCTTCCACTTCTGCCGTCAAGCGTCGTGGGGAGGAATAATTTGCGTTCCAGCGCCAGGTGGACGGCACTGGATAGTGTCATTCCGTGTGGTTGTACACTGTCTCTGATGTCGTCAATCCATTTTCTTCTTGGACGTCCTCGTGGTCTCGTCGCAGATGATCTTTGATGTAAGGCCAGTGACGGTAGTTGCTGATGTTGCATTCTAACGACATGGCCAAACCACTTGATCTTCTGTCTTTCAATAAATGTGGCACAAGGTGTTGATCCCACTGTCTGTCTGATAGTAGCATTTCTTACTCGGTCTCGGATTGTTAAGTTGGCAGCTCTCCTGGCAGTGCTTCCTGGCAGTGAGAAAATTGAGAACCCAGCACTTGTCGACACCAGCAAGATTATGTTGCCACCCTTGCACATTAACCTTGGTCTCATGAAAGACTTTGTCAAGGCAATTGAAAAAAAAAAAAAAAAAAAAAAAACAAATGAGGCTTTCAAATTTCTCATGAAAAAATTTCCAAGGCTGAGGGAAGCTAAAATAAGAGATGGAGTGTTTATTGGTCCGCAAAGTCGAAAACTTCATGATGACGACTTTCTTTGCGTGTTGCGTGAGAAGAAAAAGCAGCATGGCTTGCATGTAAGACAATGGTGGACAATTTTCATGGAAAATACAGACATGATAATTTCAATGAAATTGTAGAAAATCTCCTTCTGAAGTATAAGAGTGATGGCAGCAAAATGTCTTTGAAAATTCATTTTCTGGATCCTCATCTGGATTTCCTTACGTCAAACTGTGGAGCTGTCAGTGATGAGCATGGTGAACGATTTCACCTGGACATAGCTGCTTTGGAGACAAACTATAAAGGAAAAATTGGAGCCCCTCAATGCTTGCTGATTACTGTTGGAGTGTGACAAGAGACACCTCATCGACTGACTACAAGAAGCTAACAAAGAGAGGACGAACAGCGACTGAATAATGACGGAATGAGTTCAAATGTGTCTTTTTAAAACATATTTGAACTTTAAATAATTTTTCTATAATTTTATGTTGAAATATCAATTAATTGAGTATTTAACCACAATTTGTATAATGCTTAGGTAGAAAGACTAACTGTTCACCTCAGATAATTAAACAAGCATACATTCTGTTAGTTAGTTAGTGAGTTAGTTGGTGAATGAGTGAGTTAGTTAGTTAGTTAGTTAGTTAATTAGCTAGTTAGTTAGTTAGTTAAATAGTTAGTTAGTTAGTTAGTTAGTTAGTTAGTTAGTTAGTTAGTTAGTTAGATAGATAGTTAGTTAGTTAGTTAGTTAGTTAGTTAGTTAGTTAGTTAGTTAGTTAGTTAGTTAGTTAGTTAGTTAGTTAGTCGAGGTTCCACCTTCACGGCAACGGGTCGTCCCCATTATGCTCCGTTCCTGTGCCAGTGAATATCACACAAAATGCTCCCCACTGTCCAATGTGAAAAGTGGAACAGACAGGAGTCTCGGCAATCGAACAGCCAGCATAGGTACACTGTGCATAATGCCGCCGCCAGAATGCCAACACAAAAGTCCTCCACGAAAACCACAGTTCATCGTCGATGGAACCGGCAGTCACCAGAAAGACCACTTTGACCCGGTTTTTCTTACATGGCTCTGTCTCTATCCGTAGGGCGACCCGCCGAAAGCGTCGCATTAAGCACGAACTCCGTAGCTCCATAGCCGACTCCCAGGAGTCTCCTGAAAAATCAGTTATCTATTATCAGTTGGGGTATCTTCATTGCACTTCGACCTTCCGAATCATGCTCATTGAATCACTTAGTACACACACGTTGGTATAATGCTGTGATTCCAGCCATATGAAAGCCTGTGTAACTGCCATCACCTCCATCGTCATGTTGCTCGTGGTCATAGAGTGGGCACCACTGGATTCTTGAACGGTTCGGCCCGCTGAACGGGCTGTAAATGCCCACGCACTTCTCTGCTGCTTTACAACAGATCCATCTGTATAGATGAGCACGTCGGGGCTATCTGAGTGTTCATAGATGAGCGCGTTAACCTCTGCATTGACAGCGGCAGGGTTCTGCTCTCTGCACCGTCTGTCGAGTGTGATAATGCAGGAGAAAGTGCACTTAAAATCTGGAGGCACCGGCACTCATTCCCTGCCGGGGTTGATACTGGTAAGACTGCAGACCTGTCTGACGACATCTTCCGCCCGACCCATCCATGATTTGCCCCTCTTTAGCCTGTCGCCCTTTTCTCTAAATATAGCGTCATTCAGAGGGTGCTGCTCATCTGCACTTATTTTTAAGTATGCACGAGCTCTCCAGATCTTGATCCTGTGGTTCATTGTCGGGGAATCAAGGAGGTATCTCACAGCTACACAGCTGGTGTCTCTCGTGCAGCCCAAAATGATGCGATTGGCTTCGTTTTGTACCTTTTCAAGTCTTCCAATCTGTGTAGGGCTGACAGTGAGGATGGCCAGAGCATACTCGATGGGTGAAAGCACCAGTCCTTGGAACAGAAGTATTAGGAGTCTATGCTCGATATTGGCAGTTGCCATGACTCTCATTGCTGACAAACCTTTTCGAGCTTTCGTTATGACATAATCGACATGATCTCTGAAAGTCAGGCTACGATCAAGCCAAGATATTTCATTGACTGGGTTCTACCCAAAATGCTCCCATCCATTCTTACTGCCGGCAGGTCTGTGTTCACAATATGGTTGTTTAGGGAGAACCATGTAACTGATGCCTTTGCGGGGTTGACAAGGGAATCGGCATCAGCACACCATGAGGAAATTCGATCTAGTTCGTCCTCCATATCATTTTCAACCGTCTGTCTATCTCGACCCTGTCGATACAATAGAATGTCGTCAGCAAATGTTAGAGTCCTTCCCCACCCGTCCAACTGTTGTTCAGTGATCGGCACCGTATACACGTTGAATAGTACTGGTGACAGTGGTGAACCCTGCGGCAATCCTAGACATATCGTTATCGGCTCAGAAGACCAACTCCCACATCTTAGCACCATCTTCCTTTGAAGCAGGACTGCAGCTATCCATCGTACAAGGTGAGGGTAGTAATAGATTAGGTAAAGTATCCACATAAGATTAGGATTAGGTGGGATTGAAGATTACGAGGGAAATCCTGATTCGTGAAGATTAGGAAGGAAATGATTCTGGCGGGTAAAAATGCTGGGATCGGTGAAATTGGGTCCTGGCAACCGGTGTGAAAAAAATATCTAGGTCGGGGGAAACGTGGATGTATTTGAAGTCTAGTAAAAATATAAACGAAAGGAATGTGAAGGGACGAGTAGTGGAAATAGTAGAGGGGAGTTTGAGTAAAATGTTGGTTATGTGTATGTGTGTCGTTATATAGAGGTCCGCGGTCGGTACCTTTCAAATCTGTTAGAGTTTAGTGGAAAATATATGTGATGTTCGTAAATCTTATATGTGTGATGATAAGAGGGTGGTTGGTAGAACAACTATTGGTGATGATAAAAGGGTGTAGAGAGTGTAGGGGTCGATCCGGTGGTAGACACCACGGTGATGAGGAAGAGGTGGTCGAGTGAGAAAATTGTCAAGTACGTGTAGTGAAAACGTTATGGATAAACGGAGGTTCCAACTTCGCGGTAACGGGTCGTCGTTATGCTCCCTTCCTGTGCCGGTGAAATAAGACAGTAGTTGTAGAATAAGACAAATAAATATCTCGTCCTAACTTATAAAAAATAGGAAAATGTGTTAGCCAAATGGGAAATCTGCATAACAACGTCTCTCATAGATCAATGACACATGTGTTTAAAAACACTTCACCTCTTTACCACCAACGTTTCACATAGCCACCATCATAAACATTTCTTTTTGTCATTATACCAACATAAATTAATAGTTACATTCACAAGGTACACTGTTATGTTTTAGTTTGTTATGACACACAAGGAAACAAGGAAGTCACATAACATATTATCACTGATATAATAAGTACACTCTTAATGAAGCAAATAAAGATATTACTACCACCAGCTCCAATTTTTCACATCACACTATCTTCATTAAAGGTGTCCTCCCTACGAACAGTAAACGTATCCATATTAAAGAGGTATTCATAAACATTATATTATTTCCAAGGGTCATCTATTTTCTTAACATAACCCGTATTACACCACCCCCAACCCAGTCAATTAGAGACCTGTTATGTATCTTCTGTAGGTATGTCAAGAGTGTCTTGAACTTGTATCTGAAAGGACATTCACACTACATAATTAGCAACGCCACCACTTTCCTTCTTGTCTTCTTCTTCTTCAGCGTTCCAAGCCATTGAGGTTCTTTGCTGCAGACACAATCCGTCTCCATTCGTCTCTCTGGTGGACCTTCTCTTGCCAGTCGTTGATTCCAAGTGCTTGTAGGTCTGTATATGTATTATCTCTCCACCGCCTTCTTGGTCTACCTCGGGGTCTACGGTCATTTATTTCCTGAGTGTAAGCGAGTTTTGTTTCCCTATTATCTTCCATTCTTTCTATATGCCCCAGCCATTGTAGTCTATTAGCCTTCATGATACCAGTGATTAGCGGGGACTTAAACAGATCATAAATGTCTTTGTTACTTCTTCTTTTCCACTCTCCACTTTGTGTATCCTTGTACACTACCCAAATATTCAACTTACTATTCCAACGTACCCTGCTAAACAACCCCTTCTACAGACTACGCATGCATCTCTCTACACACTATCTTTCTTTCTACCATAAAAATATCTCTGTCTTTCGTAGATGTCTTCACAACTTTTCCATGACACATCACAAAGAGCTTCAAACCTCCGTTGTACACGAGCTCCAATGAAAAACCCATTTTATTGCGCAAAATGTAAGCTCGATATAGCCCTATACATAACCTATACCTATACTTAGTCTATATCTATATATTAAGTGAAGCGAACAATAAAATTGTGATTTATTAGTTTTAAAATTTAATTAAAATTTAACTTTTTCCCTTTCTAACACTGGTTTGTATCTATGTCTCTTACAGAAAGAGTTTGTTGTGTCTGCTGTATAGTTAGGGTTATGGTTAGTAAGAAAGAGTTTGTTGTGTTTGATGTATATAATGCTTTATTTTCCTTAGGGTCTTCTTAGGCGATCATCTTTAGTTACTGTGGTAGTCCAACGAATTCAAATAATTCGTCTCAGGAACCCCTCTCATGCTGTTGTTTTTTTTCAAGTTCTTCCTAGGGGTGCTGGTCGATGACCATATTCGTTGTCTAGATTAGCACCTAGTAGGTTAAGGGGGACATATGCTTTACCTCCATTAGGTTGGAAAATCTGCCTAGTCACCAGAAATTAGGCTGTTCTGTAATCAAAAAGAATGTTAGTATTATTTGTTATGAAACATTGAAAGTCGGTTAGAAGATGTGGTAGCTGGTATTCAGGAGTTCACTAAGGCAGGCGTGGTTTTAAGAAAGGCCGACTTTATAACAGACAGTGTTGGTTGGTTGCAGCCTTGCCGTTATTGTGGATGTGAAATACTACAGTGAGCTAGGGGTGGACACCGTAAGAAATGTTATTTTAGGCAGACTTCGAGAAAAAACCGTTGTATTGTTGAAAGATGGAACAATGAAAGGTTAGTGTAGCAGACATTGCGGTATGGAAAGTTGACGATGGCAGCCATGGGAAGTGGTTCCGTGATGACGAATACCTAGATTATACAGAAACTATACCAGGTGGAACCATAGACGACCTTACCATAAATATTGTTAACTGTCGTGGGTGTTTCATTGGAGCTCGTGTACAACGGAGGTTTGAAGCTCTTGGTGATGTGACATGGAAAAGTTGTGAAGACATCTACGAAAGACAGAGATATTTTTATGGTAGAAAGAAAGCCAAGTGTGTAGAGAGATGCATGCGTAGTCTGTAGAAGGGGTTGTTTAGCAGGGTACGTTGGAATAGTAAGTTGAATATTTGGGTAGTGTACAAGAGGGAAAGTGGTGGCGTTGCTAATTATGTAGTGTGAATGTCCTTTCAGATACAAGTTCAAGACACTCTTGACATACCTACAGAAGATACATAACAGGTCTCTAAGTGACTGGGTTGGGGGTGGTGTAATACGGGTTATGTTAAGAAAAAAGATGACCCTTAGAAATAATATAATGTTGATGAAAACCTCTTTGATACGGATACGTTTACTGTTCGTAGGGAGGACACCTTTGATGAAGATAGTGTGATGTGAAGAATTGGAGCTGGTGGTAGTAATATCTTTATTTGCTTCATTAAGAGTGTACTTATTATATCAGTGATAATATGTTATGTGACTTCCTTGTTTCCTTGTGTGTCATAACAGACTAAAACATAACAGTGTACCTTGTGAATGTAACTATTAATTTATGTTGGTATAATGACAAAAAGAAATGTTTATGATGGTGGCTATGTGAAACGTTGGTGGCAAAGAGGTGAAGTGTTTTTAAACACATGTGTCATTGATCTATGAGAGACGTTGTTATGAAGATTTCCCATTTGGCTAAGTTATTTTTTATAAGTTAGGACGAGATATTTATAAGTTTGATTGAAATATTTCTTTACTTGACCTTTTGGCTAACATATCTGACTGTTACAGTGCACTTGTTTGTCTAACAAAGTTTCCTAGTTTTCATACATTTGGGTGAGGTATTTCTGTATTTGGCATAACTTTCCCCCGACTTTGTTCATGTCTGTACAAGTGTTTATGTATATGTCTGTATGTGTCTCTGTTCATCCCTCTCCGACAAGAAAAAGACAAAAAGAGGACGTCCTGAAAAACGTATCACATAACCGACAGGGATATACTTGTTCTTTCCCCTCGTGAATGGTCCGAATGTGGCGGGTAAGGTTACACTTATATCTGAAGTCTTTGTCGCACAAAGAACATCGGTAGCGGTCTGCTAATTGAGAAGACATCTCATTATGAGGATTCTGAACATATACGTGTGGTGTGTTCGTCTGGTGTGGTGATGATGTTGATGTTGATGCTGGTGCGGGGTTTGCTGATGGGGTCGTATCTGTTGTTATAGAGGTAGTTGTAGTAATTGCTTCTGATGTAGTTGTATCCATAGGCGGCTGATGATGTGTTCGTTTGTGGTGTTGTAGGTTATCCTTCGTATTATACAACTTGTCACATAACTGACAGAGATATATTTCATCATTATGAATGAGCCGAATGTGGCGGGTAAGCTTATCACTGAAGTCACAAGTGGCACAGTGGTGGCAGTCTGGTACTTGCGTTACACTACGAGGATGCCTAAATATACGTGTGGTGTGTTCGTCTGGTGTGGTGATGGTGATTATGATGATGATGATGATGATGATGATGATGATGATAGTATCGTCGCCGTTGTAGTAATTGCTTCTGTTGTATCCATAGGCGGCTGACGATGTGGTCGTATGTGTCTTTGTAGATTGTCTTTTCTGTTGAAAAGTTGTCCATAGATATGACATAAGTTTGCTTGATCCTGATGGGTGTGAATGGTCCGAATGTGGCGAGTAAGGTTATTCGCATCACAAAAGGATTTTTTCGCACACTAAACACATGAAAGTAGATCGGGTGGTCATATTGATAATCGTGCTGGTATATGAATAAGTCACACAACTGTCAAGTTTTACAAAGCACTTCGCTTCTTTTTTTTTTACATGCGCAAAAAGTTCTGGTGTAAGCAAGAATACACAACAATATATGTTTCACTGATTTATCAACAATCAGTTGCCGACGACACGAACAATGCTAAGCGACTCACATCAGGCTGATTCACAAATAACTCTGTAGCGAAGGTTAGCCAAATCAGCATGTGAACTGCTGTAGAGCGACTGAGCTCACAAGAGACGCCGTCTATTTTATACACTGGTTGTGTTCGTGTGTGTGTGTGTGTGTGTGTGTGTGTGTACTTGTGGTGTCTGTATGTACAAGTGTGTATGTGTGTGTGTGTGTGTGTGTAGATGATGTTGTGGTGACTCTGTACTTGTGTGTGTGTCTGTGTGTATGTGCAGTAGTGTCTGTACGTGAGTGTGTTTGTTTGTATGTATGTGTGTTTGTGTGTGTTTGGTTCTTTGTGCTCCTGTGTTTGTGTCTGTACTTGAATGTCTGTACTTGTGATGTATGTGGTTGTCTTTGTATTTGTGTGTGATGTCTGTATTTGTCTGTATGTAGAAGTGTATGCGTGGTTGTCTGTACGTGTGTATGTGTCTGTACGCATAATGCCTTTGTACTTGTGTATGTCTGTACTTGTGTGTGTGTCTTTATGTTTATGTAACTATCATTATTATGACTATGATGCTCACCCCATTCATATCACGCCCAAGGTTTTATTGATACCATCTCAAAACGCGACAAAGGACCCTCCTCACATGGTAGTATTATTATTACTAACGACATATTTCCGTACGCGCCCCACTGACAAAGCATATGTGTGGTGGTTTTCTCACACAATCGTATGCGCCGACTGATGAAACGTGCGTGGTGGTTTTCTCACGCACCGGTAACTGCCCGCCTCGGATTGTGTGTGTGTGTGTGTGTGTGTACACGTGTGTGGTTGTGTGTATCACGTATTTGTGTTCATATCTGTCTTTGGGTGTATGTGTGGTTGGGTCTGTACTTGTGATGTCTGTACTGGTGTATAGCTGATGTTGACAGTAGTAATGGTATGAGTTGTCTGTACTTGTCTTTGTCTGTCCTTGTTTGTCTGCACTCGTGATGTTTGTATGTGTATTTGTGTGTGTGTGTGTGGTTGTGTCTGTACTTGGGTGTGTTTGTTTGTTCTGGTCTGTAGGTGTGTGTGTGTTTGTCTGTCGTCTGTACGTGTGATGTCTCTGTACTTGTGTACTTGTATGTATGTGGTTGTGTCTGTACTTGTGATGTCTGTGTATGTCACTGGAAGTGATATGGGTGTATGTCACTGTTCTGGTCTGCACGTGTGTGTGTGTGTGTCTGTCTTTGGGGGTATATGTGTCTGTACTTGGGTGTGTTTGTTTATGTGTGTGTGTGTGTGTATGTGTGGTTGTGTATAGTTGTGATGACAGTAGTAATGGTATGAGTTGTCTCTAGTTGGGTGTGTGTCTTTGTGTTTGTACGTGTGTATTTGTGTATAGTTGATGTCTGTGTGTACGTGGGTGTGTTTGTGTGTGTTCATGTGTATAGCTGATGTTGTGGTGACAGTAGTAATGGTATAAATTGTCTGTGTGTGTGTTTGTATTTGTGTGTATCAAGTGCGTGTCTGTACTTGTGTATAGCTGATGTTGTGGTGACAGTAGTAATGGCATAAGTGTGTCTGTACTTGTGATGTCTGTGTATCAACTGTGTATGGGTTGTGTGTACTTGTGTGTCTGTGTGTGTATGTGTACCTGTGTGTGCTTGATTGTCTTTGTATTTGTGTGACCCTCTTTGTGTTTGTGTGTCTGTGTATAGGTGTCGATGTGATAGTAGTAATGGTATGGGTTGTCTGTACTTGTGATGTTTGTATGTATGGAAGCAGATAAGGGTGAGTGTCACTGTTCATGTCTGTATATGTACTTGTCTGTATTTGTGTTTGTGTGACCCTCTTTGTGTTTTACACATCCCAATAAAGAGACTTGTATCTCTAACAAGGCGCCACCTACTATTGCTGCCGCTATAACTAATATTACTATTAATAAACCTACTACTGCTTCGTCTTATTCTACAACTTCTGTCTTATTTCAATGGCACACGAAGGAAGCATAACGACGATCCGTTACCGTGAAGTTGGAACCTCCGTTTACCGTATTGACAACCAATGATCAGGCTAGTCTTTCCTTTCTTTAGGCGGCGCGTTCTGCTAGACCGCAGACACCGTCGCCGACAGCAAACACCGACAACCCCACCATCACCACTGATGCTAAGGCGGAGTCCTCCAGACAGCACCCCACCCACTTAGAATTAGGTCACCATCCCCTCAATATATTATTAATCCCAGTCCACCCCACCAGACTCCTACGACCACAGACATCACCCACCCACTCAGAATTAGGTCACCATCACCTCAATATATTATTAACCCCAGTCCATCCCACCAGACTCCTACGACAATCTTTACTTTTCAGATGCTAGTGAATGCGAACCTCTACATAACACCCCACCTCTTATCAATACCCATTACGTTTAAGATTTATGACCACCCCATATACTATTGCCACTATAGTCCTATAAACACATGCGCTCACAGAAAAGAGACAACATAACATATAGTTACCGACCGGGGTTCAAACCTACCACATCCATATGCCGACAGGACCACTTCGACCCATCACCAATAGGTGTTTTCCTCCCGCCGGTTCGAATCCCACACTCTCTACACCCAACCACCTCTTGATCATCCACGCGACCACCTCTTGATCATCACCGTGTTTTCTTAACAACGGTTCGAATCCCCCAGACTCTCTAACACGCCACCAGCTACTATTGGTGTCGCTACAACTAATATTAATAAACCTACTACTGCTTCAGTCTTATTCTACAACTACTGTCTTATTTCACCGGCACAGGAAGGGAGCATAACGACGACCCGTTACCACGAAGTTGGAACCTCCGTTTATCCATAACGTTTTCACTACACGTACTTGACAATTTCCTCACTCGACCACCTCTTCCTCATCACCGTGGTGTCTACCACCGGTTCGACCCCCACACTCTCTACACCCTCTTATCATCACCAATAGTTGTTCTACCAACCACCCTCTTATCATCACACATTTAAGATTTACGAACATCACATATATTTTCCACTAAACCCTCACAGATTTGAAAGGTACCGACCGCGGACCTCTATATAACGACACACATACACATAACCAACTTTTTACTCAAACTCCCCTCTACTATTTCCACTACTCGTCCCTTCACATTCCTTTCGTTTATATTTTTACTAGACTTCAAACACATCCACGTTTCCCCCGACCTAGATATTTTTTTCACACCGATTGCCATGACCCAATTTCACCGTTCCCAGCATTTTTACCTGCCAGAATCATTTCCTTCCTAATCTTCACGAATCAGGATTTCCCTCGTAATCTTTAATCCCTCCTAATCCTAATTTTATGTGGATACTTTACCTGAATCTACTACTGACGGTGCACTTTCAGTCTGAGGAGGGTTTGCATCAAGTGCTCGAAGGATACTCTATTGTATGCGTCCTCTAAGTCTATGGCGGCTGCACGTGTCTCTTCTCTGACCTGAAATCCTTCGTAAACATTTTGAGCAAAGACTGCCGCATTCAGCCATGACTCTTTGTTACGTCTGTATCCTCCAAGTGTGGGCGTTAAGCAGCCGAGTTGTTCCAAGTCACAAGCAAGTCTGTGTGCTACAATTTTCTACAGTAGCTTGCCATCAGTGTTCTGCATCGTAATTATTCTGTAGCCGCTAATCTTGGAATGGTCTTTGTTCGGTTTTGGCAGCGGCAGCAAGTGGCTGTGTAGCCATTCCTCTTTGAGCTGACCCCTCTGGATACTGGTGTTGAATTCTCTGGCCTCCTGAAAAATACACCCGTGAACCGAAAAGGGCAAACCAGTCAATTCAGCAACAGCCGGTAGACATTCGTTCCGAACATGCAGGTCACTGTACAAACAAAGGCGGACTATGTAAAAGCATTCCATGCGAATATCACAGCTCACAGAGTCGCGCCACACACTCACTCAGTAGCAGGGCGATGGAACCATAAATTCTGTGTATTACTTACTGTAATATAAATTCATCATTTAAAAAAACAGAGCCAATATGTGAATTTCATTATAATATTTGAAACCAGCATATCAAAATACCGTGTCGCGTTGTGTTGTAACGTGCTGGTATGGGAGCCGGTCGTTCAGAAAGCAATGGCAAACTACTGAACGTAACACTTGCCTAGTACATTAGCAGCAGCTGAAAAATGCTGGTGTTGACTGCAACGTCCCGTAAGGGATATGCAACAACTCCTGGATGCAAAAATGAGGAAAGAAATCCAGTCACTTGTGAATTCAGGACTCATCAGTGAGGCCACTGCAAAAACGCTCACACCGCGTGGCTCCCAAACACCTCAGATGTACGGTCTACCCAAGCTTCACAAGCCCGGCATCCCACCAAGACCGATCCTTTCCATGGTTAACTCGGCACAACACCTAATGGCGAGATGGCTAGCTGAAATTTTAAAGCCAGTACGACAGTCCTTCGATCCAGGAACACTCAGGGATACATTCGAACTGGTGGAATTATTGGATACTATGGACATAAACAACAAACACATGGCATCCATGGATATTGCCTCTTTATTCACCAACGTTCCATTAGATGAGACCGTGAATATAATAAGCGAACGCATTAGAGACAAACAACTAAAACTAGGCATACCATCAGATATTCTAGAGAGGCTATTAAAATTATGTACTGCCAACATACAATTCAACTTTCTAAACAAGTCGTACCGCCAAATTGACGGAGTGGCCATGGGGAGCCCACTTGGACCTATTCTAGCGGACATCTTCATGGCACACTTAGAAGAAAAGAGATCCTCAGAAATCAATAACTTGGCCTTTTACCGTCGTTACGTGGACGATATACTAATTATCACCACAGACGAGCTACAAGCAACGTCGTTCCAGGCCACAATGAACGAGACACATAAAAACATCTCTTTATCTATGGAACACGAACACAACGAAGCGTTGCCTTTTCTAGATATCCTAATGAGACGTAGAGCAGACGGCACAATTCAAAGATCGGTGTATCGCAAAGAAACATGGACAATACTTAAATTTTCAGAGCTTCGCACCTGTCCAGTACAAACGGGGCTTAGTACGGACCCTGTTTGACCGTGCTAGGAAGATATGCACCCAGGACACACTGACAGAGGAATTTAAAACTCTGAAGAATGCCTTAAACCTGAATGGGTACTCCACAGGATTTATAAAGCGCCACTGCCAACAGCCCAAACCGAAATCAGAAGTAACTACAGTCCCTAAACTCAAAGTATTCATCCAGCTAACCTTCCGAGGAGATGACGTAATGCAACGTCTGCGGGTCCGGCTCACCACAGCAGTTGAGCGAGCATTCTGTGCTGCAGCTCTAGTCATCAGGTACCGAAACACACCGATCCCAGTCCCAGCAGTAAAAGAACCTGTAGCTTTGTACGCCAAATCAAATTGTATTTACCAATTTACATGCAGATGCGAGGCCATCTACATAGGCAGAACTGAGCGACAGTTACATTGCAGGGTTTCGGAACATATTCCGAATTGGTTGGACAAAATACTACACACAGAAGATTGTAGCCTAGGCAGGCCGACACTCCGGAAAAGTCTGGCTTCATCGGTCGGGAGACATGTGCTCGAGACTGCTCACGTGGTTGCAAGAGACAGTGCCTTCCGTGTGTTGTTCAACACACAAAGTAGTCGATTGTTAAAGTTTGCTGAAGCTATACTAATCAACCTTCTTAAGCCGTCCTTGTGTAAGCAGAAAGACATGTTAGTCAGTTTAAAATTACCGTGGTAGACAATCGACATTACTGTGCGAACATGTGTATATTTCAGTTTGAAGGATTTATCTAATTAATTCACGTAAGTTGTGTGATTTCTGCAGTATGTACTTGACGAGATGCAGCGAAATATGCCAGGCAATAAATCGTGCAATCTATTGTTTGTGTCTTCGTTATTCAAACTATATATATATATATATATATATATATATATAATATATATATCTATATATATATATATATATATATATATATATATATATATATATATATATATCAAAATCGAACAGAAATGGTGCGTTTAAATGCTGATACAAATAACTTTTGAATATTTGTTGACTTATGTGACAAGCTCACTTCCTTCAGAGCTCGAGGCAGGCGATTTAACCACAACACAATGGAGATTAAGGACCGTGCGGTAGATTTTCTCAGTATGATGCAAGTCTTAAAAATGCCGCCCTTTAATGATGCAAGTCTTCAAAATGCCGCCCCTTAATGATGCAAGTCTTCAAAATGCCGCCCCTTAATGATGCAAGTCTTCGAAATGCCGCCCCTTAATGATGCAAGTCTTCAAAATGCCGCACCTTAATGATGCAAGTCTTCGAAATGCCGCCCCTTAATGATGCAAGTCTTCAAAATGCCGCCCCTTAATGATGCAAGTCTTCGAAATGCCGCCCCTTAATGATGCAAGTCTTCGAAATGCCGCCCCTTAATGATGCAAGTCCTCGAAATGCCGCCCCTTCTTTGCTGTTTATGCCGCCCCCTTGCAGTGCCACCTGATGCATCCGCCGCTCTGTATCATAGCACGGTACGGGACGGCCATGCGGTGATCATCTAGGTCCACAAGGAAATGTGGTGGCCAGTTTACTTTCTTCATCACGTTTTCTTCCCAAATAATTTCCAGAAAATTCTAACACACGTTTGGTACTTATTTTAATTAGGCTGCGTCGGCCCCAGAGTTGCCCTGTGTCACAATGTTCTTTAAATAACTGAGTGAGATGGTCGTTGTCTGGGGTTCAATGTTCCTTGTATGTCACTATGGAGTGTAAGTTGGGCTAGCAACCTGTCTCACAATTCAACTCACCCCAGTAGTACACATCCATCAGTCAGTGAACAAGATTGATTTGACGCACATAATCCTTTAATACAGAAAGAACACGGACAAACGGAACACAACTGTATATCCAGAAACAATATAATCCATAGAATATAAATATCCTCCTCACAACTTAACCAGCACACATTACTGCCTTTCTTTAGGCCTTCGTAATCTCAAATTTATAAGACAGTTATCCAGCTACTATCCACAGCTGGACCTCACACATTACAACCCACACACTGGGTCGAGCCTCCGCTAACTATCCAACCTACTTTGGGTTTTAGGCCTGCAATCAAAACTCGGAGAACAACACTACACCGGACGGAGCTCTATAACTAACTCCCCGACCACTCGGAGTCTCAAACATCCAATCTCCCAAACGATCCGACCCGCGGCCGGTCTCAGCTCCAACTCCCCTCTCAAGTTCCCTGCCTTCACACAAAATAAACTATCTCTCGCCCCATTCACCCTGGGGGTCTCCATCTACCCTCACCATTGTTTCTCATGGCTGGTGTTTATCTCGTAGTCTCGCTACAAAGGTCACTCACCTCAATGTCAATGACCCAGGCATATGTCACCCTGGTAGAAAGAAAAAAAAAAGTAACCTTGCCGCCGATGGGATTGAAACCGGACGGCTGTCTTTGTAGTCAAGCGCACTAATACGAGGGTATTTAGTCAAAGGGAGGCAATCCTCTCTTTTGTAGAAGTTTGGTTCTATAGAGTCTGAAACTTCCAGTTTTAAAGCAACATATTTTAGTTAGAAATACCTTGATTTCTACAAATTTGCGATGAGAAACTAGATAGGACTATATGAATATAAGTAACCATTATAGCGTGCTGCACGTCTGCTTGCAACGTATTTTACAAATATTAACGAGTTTGCATCAATTTCCTTGTAGTTGAAAATATCATGCATAGAATACTTTAATGATCCTTTGAGTCGCTCATACAAAAGTTTGTCTAGGAGGGGAATTGGTGAACCCGCCAAACCCCTTAATGTTCTGAATATATATGAGTGCGGATGTCCAAGAAATAAGAAGACATGTTCTTTTTCTCTACATCCGAAGCAATTCGGATTATAATCACACTCATGTCATCTCGTCTCGTTCAGCTTGTACCTTGCGGTAGCGATATCAAGAATAAACAGTGGGAGAGTGTCTATTATGGGCTTCATGTATCGATATTTCTCATGGACTCTGCTTTTCCCTCCGTCCATCGTTTACATGGTCGGTCCCTTCCTCTGCTTCCATCTGGTCTGTACATTATTGCTTGTTGTGGTATACTTTTAGTTGGTAACCTAGTTATATGGCCAAATCATTTAACCTGCTGCCTTCTAATAAAATCTAGCGCTGCTATAAATAACCCCTACTTTAGTCCTGATTTCTTAATTTCTGATCCTCTCTCTTCTTGATACATTGAGTATTCTTCTCAGGAATCTCATTTCTATTGTTATTTTTCTTTTTCTCTTTTTCTGTTATTTTCCAGGTTTGGCATTGGTAGCACAGAGTTGGTAGAAAGGTTGTGTTGTTGAGTGCTTTCTTAGTAACTATTGATACATGTTTGTTCTTTAGCATTTAGTGCTATTTGTCCAGTGATCTGGT
This sequence comes from Cepaea nemoralis, assembly GCA_014155875.1. Lineage (NCBI taxonomy): Eukaryota > Metazoa > Mollusca > Gastropoda > Stylommatophora > Helicidae > Cepaea > Cepaea nemoralis. The sequence goes on from JACEFZ010017272.1 coordinate 30,287, forward strand.
TTGCCTTATTGCATCTATTTTCGATCTCGTCTTCTGATTTGCCATATGATGATAAGATACTTCCTAGGTACTTGCAGCTCTTTACTGTTTTAGGGGGTGTTCATCATCATCATTATCATCCACTTCTGCTGTCAAGCGTCAGGGGGTTTCAGGAGGTGTTCGATTAGGTCAGGGGTGGGCAAACGTTTTGTGCGGAGGGCCGCATTGACAAATGTAAAGCTATTGGCGGGCCGCATATATATATATATATATATATATATATATATATATATATATATATATATATATATATATATATATATATATATATATATATATATATATCCGTTTTGTTTACAGCAACTTATAACAATAAGTAATTATTAATTATTTATAGGTTATTAAGCAGTATAAATAACTAATTATTGCAATTTTATTTTACTTATACACTTATACGTTATATTTGACAATATGGACAAAAACGTTTACTAATTTGTTAACACGATTTTACAACTTGTTATTACAACAAATATTCTTTATTATCTATCAATGGCTTTAATGTAGACACACATCGACTACATTGTCACTACAGTTGTTGATTTCTAATGATATGTATGTAACTGCTTGCAATTTTTTGACAATATTCTTGAAATCTGGAACAAGTTTACTTGTTGAAATTCGCATGACAGCATGTAAGTTGCAGTCCGACAATAAAGACCTATTCTTAGATTTGTTGATCATCAAGCAAGAGACCGCTTGTTCGCAAATGTATGTTGATCCAAATAATGATAAAAGTTTAGCTGCAAAGTTTTTCAAGTTGGGAAATGATTCTTGTGATAAAGATCCATAGACATCCAGCAAACCATCTGTCTTGAATTTCTCTTTCAGGTCATGATCTGCTTGTAAGTCAAGCAGCTCCAACTGTATGTCCTCTGTGGCTGTATCAGCTTCTGCACTAAAAGGTGAACTGAGAATATTGAACCGTGGCTCTAATTTCTTGAAATCTTGGAATCTCCATCCAAATTCTTCAATCAATTTCAGTCATTTTTCAGTCATTTCACCAGAAATGGTTTCTTGTTTCAGCAAAGGCAAGTGACAAAATCTTTTTTCATTTGCTTGTCTGGAGAACAGTGAGAGTTTTGCCTGAAATGATTTTACATATAAATACAATTAATGTGCAAACACACCATTGCACTGAAGTTTGACATTCAGTTCATTTAACTTTTCCATAATTTCAATGGCAAACATAAAGTCTAACTTCTACTCTTTATTGACAATGTTAGTATTAAAGTCACATTCAATGACCTTCATCTCTAGGAACATCACTATTTCTTCTCTGAGTTCCCACACTCGCCTCAACATCTTGCCGAGACTCAGCCATTGAACATTGGCGTGGTTCAGGACATCGGAATGTTCAGTTTCCAAATCGTGAAGTAATGACTTGAACTGTCTTTGATTAAGTCCTCTTGATCTGACGAGGTTGATGACACTGACAGCTGGGTCAATAATATGCTTGATATTCAAAACAGTTTTACACAGACTTTCTTGATGAATCACACAGTGAAGTGGTAATAATGTGTTGTCTGGATATTCTGCTTTAATCTTATCACTTATCAACGTTATCAGACCTACATTTTTTTTCAGTCAAAGCACGAGCTCCGTCAGTTGTAACACTTGCCATCTTGTTCCAAACCAACCTAGTTCTTTCAATACAGTTAGTAACAGCATTGAATATATCATGGCCTGTGGTTGTGCCTTTGAGTGACTCAATACTCAGTAACTCTTCAGTGAGTTTGAAAGAAGTGTTTATTACACGTATAAATATCAATAATTGGGTAGTATCATGTACATCGGTACTCTCATCCAATGCAAGAGAGTACCACAAAAATTGTTTTCTTGCATCTTGAAGTTTATGCATCAAATTGTCACTGATCTTGTCACCACGTCTGACCACAGTTCTCCTTGATAAAGTAATGTTGTCAAATCTGTTTGTTTTTGTTCTGGACACATAATGTTTGCTGCATCTAGCAAACATTCCTTGATGAACTCGCCATCGGAAAATGGCTTGTTCTGTTTTACAATTCTGTGTGACAGCACAAGACTAGCTTCAGTTGCAGCATTTTGAATTGAAGACTGTTTAGGGAAAACAGTTTGCTGTTTCTCCAAATTTTTCACCAACTCAAGGCACTTCCTTTCCTACTCTTCGGTCGTTAAATTGTATCCGAAATCGGAATGTTTTGTTTGATAATGTATTTTTAAATTGTACTCCTTGAAGACAGCCACTGACTCACGACACAACAAGCAAACTGATTTGCTACCAACTTTTATAAAACAGTACTTAGTTGTCCATTCATCATTAAAAACACGGCATTCATCTTCAATCGTTTGTTATTGACACTCATCATAACGGCACATGACATTCTGTAAAATTCAACAAAATAACTTAAAAACGAATTTAAAATTTGTATATCTAAATGCCCTCGCGGGCCGCATAAAATCACTTGGCGGGCCGCATACGGCCCGCGGGCCATAGTTTGCCCACCCCTGGATTAGGCGAATCGTTATTTTTTTTTTCTTCTTTTGTTATAGTCATTACTTCTGTTTTACTTGCACTAATTTTCGTGTTATGTTCCCTGCACATTTCGTTTAGACTATTCATGTGGTCACATGAATGAGGAGACACTAGACAATACAAAAGCTGAAAGTCATAATGTGGTGTCAGATATGCAGACTTTTTAACAACTTTTAGAACTGCTAAGGCAGTGGTTCTCAACCGGTGGGGAATCCCACAGAAAGGAATTTTAGGGTTTCCGGGGGGGGGGGGGGGGGGATAAGATTATTTCAAGATCGCATTAATACAAGAACCAGTTACTTGATATTGTTTTTCCCTCTAAATTTTACGGTTCTGTACTTCTCGCCCTAATGAAATTCGTTTTATAACGTACGTAGGCCCGCAAATCACGTTTTATGTAGACGTCTAGACTTGTTCTACTACGTGTTATTAAATTTAGCTTCCATTCTCATGTATACTGTGTAAGGGTGGAGGTTTATAGGGAGGAAATTCGAAAGGGGGGATTGCGCTCTGAACATATGGTAAAGGGAGGCATGGGCCAACAGAGGTTGAGAACCACTGTGCTAAGGCTTAGCAACATGTACCCTAAGTCTCAAGACCCGGGAAATTGTGCTTTTCTTGGCTTTATTCACCGTTAATGTGTAGTTATATCCTGTGAGTTTAGACTAGTGATGTTTCGACACTTAGTTTATTGGTATCTATTCGGCATAAGAGTTGTTTGTACCGTTGTTACGTCTGTATCTTTGTGCTTTTCTTAGATTTATTCACCGACAATGTGTAGTTATATCCTGTGTGTCTCTCTGCTTATCTCTCTCGCTTTCTTTGTCTCCGCCTGTTTTTGTCTGTCTGTGTGTGTGTGTGTGTGTGTGTGTGTGTGTGTGTGTGTGTGTGTGTGTGTGTCTTTCTTTCTTTCGAAATTAAGCGTGCGTGCGTGTGTGTGTGTGTGTGTGTGTGTGTGTGTGTCTGTCTGTTTTCGGCGTAATAGATATCTGTACCATTGTTACATGTCTGTCTGTCTGTCTGTCTGTCTGTCTGTCTGTCTGTCTGTCAGTCCGTCTCTGTCTGTCTGTCACTATGCCTGTCTGTCTGTCGATATATAGTGTCTTAAGTATCTGTTCTATGAGTAGTATTCATGTTGTATTTAGGTATTATTTGTGGTGGCAACCACCGATATTTTACTATATAAAAAGTCTATCACCACATAGAAAACGTCATATTTTACGACCACAACGGACCACATTTTCAAAAAATTGGCGGGAAATTTCTTGGGTCTGGTTGTCCTGATGACTATTTCCGATTGACAACTTCCGGTCCCGAGTACCCCCTACCGACCGCCCATCACACAGGTGCCTCCGCCGACCGCCTTGGCTTCCCCCGACCGCTTCCGAGACCATTCAAAGACAGCGAAGCAAACCCCGTGTATGTAGAATACTTATATAAGTAGACCAAATAGTCGCCGGGTTCGAGTCCCAGTGTGAGTGTGTGTGCGTCTGCGGTGCGGTGTGCGGGACCCCCAGTCATATCGACCCTTCGATGAAGAAGACCGAAGTCAATATGACAGAGAATTGACTTACTTCATCTCTCGAGCTAACCCGAGGATCCATAATTGGATGATGAATAAACATTTGTACGCTTCAACAGAAGTCCCGACCCCATGTATAACCTTTAACCGTTTGGTGAAAATCTGGTTTAGAAAATATACTAGACAGTCATATAATTTTATTAAAAATTAATCCCAAAACTTAATTAATCACCAAAATTTCTTGTATGTATATTGGAGAATAGGTACGTCAATAAAATCTACGAGTCTCCATTAATTTAAACCATAAAGTATCAAGATATACATTAAAATATGTAATATTATTAAACAGCAAAGTTATACCCCTTAATTATAAAATTATGGCAAGGGGAGAGTAATCGGTCCCTTGACTCAACCAGAATTGTCCCCCTTCTACACACTAACTTCCCCCTGAATTACCGTTTACCTGCCCGTAAGCAACCAATGACGCTTCACCGATCACGCCCCCGCGAAAAAAATACAATGGCTAGTCAGCGACGGCCGCACGAGATTAAACGATACCGGTCATACAGAACGCCTACGGAATTGTCAATTAACATGGACAACCTTCAATGCTTATTTGTAGATAGCAATCAGAAAAATGTGAATGGAATATTTGTGCCGAAAATATAAAAATATACCTATGCGAAGCTATTACACACATAGATTGAGATATCAAATATAAATAGATATGTATGTATTTATGTATGTAATTCTATAGCTGTAGGTAGGTTGTCCCAAATGGTTAAGGCGTATATACGTACTTGCCTTGATGACTTAGTCACGCGGGATATGTGTGCGCGTCTATGCGTGTGTGTGTGCATGCGTTCGCGCATGTGTCCTATCAATTACAGGACGTCGCAGTCAACCTCAGTACTCTATGGAGATTCATGTGTGCTGGCCATGTTTGCGATTCTCATTTTGAATGAACAACAATCATGTCACGTGTGCACGCGCGCATGTATGTGTGTGTGTGTGTTATCAATTACAGGACGTCGCAGTCAGACCCAACATTATTTGGCTGGTCGTGTGCCACCATGGTTTACCGTGTGACTTCACAACCAAAGCGTGGGTGTAATGTCGTGTGCGCGCATGTGTGTGTGGGTGTGCTATCAATTACAGGACGTCGTATTCAGACCCAACATTGTTTGGTACGCGTGTACCATCAGGACATCTGTGCACATGTGTGCGAATGTAGGCGTATGTGCGTGCGTGGATGTGCTACCAATTACAGGACGTCACAGTCAACCTCATCATTCAATGGATTGTCAACCGGCCTGGGGCAGGTTTGCGATTCTCATTTTGAATGAACGCCAACCAGGTCAGGGGCGTATGAAGAGGGTGTATCAACAGCTTGTTGTCTATCTATTACAGGACGTCACAGTCTGTCCCAACATTGTTTATACAATGCATTTACAGGACGTTGCAGACAGCACCAATATTGATTGATGTATGAGTACCATCAGGACATGTGTGTGTGTGTGTGTGTGTGTGTGTGTGTGTGTGTGTGTGTGTGTGTGTGTGTGTGTGTGTGTGTGTGTGTGTGTGTCTGTGTCTGTGCATCCGTGTGTGAGTGTTTGCGTGCGTGCGCGGGCATGTGCGCGCTCGTAAGGAAAACTTCAATATTTGGGGAGTGGCTGTGGAGTGGGTGTAGAAGAGATTTTCTGATAGTAAAAAGATGGGTGGGTCAAGAGGCGATGGGGGTGAAATGCGTGCGTGAGATTTGTGCTTGCGTACGCGCGCATGTGCGCGCTCGTAGGAAACTTCAATATTGGGTTTTATCTCACAACCAAAGCTATCACTCGTACTATAGTTGTGTCTATCTATTACATACTACAGTCAAGTTGTAATGGATTACATTTAAAGGACGTCGCAGTCAGCCCCAACGTTCATGCTTCTTGGGCAAGCTTGCCGGTGTCTTTCTGACCATCCGGTGCCCATGATCGTCTGTAGTGTCTGTCACCAGGATTACCATCATCAGCATCACCCACCGCCACCAACAAACAAATCATTATCATCATCATCATCATCATCATCATCATCATCATCAGCTCATCATCACCAGCATCATCTGAGGGTGACCGACTGGGTTACTCAGCACGGGGCTATGTCAACGGAGTAACCGTTCATGAACGTGTTCAGACATGTCTTTGGGGGAAAACGGAGGATAACGCAGAGTGTACTGACCTGGGTAAACCTGGTTGAACATGCTTAGACATGTTTTCTATGTTGCATCAGCCATACATTCTGTATAAAAAGGACCACAAAGGCGGGTTTAAGACACTACACTTCCAACAAGACCTATCGAAAACACCTCAGCGAATAGACCACAGTGGTAAGTAGCACTGTGTGTGTGTGTGTGTGTGCTATATTGTCTTGTTACAGGTCGTCAAGTCGGTATAGTGCTGTCACTAGTGTATAACTCAAAAGCTACACGAGGCAACTAACAAGAATGCACCGCAAGGTATACCCGCCCGGTATAGGAATACTAATACAGATACTAATGACGGTTGTAATCAACATCAGCTTCACATTTACCATCGAGTGACGCGGGGAGAAATGACGCCTCACACCTCGATGGTTGTCACTGAATAGTATCATGCCGGGTGATTGTCTGTACTCTCAGACATCAGCTGCTGTAATCCGGTAGGAGGGATTGCCTCTACTAGGTACTTAGTGTCAGGTCTGTTGTGTAGGGTTTAATTAAACATGTCACTGTCCTGAACTATTTCTATAAACTCGTCAAAGTCGTTTTCATGGTTAACTAGGTGGGGGATGTCGAGTTGGCATGCATTGTTCGATGAAGAATGGAAAAACCTAAGTTATCTTGTCTCCTTATGATGTAAGATCATGTGATGTGAATAATTTACTTTGAACTTGGATGTCTGACTAGCAAATATTGGTCTTAAAGTCTCGGTCCAGTCAATTGGTTGTGTTGCGTCTGGTTGATGAAAAAAATTGTAGGTCGATACATATTTGTGGATGTTCTGATGTGTCTTAAGGTAGGGCCAGACGTCTCTATATTTCTGTTGGACGTCAGGGTCGCGGCTGATGTCTATAGTCTTTAGTTCCTCATCTACTTCGTCAGCTAAGACGGCTTCCTCTGATTCCACGTGATCAAGTTTAGGTTTTTTAGATGTCTGTGTGTCTACTTGTGCTTTCCTTTTGCTTTATGCAGTGCCTGATGGTGTAGTATTTGATTTTCTAGTGTCCGCATTTGATGGTGTAGTTGTAACATGTGTTGGTGTTGGTGTCTGGTGATCAGTTTTAATGTGTCGTTTTAATGCATCTTTCCTACTGTATAGATTACCGCAAATGTGGCATGTGTGAGTTTGGGGTTTGTGTACGGTGTTAATGTGACGTGTAAGACTGCGGCTTTCTGTAAATATTTTACCACAGATAGAGCAGAGATAGATATTTTTCTGCCTAGTTGCCATAATGATAGAAACCAAAAAAATTTAGTGATGAAAACGACTGGATTTAGATAATGGCTTGGTGATAGCTCAGTAATATTTCCAACACGCTTGTAGTTTCGGGTATTATATAATGTCTCGTTTGTGTAGGTCCAATGGATAAGGTATAGTGACCCTTATAAAATTGTGTAGTCTTCCACTAGTTCCAGACTTTCAGAATCGTTGTATATACCGACTGTCAAACAGCTGTGAAGAAAAGACAACATCATTATAGTCCGACACAAAACATGCGCTAGTCATGCTGATAGCATATCTACAAAACTTATTTCATATCACATACATTGTTAGGAACAAATCAAAAGAAAAAAAAAGATTTGAGGTTTATGATGTCACACCTAGTAAAGTATTTCATTTTCTTTTTATCCTTACAGAGGGTCTTCTCCGTAACTATATTTTTATAGTGATGGTTAGCAACGCCTTGGTTCGTAATTTTGTTCTTTGTGTTATTTTATATTGTATGGCACAGAGTTGTACTATATTAGTGAGAAATGTTGACTATCTTTAATGGTCCCCACCACTTAGGGGTGAAAATATTTAGTGATGACCGATAGTTAGTGAGAAATGATGAAAGCATACATACCAATATTTTGTGCTAGACCGCTTGATGTCTTCCTTTCTTATACACCGCTCAATACCTTCGAGCTTTCAACCTTGTAAGCAATGGTCTCGCGATTTCACTTCTTGTAAGCAATTGTTTCGAGATTTCACTTCTTGTAACCAGTCAATAGTCTCGCTATTTTTCCGTGTCTGCAAATTTTCAGTCTGGAGAAAGGATAAAGATGATATAACTAGGGACAGTAAAAATTTTACATACTGACTTTGACACCGCATAATTGAGTTTTATATAGATTTGACACATTTTGAAGAGAAAGAGTATTTTGAGATCGTATACATTAGTGATATACATTCATTTAATACATTAGTGACCACAGAGCATGACTATAGATTCTCCTGTGTCAGCACATTATTTTTCCCTCTGTAGAGTGAGCGGGATAATGTTCAGTACTGAATGGTTGAATACAGCATGTTTCCATACACTGCATAGAAAGAGGATATGGTCGTAGACGCCTATATGTTACACTACAAATAGTGGAGACCTGATATGTACACATACGTTTGTGCGTTCCAGAATCGGTGTGGGCCACGTGTCAATGAGGGACTGGTCGTCTTGGTTTGAATCTGTAGATGGACAAAATCATAATACATTTTAGTGAACATAGAAAGTATGGTTTAATGAAAAACATGTTTCATATGTACACAATTGGAATGCACCACAGCCGCTACCCTACCGGATTACAGCAGATGATGTCTGAGAGTACAGACAATCACCCGGCATGATACTATTCAGTGCCAACCATCGAGGTGTGAGGCGTCATTTCTCCCCACGTCACTCGATGGTAAATGTGAAGCTGATGTTGATTACAACCGTCATTAGTATCTGTATTAGTATTCCTATACCGGGCGGGTATACCTTGCGGTGTATTCTTGTTAGTTGCCTCATGTAGCTTTTGAGCTATACACTAGTGACAGCACTATACCGACTTGACGACCTGTAACAAGACAATATAGCACACACACAGTGCTACTTACCACTGTGGTCTATTCGCTGAGGTGTTTTCGATAGGTCTTGTTGCAAGCGTAGTGTCTTAAACCCGCCTTTGCGGTCCTTTTTATACAGAATGTATGGCTGATGCAACATAGAAAACATGTCTAAGCATGTTCAAGCAGGTTTACCCCGGTCAGTACACTCTGCGTTATCCTCCGTTTTCCCCCAAAGACATGTCTGAACACGTTCATGCACGGTTACTCCGTTGACATAGCCCCGTGCTGAGTAACCCAGTCGGTCACCCTCAGATGATGCTGGTGATGATGAGCTGATGATGATGATGATGATGATGATGATGATGATGATGATAATGATTTGTTTGTTGGTGGCGGTGGGTGATGCTGATGATGGTAATCCTGGTGACAGACACTACAGACGATCATGGGTACCGGATGGTCAGAAAGACATCGGCAAGCTTGCCCAAGAAGCATGAATGTTGGGGCTGACTGCGACGTCCTGTAAATGCAATCCATTACAACTTGACTGTAGTATGTAATAGATAGACACAACTATAGTACGAGTGATAGCTTTGGTTGTGAGATGAAACCCAATATTGAAGTTTCCTACGAGCGCGCACATGCGTGCGCACGCAACCACAAATCTCACGCACGCATTTCACCCCCATCGCCTCTTGATCCACCCATCTTTTTACTACCAGAAACCTCTTCTACACCCACTCCACAACCACTCCCCAAATATTGTAGTTTTCCTGCGAGCGCGCATATGCTCGCGCACGCACGCAAACACTCACGCACGGATGCGCGCACACACACACACAGATGTCCTGATGGTACACATAAATCAATCAATGTTGGTGTTGTCTGCAACGTCCTGTAAATGCATTGTATAAACAATGTTGGGACAGACTGCGACGTCCTGTAATAGATAGACAACTAGCTGTTGATACACCCTCTTCATACTCCCCTGACCTGGTTGGCGTTAATTCAAAATGAGAATCGCAAACTTGCTCCAGGCCGGTTGACAATCCATATAATGATGAGGTTGACTGTGATGTCCTGTAATTGGTAGCACACCCACGCACGCACACACGCCTACATGAGCGCACACATGTGCACAGATGTCCTGATGGTACACGCGTACCAATCAATGTTGGGGCTGTCTGAGCGTCCTGTAAATGCATTGCATAAACAATGTTGGGGTTGGCTGCGACGTCCTGTAATTGATAGGACACACACACACGACAGTACACCCACGCTTTGGTCGTGAAGTTACACGGTAAACCATGTTGGCACACGACCAGCCAAACAATGTTGGGTCTGACTGCGACGTCCTGTAATTGATAACACACACACACACACACACACACACACACACACACACACACACACGTGCGCACGTGCACACGTGACATGATTGTTGTTCATTCAAAATGAGAATCGCAAACATGGCCAGCACACATGAATCTCCATAGAGTACTGAGGTTGACTGCGACGCCCTGTAATTGATAGGACACACGCGCGCACGCACGCACGCACACACACACAGACGCGCACACATATCCCGCGTGACTAAGTCATCAAGGCAAGTACGTATATACGCCTTAACCATTTGGGACAACCTACCTACAGCTATAGAATTACATACATAAATACATACATATTTATTTATATTTAATATCTCAATCTATGTGTGTAATAGCTTCGCATAGGTATATTTTTATATTTTCGGCACAAATATTCCCTTCACAGTTTTCTGATCGCTATCTACAATAAGCATTGAAGGTTGTCCATGTTAATTGACAATTCCGTAGGCGTTCTGCATGACCGGTATCGTTTAATCTCGTGCGGCCGTCGCTGACTAGCCATTGTATTTTTCTCACGGGGGCGTCCTCGGTGAAGCGTCATTGGTTGCTTACGGGCAGGTAAACGGTAATTCAGGGTTAAGTTAGTGTGTAGAAGGGGGACAATTCTGGTTGAGTCAAGGGACCGATTACTCTCCCCTTGCCATAATTTTATAATTAAGGGGTATAACTTTGCTGTTTAATAATATTACATATTTTAATGTATATCTTGATACTCTATGGTTTAAAATAATGGAGACTCGTAGATTTTATTGACGTACCTATTCTCCAATATACATACAAGTAATTTTGGTGATTAATTAAGTCTTGGGATTAATTTTTAATAAAATTATATGACTGTCTAGTATATTTTCTAAACCAGATTTTCACCAAACGGTTAAAGGTTATACATGGGGTCGGGACTTCTGTTGAAGCGTACAAATGTTTATTCATCATCCAATTATGGATCCTCGGGTTAGCTCGAGAGATGAAGTAAGTCAATTCTCTGTCATATTGACTTCGGTCTTCTTCATCGAAGGGTCGATATGACTGAGGGTCGCACACACCGCACCGCACACGCACACACACACGCACACTGGGACTCAAACCCGGCGACTATTTGGTCTACTTATATAAGTATTCTACATACACGGGGTTTGCTTCGCTGCCTTTGAATGGTCTCGGAAGCGGTCGGGGGAAGCCAAGGCGGTCGGCGGAGGCACCTGTGTGATGGGCGGTCGGTAGGGGGTACCCGGGACCGGAAGTAGTCAATCGTAAATAGTCACCAGGACAACCAGACCCAAGAAATTTCCCGCCAATTTTTTGAAAATGTGGTCCGTTGTGGTCGTAAAATATGACGTTTTCTATATGGTGATTGACTTATTATATAGTAAAATATCGGTGGTTGCCACCACAAATAATACCTAAATACAACATGACATACTACTTCTATGTAATGTGTGTTCGTACCATTATTATTGTTAAGAGACAAAAATAAAGTTCCTGGGAATTCATAGCAACAGCAAATGGCCAATGTTTAGTCAACAAGAGCTTGGCATATAACAGCACAACCTCAAGTGTGAGAATGGAGGTAAAGACAGTTACTGCAGCTTTCCACTGGTTGGAGAACAAACTGTATACGCACGTTGTGATTGTGACTGATTCACAAAGTCTGCTGACAATGGTGAAGACTGGCATGCTTCGTGCTGAATGGCATGCATCAATTCAGAGTTCGTGGATTGTGAGTATTCGCTGGATATTTTCTCCAAAACACTAGCGTGGTTGGCAATGAATAAGCAGGCAGATTGACTGGTGCCGCTGTCGTGTCCTCCTTTAAAGTGTCGTCCCTGGAGTGAAGAGAGTCAACACCCACATTATAATATTTTTCCCTTATCAATATCCTGGAGAATCCACCAGCTTCCGTCCAACACACTCCATCAGTCCGTGGACACCTTCCTATCACTCTCTCACTGTCGTACTATGCCCCCTCTCATACTTCCCCAACGCAACATACTCAACAACTCTTGCTTCTAAAAATTAATAAAGATTAATTTATTAAAAGAAAAGTGTAACGTATATGAGACGTGTATGCGAAGAAAATGTGTGTCGTGTACTATAACATAAATGTGTATGTCAGCCTTCAAAGTTCAGGATCATAGTGTACACATCATGGCAAGGATCACACGATATCACAAGACTCATCACAAGGGACCTCACCGAAGTCGTGTCCTTCTCTCCAGACATGTCCTCCTCCCGGAACTCTGATGACCATGAGATCTGAATCTCATGTAAGTATATAATCCGTGGAAAATACTAGTATTGTTCCTAACACAACTGTTCCTAATAGTTTATAGAAACTCCGGCTTCATAATTCCGGCGCGGTGAAAACAAACCTGGAAAACTGTCCTATGAACAGGACTTTTTGTCTCTTGCTAAATGTTCTCTAGTTCTCACTATTAAAAAGTTATTGTCTATACTCCAATAGAGTCCTTTATTTTTGTTCTAGTCATAAGTGAACTGAATATCCATCACTACTGGTGTGTTAAAACTGGTATGACCTAAACTCATTCGGTATTTATCCTGTAGGATACATATACCATTCAGCTCCACTGAGCAATGTTGATCATCTTCCTCTAGCATAATCTCTGTTGTAAAGTTGCTGGCCAATCTTCCTGCGCCAAACTTTATCCGGGATCGGATTTTCTCTGGGTTTCGTGTTCTTCATTCCAACCAGAGGGACCTGTAACATAAATCATATAACCGGTGATAGCCTCCCCGTCACTGATCTCTATTAGATGATCGTGGCCATCGGCCTCGCTCAGAAAATACAATGAACCTACTCTGTCATGGACAGATGACTGAACACATAGGTTATCATCAGGCCAAGACAAGAAAAAAAAATCAACAAACAGAATGCGGACCCCCGCCCACCAGGGACCCCTACTGGAATCTCCCAATTATCCCTCATTACTCAATTCTCAACTAGTAAAGCTTATCAACACTTCACTAATCTATTTTCAACGAACAGAGCCAAGTATCACTTCCCTACTCTAGCTAGTTTTCCACTAACAGTGCTAATCATCACACTTGGTTTTAACAAGGCTACAGCCTATATTAATTAGAACGAATATTATAATAGGTTATACCTTACGGCACTGCAGTTTACACTAAATTACATCTAATGGTAGCCATACAGGCTCGTGTAAACTAAATCAAATATCTCCTTCACACGTTAGATGTTCTAACTGCTGCAGTGCCAAGCATGTCTGCCTAGATCCACATTTTCAAGTTCCCCTAGTTGGTACCAACTCGGGTTTTTATGGCAACTCCTAAAGTTGATCACGTGACATTTTCCTTTATGCCCACACAGGTGGCATATTGGACAGACCCTCCCTTGTCAGGGATCCATCCTCCCTGGCTCCATCAATGTTAGATTTGTCATCACTGGTTTTGACATCCAAAACAATCTAGAGAGTTACTGTACAGTTCCAACAAAGGGTTTCGATACCAAGCTGCCAATCATGGTTTTCCAAACAACCTTACATTGTGCACGTGACATTGTTGATGTCCTGCAGGTGTTCCACTGTTTCCAATAACAAGCCCTCAACTTTCTGTCATGTGGTGACAGTCAAATCCGCCATTCCGTTTGATGTCGGGAAATACCAAATGACAGTCTGACCGTTTTATCCCTAGTCGGGCACTTCCGACCTGTTGATAAACTGTCAATCTTCTGTTCAGTGGTGACAATCCCAGCCTGATGACCGGAACTATAAATGACAGACAGGGCTGTTCCATGTACTGAGCTGGGCAATTCTATGTGATTCTAACTTTTATTGAACTGTCAACGCGGTGTCTGGATTCGTCTCACTCACTACCCAATGTTTACTATTTGCTGACCCGATGTAACTCGTGCAGCTGTATTTACTCTGTTAGTTAAAATCGCTGTGGCCTAGAAAATATCCCGTTATTCAAACTTCTGTATTTTCATTATCTGGTTAACTCATGGCGATCTCGTGACAGCCGCATCATTGAATGGTGATTTGATGCATGATAAGGCAAATGTGGCGAAGGCCCTCTGGAACCGTGTGAATAATGCAGAAGAATAGTTAGACAATCATGGTCTAGAAAGAATGCAGCGTAGGGGTTGGGGGTCAGAGGATATTGACGGACATATATAATCAGATTGCAACGGACACCATTACTATTGGAACTCTTCGTTAGCTGTTGAAGATGATGACTGAGCGCTTACGGGAAGCCCCGAGTGCAGTTATGTCAGTTCTTAACTCAACTCAATAAGGTTGATGTGACTAACGTCCTTTGGAATCGTGTGGAAGAAGAACAGATACATAATCATTGTCTGGAGAGAATGGTGTGGCAGGAAGTGGCCGGAGGATCTGGCCGACACTTAGTTCTACGAGGAAGGCCAGACGGACACATAATGAGATGTCAACTGTGTTGAAGTGGTTTCGGACGCAATTCGCAATCCCGTATACCCGGGTTCGAAACACAGCGGTGCTGTGTTTTTTTTTTTTTTCGAAAAAGGTAAAGGAGCCGGTCGTTCAGAAAGCAATGGCAAACTATTGAACGTAAAACTTGCCCAGGAATCACGAGCAGCCAAAATTCTGGGGTTGACTGCTACTATAGTTTATTTAATTATGGTAAACTGTTCCGATGATTTAAAAGTGGTCACTCTTTTGCTTGGACTACAGAGCGGATACACCAAATACTGTTGCTTTCTCTGTGAATGGGATAGCCGTGCACAAATTGACCATTACATTAGAAGACATTGGCCGATCAGGCAGTTAATGCTTCCTGGCAGTAAGAACATTGAGAAACCAGCACTTGTCGACACCAGCAAGATTATGTTGCCACCCTTGCACATTAAGCTGGATCTCATGAAAAACTTTGTCAGGGCAATTGAAAAAAAATAAATAAATAAATAAACAGATGAAGCTTTCAAACTCCTCATGAGAAAATTTCCAAAACTGAGTGAAGCTAAAATAAGAGATGGAGTGTTTATTGGTCCGCAAATTCGAAAACTTCATGATGACGACTTTCTTTGCGTGTTGCGTGAGAAGAAAAGAGCAGCATGGCTTGCATGTAAGACAATGGTGGACAATTTTCATAGAAACAACAGACATGATAATTTCAATGAAATTGTAGAAAATCTCCTTCTGAAGTATAAGAGTGATGGCAGCAAAATGTCTTTGAAAATTCATTTTCTGGATCCTCATCTGGATTTCCTTACGTCAAACTGTGGAGCTGTCACCGATGAGCATGGTGAACGATTTCACCAGGACATTGCTGCTTTGGAGACAAACTATAAAGGAAAAATTGGAGCCCCTCAATGCTTGCTGATTACTGTTGGAGCGTGACAAGAGACACCTCATCGACTGACTGCAAGAAGCTAACAAAGAGAGGACGAACAGCGACTGAATAATGACGGAATGAGTTCAAATGTGTCTTTTTGAAACATTATATGCGAACTTTAAATAATGTTTCTATTTTCCTATCATTTTATGTTGAAATATCAATTAATTGCGTATGTAACCACAATTTGTATAATGCTTAGGTGGAAAGAATATCTGTTGACCTCAACAATTAAACAAGCATACATTATGTTAGTTAGTTAGTTAGTTAGTTATTTAGTTAGTTAGTTAGTTAGTTAGGTTGGTTGGTTAGTTAGTTAGTTAGTTAGTTAGTTAGTTAGTTAGTTAGTTAGTTAGTTAGTTAGTTAGTTAGTTAGTTAGTTAGTTAGTTAGTTAGTTAGTTAGTTAGTTAGTTAGTTAGTCGAGGTTCCAACTTCACGGTAACGGGTCTTCCCCATTATGCTCCGTTCCTGTACCAGTGAATATCACACAAAATGCTCCCCACTGTCCAATGTGAAAAGTGGAACAGACAGGAGTCTCGGCAATCGAACAGCCAGCATAGGTAAGTAGTGTATTAGGTAACCCAGACACACAAAAACACATCCAAGATGGCGAGTGATGGCGGGTAATGGCGGGTAATATTTTTTTGGGGGCCGACTGGGTCTTTTTTGGGAAAATTGCCGACTGGCTGAAATTTTTTTTGGGCGGCGTGTGGGAACGGTTTTTTGACGGGTGTCTGTGAAAGTAATTAAGGTAAAAGTAGTCGTGTCTATGTTGGTGGAAATAGAAATAGAGGGTGTGAGTACGGATGAGGGAGGGTTGTAAGTTATATATTTTGGTTACGTATGAATGTGTTAGTATGCATGGTGTAGTGATGTATAAACTGCCAAGGGTGTGATGGGTCGTGGTTTCTACTCATGGGTTGGATATATGGTGGTGGCGTAGACATCTCATAATGTGTCTGTTCACTATGCGTGGTGAGTAATGTATAAACTGCCAAGGGTGTGATGGGTCGTGGTTATACTCGACGAAGTAAGAGGTGTAGATGGTTACTATCATCTGAACAGTGTGATAGTAGTGTCTAAGTGAAAGTAAAGGGTGGTATGTATAGCTTATTCACTACCATCATTACAAAGGAAATCTTATAAAGTTATAATGGGTGTCATTTGATGGTAAGGGGTGGGTATTAGTGGCCAAGTAGAAGTGGTCGATATAGGGGTGGTCATAAATGTAAAAAGAGGTGTTATGTTCGCAGTTACACACTGGTCAACCACTGGTCAAGCAGTGGTCAAGTAATGGTCAAGTAGTCAAGTGAGGAAATTTTAGGGAAAAGTGATTGTAATGATATGGTGCTGATTAAAGAGTGGTAAATTAGTGGTCAAGCAGTGGTCAAGTGGTCAAGTAAGGAAATTTTAGGGAAAATTGGTCGTAGCGACATGGTAATGCTTAAATTAGTGGTAAATTAGTGGTCAAGTAGTGGTCAAGTAGTGGTCAAGCAGTGGTCAAGCGGTGGTTAAGTGAGGAAAATTTTAGGGAAATTTTTGGGAAAAGTGATTGTAATGATATGGTGATGGTTAAAGGGTGGTAAATTAGTGGTCAAGCAGTGGTCAAGTGGTCAAGTGAATACATTTTAGCGGAAAGTAGTTGTAGCGACATGGTGATGGTTAAAGGGTGGTAAATTAGTGGTCAAGTAGTGGTCAAGCAGTGGTCAAGTAGTGGTCAAGTGGTAGAGTGACCACTTAAATTGTAGAGGACGATGTGCCTAAGATTATGGTAGTGATTAAAGTGATCGATGACGTGGTCAAGCAGTGGTCAAGCAGTGGTCAAGTAGTCGAGTGACCACTTAAATTGTAGGGGAAAGTACGTATAGTGCAATGGTGGTGGGTAAAGTGAGGAAGAATCAATAGTAGTGATAATAGTACTACCAATATTAGCGACAAGAATATTAGCTGGTGCGTTGTTAGAGATACAAGTATCTTTTTTTGTGGGGTGTGTAAAAATCATACAAAGAGGGTCATACAAACACAAAGACAGCCAAGTACACACATGTACACACTTGATACATCTGTACATACAGACATACACATAAAGACAGACAAGCACAAAGACACACCCATACCATTACTACTGTCATCACAACTATACACAAGTACAGACACACTCACCCATACACAAGAACACTCACAGACAAATACAAAGGCAGCCAAGTACAAAGACACACCCATCGCCTAAGGATTACTACTGTCATCACAACTATACTCAAGTACACACCCATAAACAAATACACAAGAACACTCAAATACAAACACAAAGACAACCATACACAGACAACCCATACCATTACTACTGTCACTATCAACAGATATACACATGTGCAGAGACAGCACAGACACACTGGTACCATTACTACTGTCATCACAACTATACACAAGTACAGACACACTCACCCATAATCAATTACACAAATACACACCTACAAACAAAAACACACAAAGACACAGACACACTTGTACATACAGACACAGAAGTACAGACAATCCATACTATTACTACTGTCATCACAAACTATACACAAGTACACACAGACACACTCACCCATACACAAGAACACTCAAAGACAAATACAAAAGACAACCAAACAAAACACACGTACAGATTCAGAAGTACAGACAAAACCATACCATTACTACTGTCACATCAACAGCTATACACAACTACACAAACCATAATCAAATACACAAAGAGGACCACACAAACCATTACTGCTGGTACCACAACCAGTACAGATACACTCACCTATAAACAAATACATAAACAAAACGTGTCCCTACAAGAATATTCACAAACCACATACCCTGTTTGGTAAAGAACGAGGATGTCCGAGACAGCCCCTACGTCATCAACGTCCATATGCAAAAGTCATTAAGTGGTAGCATGAGTCATCGGTTTGTAGGGAAGCAGGCGGGCGTGAGAATAGCTTGTCTTCAAAAACTCCCACGTCAGCTATGTAGGGTCGTGTGCAGAACCAGTGTATAAAATAGAAGGCGTCTCTTGTGAGCTCAGTACCAGTTCACGTGCTGACTTGGTAAGCTACAGAGTTATTTTTGTGAAACCCGCTGTTGTAAGTCGCTTAGTGTAGTAAGCAGATATTGTTCACGTGCTGACTTGGCTAGCTACAGCAGCGAAACAGGTTGGTGTGAGCCTTATTCGTTTCGTCGGCATCTGATAAAACAGTGAAACATATATTGTATACATCAGAACTTTTTGGTGTTGTAAGAAAAAAAAAGTGAAAGTGTGACGTAAGACTAGTTTATCAATATGACCACCAGATCTACTTTCACGTGTTCAGTGTGCGACAAAGCCTATTGTGATAACCTTAATCACCACATATACGGTACGAAACCACACTTATGTCATATATGTGGACAGCTTTTCAACAGAAAAGGCAATCTACAAAGACACATGCGAACACAGCATCACCCACCCATGAATACAACAAACACTACAACACCAGAGACGACAGCACCACCTGTATATTTACACCATCATCGTAGTCTAAGTCAAGTACCAGACTGCCACCACTGTATCTTCAATGATAACCGTACCCGCTACAATGGGAACATTCACAATGATTATCCCTGTCAGGTACGTGACAATCTATACAATTCGAATCTACAACGTTACTTACATCACCAGACATCCCGAGAAAGAACGACACCCTTAGACACCTTGGCAACACGTCCACTCATAGTAGCAGAGGATATCCAACCAAATGATAGAGACAGCTTGGTAGCCCTTAAGGCGTACTGCAAGGACCTGTCGCTTATGCTACCCAATCAAGTGGTAGTATTAGAAAAAAGTGTCGACCACCGCTACCGGGTGGTTTTGGTATGATAAAAAGAAGTATTCAGATATCTCAGGTGTGATGACTTCGACAACAACAGTGTTGTTTATAGTCAACCATCAGAGCCCAGAAGAATGAAGATCACTAAATCAGAACTTTTTGATTTCACTAATATGTATGTCATTGATTTTTTTGCTTATGATATATCACTAAACTATTTTGATGAATATGTATGTCATTGATTCTTCTTACGATATATCTATAAACTGTTTTTCACTAATCATGTATGTCATTGATTTTTTTTTCTTACGATATATCTCTAAACTGTTTTTCACTAATCATGTATGTCATTGATTTTTTCTTATATCACTAAAGTGTTTTGATGAATAACACACATATTTTGGTGATAAAAATATTGAAATCAAGTTTTTTGTTGATTTTCTTTAGTGGTTTTGTTTTCATGACGTTGTCTTGTCGGCCCAGAGCTTACATTACCAGACATGAACAAAGTTGGGGGAAAAGTTATGAAAAGGCGTAACAGTCAAATGTATAAAAAGTAGGAGTTAACCAAGTATGAAAAGACCTAAAGAGAGAAATACCTCAACCACACTTATAAAAATAATCAAGGGAAAAAAATCTTGGCCAAATAGGACAATGTGTCCACCAAATGGAAAAAAAATATTGACCAAGTAATGAAATACACCATTCAAGGTTATGAAAAGTCGGAAAATTTGTCAACCAAAAACGGAAAGATGTCGGCCAAATACAGATATAGCTCGTCCAAACTTATAAAAACCTAGGAAAAAATAACCAAAGGCGAAAAGGCCAAAATACGAAATGTCTCGACCAAATTTATAAAAACCTAGGAAAAAATATTACAACTAAAAGGGTGATCAAAAGTTATAACTTCAAACATTATAAAAATAACCAAATGTGAAAAACATCGTCCAAAGACAGAAATATTTCAACTAAACTTATAAATAAGTCACCAAAAGGGAAAAGGTCAAGTACAGAAATAGCTATGGAAAAAAGTAAGTCCACAAAACTAAGGAAAAAAAATGTAACTTCTGTAGTCAAATGTGTCTTATCTGAAAAGACGCAATCAATGACACCACTTTCCTTGTTTTACTTTACCAAAGGCCTTCACCGTATCTGGTACAGACACCCTTATACATCACGCATCTCTCCACACTCTTGGTTTCTTTCTAATACAAAGTGGTCACATCACCAAGAACTTCAAACCTCAATTGTACACGTGCTCCATTGAAACACCCATGACAGTTAACAACATGTATGGCCATGTAATCTGTGACTCCATCAGGGATAGTTCATCCGAGTATTCGTCACCAAAGATCCATTTCCCATGGCTGACATCTTCAACTTGTTATACCACATCTTATTCTAATATACACTTTACATGAAATTTCCCAAATTTGGGATCTATTAAAGAATACGTAATGAGATACACAAAGACACCAAGAACATATCAGACAAAACAACTCACAAACCAGACTTAGAACTAATACCATATCAGATGAACCTCCCAGCCAACAAATACTACTAGAACACAAACATATAATAAGGAAACACATGACACACAGAGCTTACATCACCAGACAAATCACCTGGACTCAAACAAATTTTGCTTCTTGTACTGTAGAATTCTACCAACACTTCTTTCCTATCACCAAAACTAAACATCTACCACACAACCACTGGGCATTTGTCCAACATAATACTCATACCCTCGCTAACGACATTAAGGAAACGCATACTTACACATTGTCAGACATTGGATTTAAATCCCATACTACTAACATATCACCGGTGTCGAATTCCCCTGTTTCACAAAAACACCCTCTTGTCAGTTGTTACTGGCCTGAAAACCATTACACCAGTCCATAATTGTTACTCCTGGAAGCAACACTCACACTGTCGTATCTGTAGTATGGGTCTGCGATCAGAGATTCTTCTATAGTATCACATTGTAATCCTAACGTTGACACTTGTTTTAAAAACGTTTTAACCTACTTGTTTAAAACTTTTTCACCTTCCATTCATCAGGTACAATGACAGCTTTAATTGATAGACGGACATCGTGGTCAGAAGATGAGGATTGTTGTGAAGATGACAGTGTTTTGAAGGAGGATGATTCTGGCTTCTTCACACCAGCTTTATCATTAGACATTTTGTTCTGCCAGAAACCTACTCGTGGCACCCAGCCAGCTTTAGATGTACCAGAGACAACCTTTGCTTGGGGTGATGATTCGTCTTCAGATGAAGATATTGACCTTTTGGCTAGTAGTCATGCCCCAGAGTCTCTCAAGAAAATTAATGTGATTGTGGAACGAAAAATATCCTACTGATGGTGTCCGAAGGTGTTCCTCTTCAACGAATAAGGTGTGTATGGGTAGTAATGATCATAATTCACATGTGTATTTTTGTAAACATAACCAATACCGAAGACCTAGGTGCTATACATGTTTTCTATGTACATCTCTCTATACCTACAAACCATCAGTGACTATACCTTTACCCTTTCTCAAGGACGTGACCAAAAGAATGTCGACAGTCTGTTTTTTGATGCCTTTTACCACTTCTCATTGTGAATTTTTTACTGTTTTTTCTTTACTGAAGTAGTAGGTATTGCAGTCTTGTAAGTTTCAATGTGTTTTATTTACCTCCACAGGTTAATTTTGCACCAGAACCTCACTTCTTGACAGTCCATACTGTTGGCAACGAAGAACGCAATGGTAACTGGCATCATGTAATCAGAGAACGTGAGAATTTTGAAAGCCGTATACTAGACTTGGAAAAAATTTTGAACCCAGTCTTGAGGGACAACCACAGAAGAAGAGTCATCGAACAAAGGACAGCAGTGAAGAAGGCAGCTGTAGTCTAATTAGCATGTATATCTCTCTGCCCTATTAAAACAGTTATAACCAGAAATAAACTAGTATGCGTTTCCTTAATGTCGTTAGCGAGGGTATGAGTATTATGTTGGACAAATGCCCAGTGGTTGTGTGGTAGATGTTTAGTTTTGGTGATAGGAAAGAAGTGTTGGTAGAATTCTACAGTACAAGAAGCAAAAATTTGTTTGAGTCCAGGTGATTTGTCTGGTGATGTAAGCTCTGTGTGTCATGTGTTTCCTTATTATATGTTTGTGTTCTAGTAGTAGTTGTTGGCTGGGAGGTTCATCTGATATGGTATTAGTTTTTAGTTTGTGAGTTGTTTTGTCTGGTATATTCTTGGTGTCTTTGTGTATCTCATTACGTATTCTTTAATAGATCCCAAATTTGGGAAATTTCATGTAAAGTATATATTAGAATAAGCTGTGGTATAACAAGTTGAAGATGTCAGCCATGGGAAATGGACCTTTGGTGACGAATACTCGGATGAACTATCCCCGATGGAGTCACAGATTACATGGCCATACATGTTGTTAACTGTCATGGGTGTTTCAATGGAGCACGTGTACAATGGAGGTTTGAAGTTCTTGGTGATGTGACCACTTTGTATTAGAAAGAAACCAAGAGTGTGGAGAGATGCGTGATGTATAAGGGTGTCTGTACCAGATACGGTGAAGGCCTTTGGTAAAGTAAAACAAGGAAAGTGGTGTCATTGATTGCGTCTTTTCAGATAAGACACATTTGACTACAGAAGTTACATTTTTTTCTTAGTTTTGTGGACTTACTTTTTCCATAGCTATTTCTGTACTTGACCTTTTCCCTTTTGGTGACTTATTTATAAGTTTAGTTGAAATATTTCTGTCTTTGGACGATGTTTTTCACATTTGGTTATTTTTATAATGTTTGAAGTTATAACTTTTGATCACCCTTTTAGTTGTAATATTTTTTCCTAGGTTTTTATAAATTTGGTCGAGACATTTCGTATTTTGGCCTTTTCGCCTTTGGTTATTTTTTCCTAGGTTTTTATAAGTTTGGACGAGCTATATCTGTATTTGGCCGACATCTTTCCGTTTTTGGTTGACAAATTTTCCGACTTTTCATAACCTTGAATGGTGTATTTCATTACTTGGTCAATATTTTTTTCCATTTGGTTGACACATTTTCCTATTTGGCCAAGATTTTTTTTTTCCATTGATTATTTTTATAAATTTGGCCGAGACATTTCTCTCTTTAGGCCTTTTCATACTTGGTTAACTCCTAGTTTTTATACATTTGACTGTTCTGTATTTGCCATAACTTCTTCTAAGACTTTGTTCATGTCTGGTAATGTAAGCTCTGTTCCATCAAGAAAAAAGACAACGCCATGAAAACAAAACCACTAAAGAAAAGCAACAAAAAACTTGGTTTCAATATTTTTATCACCAAAATATGTGTGTTATTCATCAAAACACTTTAGTGATATAAGAAAAAATCAATGACATACATGATTAGTGAAAAACAGTTTAGTGATATATCGTAAGAAAAAATCAATGACATACATATTCAGCAAAACAGTTTAGTGATATATCGTAAGAAAAATCAATGACATACATGATTAGTGAAGAACAGTTTAGATATATATCATAAGAAGAAAAAATCAATGACATACATATTCATCAAAATAGTTTAGTGATCTTCATTCTTCTGGGCTCTGCTGGTTGACTAAAACAACACTGTTGTTGTCGAAGTCATCACACCTGAGATATCTGAATACTTCTTTTTATCATACCAAAACCACCCGGTAGCGGTGGTCGACACTTTTTTCTAATACTACCACTTGATTGGGTAGCATAAGCGACAGGTCCTTGCAGTACGCCTTAAGGGCTACCAAGCTGTCTCTATCATTTGGTTGGATATCCTCTGCTACTATGAGTGGACGTGTTGCCAAGGTGTCTAAGGGTGTCGTTCTTTCTCGGGATGTCTGGTGATGTAAGTAACGTTGTAGGTTCGAATTGTATAGATTGTCACGTACCTGACAGGGATAATCATTGTGAATGTTCCCATTATGGCGGGTACGGTTATCATTGAAGATACAGTGGTGGCAGTCTGGTACTTGACTTACACTACGAGGCTGGTGTAAATATACAGGTGGTGCTGTCGTCTCTGGTGTTGTAGTGTTTGTTGTATTCATAGGGTGGGTGATGCTGTGTTCGCATGTGTCTTTGTAGATTGCATTTTCTGTTGAAAAGTTGTCCACATATATGACATAAGTGTGGTTTCGTACCGTATATGTGGTGATTAAGGTTATCACAATAGGCTTTGTCGCACACTGAACACGTGAAAGTAGATCTGGTGGTCATATTGATAAACTAGTCTTACGTCACACTTTCACTTTTTTTTTCTTACAACACCAAAAAGTTCTGATGTATACAATATATGTTTCACTGTTTTATCAGATGCCGACGAAACGAATAAGGCTCACACCAACCTGTTTCACTGCTGTAGCTAGCCAAGTCAGCACGTGAACAATATCTGCTTACTACACTAAGCGACTTACAACAGCAGGTTTCACAAAAATAACTCTGTAGCTTACCGAAGTCAGCACGTGAACTGGTACTGAGCTCACAAGAGACGCCTTCTATTTTATACACTGGTTCTGCACACGACCCTACATAGCTGACGTGGCAGTTTTGAAGACAAGCTATTCTCACGCCCGCCGCCTGCTTCCCTACAAACCGATGACTCATGCTACCACTTAATGACTTTTGCATATGGCGTTGATGACGTAGGGGCTGTCTCGGACATCCGCGTTCTTTACCACAAAGGGGTATGTGGTTTGTGTAGTTTGTAATATTCTTGTGGGGCCAGGAAAAGGGTATGGGTGAGTGTATCTGTACTGGTTGTGGTACCAGTAGTAATGGTATGGGTGTGTCTTTGTGCTTGTCTGTCTTATGTGTATGTCTGTATGTATAAGTGTATCAAGTGTGTATGGGTGTAGTTGATGTCTGGTTGTACTTGTGTTTTGTGTCTGTGTGTGGTTGATTATGGATGTGTGGCTGTCTTTGGGTGTGTATTTGTGTAGTTGATGTCTGTGTGTACGTGCAGATGTGTCTGTTGGTTGTGTATAGTTGTGATGACAGTAGTAATGGTAGGAGAAGGGTATGGGTACTTGTCAGTGTTCATGTCTGTATGTACAAGTGTGTCTGTGTCTTTGTGTGTTTTTGTTTGTAGGTGTGTATTTGTGTAGTTGATGTCTGTGTGTCTGTGTCTGTATGTACAAGTGTGTCTGTGTGTGGTTGTCTTTGTGTTTGTAGGTGTGTATTTGTGTAATTGATTATATGGGTGTGTACTTGAGTATAGTTGTGATGACAGTAGTAATCCTAGGCGATGGGTGTGTCTTTGTACTTGGCTGTCTTTGTATTTGTCTTTGAGTGTTCTTGTGTATGGGTGAGTGTGTCTGTACTTGTGTATTTTTGTGATGACAGTAGTAATGGTATGGGTGTGTCTTTGTGCTTGTCTGTCTTTATGTGTATGTCTGTATGTACAAATGTATCAAGTGTGTACATGTGTGTACTTGGCTGTCTTTGTGTTTGTATGACCCTCTTTGTATGAGTTTTACACACCCTACAAAAAAAGATACTTGTATCTCTAACAACGCACCAGCTAATATTCTTGTCGCTAATATTGGTAGTACTATTATCACTACTATTGATTCTTCCTCACTTTACCCACCACCATTGCACTATACGTACTTTCCCCTACAATTTAAGTGGTCACTCGACTACTTGACCACTGCTTGACCACTGCTTGACCACGTCATCGATCACTTTAATCACTACCATAATCTTAGGCACATCGTCCTCTACAATTTAAATGGTCACTCGACCACTTGACCACTGCTTGACCACTGCTTGACCACTACTTGAACACTAATTTGCCACCCTTTAACCATCACCATGTCGCTACAACTACTTTCCGCTAAAATGTATTCACTTTACCACTTGACCACTGCTTGACTACTGCTTGACCACTAATTTACCACCCTTTAACCATCACCATATCATTACAATCACTTTTCCCTAAAATTTCCCTAAAATTTTCCTCACTTAACCACCGCTTGACCACTGCTTGACTACTACTTGACCACTACTTGACCACTAATTTACCACTAATTTAAGCATTACCATGTCGCTACGACCAATTTTCCCTAAAATTTCCCTTTCTTGACCACTTGACCACTGCTTGACCACTGCTTGACCACTAATTTACCACTCTTTAATCAGCACCATATCATTACAATCAGTTTTCCCTACAATTTCCTCCCTTGACTACTTGACCATTACTTGACCACTGCTTGACCAGTGGTTGACCAGTGTGTAACTGCGAACATAACAACTCTTATTACATTATGACCACCCCTATATCGACCACTCCTACTTGACCACTAATACCCACCCCTTACCATCAAATGACACCCATTATAACTTTATAAGATTTCCTTTGTAATGATGGTAGTGAATAAGCTACTATGAACATACCACCCTTTACTTTCACTTAGACACTACTATCACACTGTTCAGATGATAGTAACCATCTACACCTCTTACTCGTGAGTAGTAACCACGACCCATCACACCTTTGGCAGTTTATACATCACTACACCATGCATACTAACACATTCATACGTAACCAAAATATATAACTTACAACCCTCCCTCATCCGTACTCACACCCTCTATTTCTATTTCCACCAACATAGACACGACTACTTTTACCTTAATTACTTTCACAGACACCCGTCAAAAAACCGTTCCCACACGCCGCCAAAAAAAAATTTCAACCAGTCGGCAATTTTCCCCAAAAAAATCACCCGGCCCCAAAAAAACTATTACCCGCCATTACCCGCCATTACCCGCCATCTTGGATGTGTTTTTGTGTGTCTGGGTTACCTAATACACTACTTAGGTACACTGTGCATAATGCCGCCGCCAGAATGCCAACATAAAAGTCATCCACGAAAACCACAGTTCATCGTCGATGGAATCGGCAGTCACCAGAGAGACCACATTGACCCGGGTTTTTTCACATGGCTCTGTCTCTATCCGCAGGGCGACCCGCCGAAAGCGTCGCATTAAGCACGAACTCCGTAGCTCCATCGCCAACTCCCAGGAGTCTCCTGAAAAATCAGTTATCAGTTATAAGTTGGGGTTTATTCATTGCACTCCGGACAGATCCAAAGGTGCTCAGATCCTCCCCCCAGCATATGCATCAGCGTCCGGTGGCTAATAGTGCCAGTTCTGTGTTGGTTGACGAGGCATCTTGTTTTCCCGATGTACCTCTCGTGTCTGGCCGTGCCAATTCTTACTCCCAAGTCTTTCATCCTGGACAGCGATGTGGATTCACTGACGTCAAAGTCCTCTGTTCTCGACATATCTTTAAGGACGTTAATAACATCGGCACGATCCATGGGCTGGCCATCTACAGGGGGTGCAGAGCTAGCCAGTTTATTAGATCACTCATTTCCCTCGACTCCCGCATGTCCCGAGACGAAGATGATGGTGACTTTACGGACAACAGACTTCCGCAGCGACTCAGTCCACTGTCTACGTTCAGATCCAGCTTCGACCTTCCGAATCAAGCTCATTGAATCACTTAGTACACACACGTTGGTATAATGCTGTGATTCCAGCCATATGAAAACTGCCATCGCCTCCATCGTCATGCTGCTCGTGGTCATCCAGTGGGCACCATTGGATTCTTGAACTGTTCGGCCCGTAAATGCCCACGCACTTCTCTGCTGCTTTACATCTGTATAGATGAGCACTTCGGGGCTATCTGCGCGTTCATAGATGAGCGCGTTGACCTCTGCATTGACAGCGGCAGGGTTCTGCTCTCTCCATCGTCTGTCGAGCGTGATAATGCAGGAGAAAGTACACTTAAAAGCTGGAGGCACCGGCACCCATTCCTTACCGGGGTTGATACTGGTAAGACTACAGACCTGTCTTGCGACATCTTCCGCCCGACCCATCCATGATGTGCCCCTCTTTAGCCTGTCGCCCTTTTCTCTAAATATAGCGTCATGCAGAGGGTGCTGCTCATCTGCACTTATTTTTAAGTATGCACGTGCTCTCCAGATCTTGATCCTGTGGTTCATTGTCGGGGAGTCAAGGAGGTATCTCATTGCTCCACAGCTGGTGCCTCTCGTGCAGCCCAAAATGATGCGCATGGCTTCGTTTTGTACCTTTTCAAGTCTTCCAATCTGTGTAGGGCTGACAGTGAGGATGGCCAAGGCATACTCGATGGGTGAAAGCACCAGTCCTTGGAACAGAAGTATTAGGAGTCTTTGCTCAATATTGGCAGTTGCCATGACTCTCATTGCTGACAAACGTTTTCGAGCTTTCGTTATGACATAATCGACATGACCTCTGAAAGTCAGGCTACGATCAAGCCTCACGCCAAGATATTTCATTGACTGGGTTCTACTCAAAATGCTCCCATCCATTCTTACTGCCGGCAGGTCTGTGTTCACAATATGGTTGTTTAGGGAGAACCATGTAACTATGCCTTTGCAGGTTTGACAAGGGCAACGGCATCAGCACACCATGAGGAAATTCGATCTAGTTCGTCCTTCATATCATTGGCAACCGCGTGTCTATTTCGACCCTGTCGATACAATAGAATGTCGTCAGCAAATGACAGAGTCCTACCCATCCCGTCCAACTGTTGTTCAGTGATCGGCACCGTATACACGTTGAATAGTACTGGTTACAGTGGTGAACCCTTCGCAATCCTGGACATATCGTTATCGGCTCATAAGACCAGCTCCCACATCTTAGCACCACCTTCCTTTGGAGCAGGACTGCAGCTATCCCTCGAATAAGGTGAGGGTGCACTTTCAGTCTGAGGAGGGTTTGCATCAAGTGCTCGACGGATACTCTGTTGTATGCGTCCTCTAAGTCTATGGCGGCCGAATATGTCTCTTCTCTGACCTGAAATCCTTCGTAAATATCTTGAGCAAAGACTGCCGCATTCAGCCATGACTTTTTGTTACGTCTGTATCCTCCAATGTGTGGGCGGGAAGCAGCTGAGTTGTTGCAAGTCACAAGCAAGTCTGTGTGCTACAATTTTCTCCAGTAGCTTCCCAGCAGTGTTTTGCATCGTAATGATTCTGTAGCCGCTTATCTTGGAATGGTCTTTGTTCGGTTTTGGCAGCGGCAGCAAGTAGCTGTGTAGCCATTCCTCTTTGAGCTGACCCCTCTGGATACTGGTGTTGAATTCTCTGGCCTCCTGAAAAATGCACCCGTGAACCGAAAAGGTGAAACCAGTCAATTCAGCAACAGCCGGTAGACATTGTTCCGAACATGCAGGTCACTTTACAAACAAAGGCGGACATGTAAAAGCATTCCATGCGAATATCACAGCTCACAGAGTCGCGCTACACACTCACTCAGTAGCAGGGCGATGGAACCATACATTCTATGTATTACTGTAATATAAATTCATCATTTAAAAAAAAAAAACAGAGCCAATATGTGAATTTCATTATAATATTTGAAACCAGCATATCAAAATACCGTGTCGCGTTGTGTTGTAACGTGCTGGTATGGGAGCCGGTTGTTCAGAAAGCAATGGCAAACTACTGAACGTAACACTTGCCTAGTACATCACTGCATCAGCAGCAGCTGAAAAATGCTGATATTGACTGCAACGTCCCGTAAGGGATACGCAACAACAAAAAACAGTAACCTTGCCGCTGATGGGATTGAAACTGGACGGTTGTCTTGGTAGTCAAGCGCACTAACAACGAGGGTATTTGGTCAAACACAAGAAATAAATGGGGAGAACCGTTGAGGCCACTAAGACGATTACATAAATAGACACACATAGTATTATTTGGCGCTCACAAAAGAAGAAGAAGGAAATAGAGATTAGAAGACGCACTAGACAACATAAAATGTTTATAGCTATAATAGTTACCAACCGGGATTCTACTGTGAGCGCCAAATAATACTATGTGTCTATTTGGTCAAAGGGAGGCAATCTTCTCTTTTGTAGATGTTTGGTTCCATAGAGTCTGAAACTTCCAGTTTTAAAGCAACATTTTTTAGTTTAAAATACCTTGATTGCTCAAAATCTGCGAAGAGAAGCAAGATAAGAATATATGAATATAAGTAAAGTTTGTAGAGTTTTGCACATCTGCTTGCACCGTATTCTACAAATATAAACGAGCTTGCATCAATTTTCCTGTAGTTGAAATTATAATGTATAGTATACATTAATATATCATTCTTCGGTCAGAGAAAAGTTTGTCTAGAAGGGGAATTGGTGAACCCGCCAAACCCCTAAATGTTCTGAATATATTATATGAGTGCGGATGTCCAACAGATAAGAAGGCACGTTGCATACTTTGCACTGTTCTTTTTCTCTATTGTCAGGAAAAAAAAACTATTGTCATTTACTGCCAACATAGTAGCTTGCGGTGTATGGCAGAAGGGTCTTTGAGCTTGAGGAATTAAGGCCGCCTGGCTAGTGCAGTCGCCGCGAACTGTGCAGGTTAGGATTGTCTTTTATCCCCCGACAAAAAAAAAATCCCACACCTTACCGAGGGATCGAACCCGGGTCTCCCGAAATGGATTCTGGCGTTCTATCCACATGGCCAGCCGCTCCTCCTTTTTCTCTACAGCCGAAGAAATTTGGATTATAGAACACATTCATGCCATCTCGTCTTGCTCCTCTTGTACCTTGCTGTATCGACGTGAAGTATAAACAGTGGGAGAGTGCCCGCTTATGGGCTTCGTGTATTGATATTCCAGTGGACTGTTATTCCTTCCGTCCATCGTTCACGTGGTCGGCCTCTTCCTCTGTTTCCATCTGGTCTGTACATTATTGCTTGTTGTGGTATACTGTTAGTTGGTACCCTACTTGCATGATCAAACCATCTGACTTGCTGCTATATCCGCCACTTTAGTCCTGCTTTCTTAATTTCTGATCTTCTCTCTTCTTGATAAATTGAGTATTCTTCTCAGGAATTTCATTTCTATTGCGTGTTTTCTTTTCTCTTTTTCTTTCATTTTCCAGGTTTGGGATTGGTAGCACAGAGTTGGTAGAAAGATTGTGTTGTAGAGTGCTTTCTTAGTAACTATTGATACATGTTTGTTCTTTAGCATTTAGTGCCATTTGCCCAATGTGCTGGTTTGCCTTATTACATCTATTTTCGATCTCGTCTTCTGATTTGCCATTTGATGAAAAGATACTTCCCAGGTACTTGAAACTCTTTACTTGTTTCAGGGGGTGTTCATCATCATCATTATCATCCACTTCTGCCGTCAAACGTCAGGGGGTTTCAGGAGGTGTTCTTCTTCTTCTTCTTCGTTCATCCGGAGTTTTTATTTCGGATGTGATTGCGTTGTGCCTGTTTACAGCAGAGCTGCGTTCTTGCGCCGTTCAGCCGACACATCCGACTTCTGCGGGCATTTGTTGACCGGGTTAACCTTCCCGGGGGTTTCTTAGGACGTTTGACTCTCACTGGTGTGGTGTTATCTCCCATCCTAGCTGGCCCATATAGAACAGCCAAAGACATCCTGGTCAGCCCTCAAGGGAAGGCAGGGGCAGACCATGGGAATTCCCCGCCATCCAAGGAGGCTTCCATAATTGCAGAGCCATCACACAGCGCTCTGGTACTGGGCTCACCCAAGGAATCGTCACGTCCTGCACATGGCTGCTTAGCCTCACTTCCGTATATTGGGCCTTCCGTTCACCATAGGCTGTTCTTCCGGAAACCAGAAGAATGCAGTGTGCAGATGACATCCACACAGTGAGCTTTCGACTCGGACTTTCCGCGCAATGGATTTGCTATCCGAGCAATATTCCATTTCGTGCCACTAGGACACTTTTTCCACCTTATTTGAAGCCCACACAGTGAGCTTTTGATTCGGACTTTCCACGTAATGGATTTGCTATCCAAGCAATATTCCATTTCGTGCCACAAGGACACTTTTCCCACCTTTTATGAAGCTCACACAGTGAGCTTTTGATTCGGACTTTCCACATAATGGATTTGCCATCCGAGCAATATTCCATTTCATGCCTCTGGGAGGCTTTTGTAACCGACATATCTGTGGTATGAAGTGTGGCAGTCTGAATACTTCTTCATACACCTTTAAATGTCAACCTGTATGTAGTTAAAGTAAGCTGCGGTCAACTTGAGCTTGTTGATATCTCCATAGAGCTTGTCCTCAAATGAAGCAGGTGTGGGCCAAAATATCTTTCTCTGTTCTGCAAATATTGGGCAATCCTGCAGCAAATGTTTTGCTGTCATTTTTTCAGTTCGACAATTACATTCATCGGTATCTCCTATTTTTAGTTTATTGAGCAAGTGGTATTTCAGCCTGTTATGTCCTGTGCGGAGTCTGAAGATTGCTACTTGTTCTCTTCGGTCGAGTTTGTAATATGCATCATCCTTCTGGTGGCCTGGATGCTCTGATTCCCATTTGGTTTTATAGGTGCTTTTTATCAACCTCTTTGCCTCATTGTAAGTTATGTCTATGTCAGGCTGTGGTAGTCGTCCGCCCTCTTTTGCCAGTCTGTCGGCCTCTTCATTTCCAGGTATACTGCAATGTGATGGGATCCACTGTATTACAACTTTTTTGGATTTCTGGCTTAGACCATGGAGTGCTGTTCTTAGGTCAGCTATTTCTATGCTGTTATTGCTCTTCAGTACTGAGACAGCTGACTTTGCATCTGTGAAGATAGCTATTTGCTTCTCTTTATTTTCCTCCATCAAGAGCATTTCTGCTGCAGTTTTCAGAGCCTCTACCTCTGCTTTGAAGTTACTTGAAAACTTTCCAGTTGCCACTGAATGTGTTTTTTCACTCCATTTTTTAAATTTAGGAGAATTCCTCCTCCTCCATTCTCTATTGAATTTTTGGCTGATCCATCTGTATATGCACGGGTCCAATTGCTGCTTGGGTAATGTTCTTTTATGTAGTTTAGGGTTATTTCTCTTCTTTCGGTTTCATGCTGAGTGTTCTTTTTCTCAATACCAGGAATGTTTTCTATCATCTCAGGCAGTTGCTGCTGTCTCCAAGCTGGGAAGTTGTGAGTAGTATACAATGCACGTTTCGGGTCGTATTTGCCGGAGCCTCCGGCAATTGACCTTGACCTCGGC